>CM036541.1:9841232-10316232 GCA_020745685.1 Tautogolabrus adspersus | reverse complement strand
GAATGGATGTCTTACAGTAGAAGTCCAGTATATAGTTTTCTATTGTGGAAACATGTCTGATTAAAACAGCAGACACAGAGACACACTGCTGATGGAACAGCAGCGTCCAGACCATGTCCTGCAGAGAATTACTGGCACTAAACGAGCACTGAGCCTACAGTCACCGGCTAAAATGCCTCATGAAAATAAATAGAAAGAGCAGTGTGCTGCAGCATCAGCCAAGGTGAGGCACTTGTGCTGCTCAGCATGCTAAAACAAAGGCAGTAACTTGCAGATCTGCTTGTCATGTATTCACTGTATGTGCGGGTTTATTTGCATCCTTACTGCAGTGGTGTGGAGCTTCATTTTGAATTTTTCCAGGTACAGCCACTGTTTAGACTCGCTGGGATCGAGGTCGTGGTAGAAGTCACGTGCAGCGTAGCCAAAGCTGTGGAACTTCCTGTCTGGAGTGAGCAGGATCGTGGTTGGAGTCTTCTGATTTGACACACCAGGGTCTCCGCCTTCCCAACGCCTAGGAAGAGACAAGTGAGCTATTAAAACATGTGCTGATAATCTATGTTACTGTTTCTGTATTGAACTTATTTATATAAACAGGCCTCCTGTGCAACATCGTTGTTTGTATTATTCTGATTAAACTGATCTAAAATAAAACAATAAGAACTCAAATATATCTTACATACCCTCAAGGTCGGACAGATTTTAGTGATATGAGGAATGACATCGCCACAAGCAAAACTATAAATGTTAATGGACTTTTGCTTGTATCGCGCTTTTCTAGTCGTCTGACTACTCAAAGCACTTTTACGACGTAAAGTGTTCATCAGAATTAACTAATCCCATTCATACATTTTCATACGCCGCCGATAAAGCAGCGGGAGCAACTCAGAGTTAAGTGTCTTGTACGAGGACACATCAGACATGTGGCTGCAGGAGCTGGGGATCGAACCCCCAACTTTCCAGTTGAAGACAATCGACTACCAACTGAGCCACAGGCACTCTAATCATCTAATATTCAGCAATATATCAACAAACCACCTTTACACTGACTAAAAATATGATAATATCTCAAAAACTTTAGTAATAGGGTAATAAGGAACTTTTGTTCTGGTTTCTTAATTCAGAATAGTTCTACATCCATTTGTTTTCTGTGCTCATCATTGAAAGTTGGACAACAAAACAACATAGATTAATGAAATGTGTATTTATTTTTGATACAGTAACAATAATTTGATCAGATCTAATTATTTTTTGTATATGTTTTAAGGATATAAATCATTTCAAACTACTCCAAGAAATCCCATCACAATCATCCAACATGTCTATGAGGACACTGACAGACCATGTCAGCAGCATCTTAAGGGTTAATCAAATGTAGCCTTTTGGATCCCTGAGCATGTTGAACATGTGAGCTGAATAGTAGTGTTCTGAGGGGAAACCTCCATTAAAGCAGCACTCGTTTGGGACTTACATCATTTGCAAAATGCAGTCTAACATGAACTACAAGCTCCATGCTCAGTTCAAAGTCAGCACGTTTCTCTTCATGCCTCTTTGTATCATCAAATCAGTCATTAAATGATGTCAGAACAGCTAAATGAATTCTTAATTGAAGCTGCCTCCACATGTTACTGGGTAAATGGAGGTCAGCTATTATTATCATTTTTTCTGTTCCTTGGGAGAAGTGCATGATGGGATTATGGAGGTCAACTCACACAGAGCACCTGAGGTGAAGAACTAATTCTGGATATCTGGGAAAAACTGGATGGAACAACTGAGGCGTGTGAGATATGTGGAGTTAGTGTGATCTCTGATGTTTTCAGCAGAAATATACAACCTTTATATATTTGTACTATTCTTTATTTATCAGTACATTTTAATGTGCCTGTTGTTCTGTAGCAAACAAATTATACCAAGAAAAGATGTTCAAGTAATTATTGTCATTTTCTTGCAATGTGGATTTAAAAACATGAATTCATAACAGGCACAATTATCTTACTTTGGTTTTAGTTAAGTCACTTTGGTAAAAAATGCCAGCAACACTTAAATGTTATTCGCTCAACTTCTGTGCAAGAAGAAAAGTCAGTTGCACAGAAATATTCAGCTAAAGTTTGCTTAAGTTAGCTATTATAAGAACGAATGAGACTCCTAGTATGGTATTCATTGAAAATATCTGCTGTTGTTATTTTTCATTTGCAGGAGAAAGAATATCTTTGTTCAGAAAAGTGTAATTGTATTGCCCTGAAGAATGAAATGATCTGATCTCTCTACATGAGCCTTGTCTGATATCAGATAAAGTCAGAGTATTAAAGTGTATAATGCTCTAATACAATACTAGCACATCTTTCAGGATATAATGTTTACCAGAAAATGAAAAAACTTAGTTTTTTTCTCAATTCTATGCGGGAGATTCTAAAAAGTGTGAATATGATCCCTTAACCTGCCATCTTTAAGACCTCACTAAGAGCGCGGTCACACTGGCAATCCGTACCCTGCCCAAGCACGCTTCAACCCTGAAGTCCAGTTCGTTTGGCTCCGTACGGTAGACTTCCTTGGCTTTGGCACACTTCGGAGAGGTGTTCCGAATCGATCTGAACACCCGAGCACATCTGGTACTTAAACCGGCCAGCGGGGGAATGGCGCAGCGGGTGGCTAATCGTGCTTGAGTACGGCACGGTACGGATTGCCAGTTTGACCGCGCCCTAACCAGCACATAAGACACCAGAACCCATGACAGGAGCACTCAAAGTATTATGTACATGCAATAAGCTACATTTGAACATATTATACTGCAAATTAAAGTGTGTCTTGAAATAATAAGATTAGAAATAAGTAAATTCACTTGTAAAGATTTGAAGATTTGAATTTTTTGCAGTGTAAAAACAGAAACTACATATTTGAAGACATACTTAGACATATACACATGCACAAACAGGATCCTATGGACATGTACTAATGGAGAGATGTCAGAGCTGGTGGGGGGGGCGGGGTTGGGTGCCTTGCTCAAGGGCACCTCTGCAGTGCTCAGGGAGTGAACTGGCACCTCTCCAGCTACCAGACCAATTTCCAGATTTGGTCCACACCGGGACCTGAACCGGCGACCCTCCAGGTACCAACCCAAGTCCCAGACTGAGCTACTTCCTATTTCAACAAAGTCTTTACAGGAGGGCAGAAAGACCTACACAGCAGAAATAGTGTAAATGAAGTAGTCCTAGAAAAGTTTGCTTTATTCCTCTCCTGACCTTTGCAAAGATTTTAAAGTGAGCTGCCACAGACCGTGCTGGAAGGTAGGATGTGCTACGAGATGTCTTTGTTTGTGGGTCTCTTTGTGGGATTTTTTTTTACAAGAACACTATAAACTGAATGCAGGTTCATATTGTAGGTTCAAACACCAACAACGAGCCAGGCTAGCTGTCAGTGCCCATCACTAGAAAACGCCCTCACATCACATTGAACAGTCTGCACCATGTCACTGATGTGATCACTGAGTCATGCTGGGTGTTTAATAATGAATGTATTTTACTGGACGAAGGTCAACTGAGGTGGAAAACATTTGAATAGCACTGTCTGGAAGCTGCATCTCCTAAAAGGAGAAGTGTGGAGAAGACGCTTCATCCTTCATCTGTCACAATCTTTCACCACCTCAGTCTATTTGTCCGTAATCATGGACAGCTAGCTTCTCCTGCTCCTTCTGCATTTGTTTCCCTCACAACAAGTGAGGACAGCTGATGAATGCTAATGTTGGGTCTATAGGGCGAGGAATGTCTCGTAGCGGCACAGCAGACACTCCCTCTCAATTCCTTTATAGAAACCGAAAACCTTCTCATTGAAACAACACAGGCAGCATGAGTCCAGCCTTTGTTTGGATAAGGATTTCAGCAGAGGATGGTCTCACCCAAACTAAATAATCAGGGGGATCTGGAGCTGTTTATACTGCAAATCCTGCAGTAATGGGTAAAATATCTGATTCAGTTTTATGTCATGGTAAGACCTAATGAGCCGTGTCAGGGGAGCAATTCTAAGGCAATGTCCTGATGTATTTGTCCGATTTTGTTCTCCCTAAAAGTACTCGACAGGATAGAAGCTCTTTATTTTACGACTGAAGAGATTCTGCCAAATCAAAGTTTCAGGAGGAAGAGGGATCTGAAAACTGCCAGGAAGGGCAACAAAACCACACTACTTTTAGAGGCTTAGAGGCACTTTTGTCACTTCATATGTTCTTTGATGGCTGAAAATGTGGCTAAAACAAATTAAGTGTCAACAGGAGGTACAGTGACTCATGGAACACAGATTTGTAACAGTTTCAAATGGGGTGGGGGGGTCCATTTTGGGGGTTGCACTTCTGATTTGAATCCATTCTTACATAAAAGAACACAACATACACATATTTTACAACACACTGACTGGAAAGAAACATTTCTGAGGATTCAATGACGAACTGCTGGTGAATCTTTCATCCGTTTCATCTACTGAATCTGTACAGCACTCTGTAAAAGCTGAGAACTCTGCAGTCCAGACTATGAATCGGCAGAAAAGCACAGGAGCTGTTAACCTAAGGATGTCACAACACCGATCAATGAATGTGCATGACTGCAGAGATTTGTCTTGGCACAGATTACTCAGCATAAACTTAAAAGCATCACAAACTTCACTGCAAACGCAACAAACTGTGTGAGCTTAACCACTCACAGTATATGAGGTTATAGCCAGGAAAGACACTGGACAGAGTACTTTAGGTTAACAGAGATTTATCTGGATTCTCTTCACATCTTCAGTCTCAGTTGAGGCAGTTTACAGTGCAGAGTGGCACAATTTAAAGATACACATACGTTTAAACACTATACTACCCACGTAGTCTAAGAGAGCAATGCAGAGAATGTGAAGAATCACACATTAAGCAGCCAACTAAACACCTGTCAGCCCGTGCAGAGATGGAAGCTGTTAACCCCTGTGGTGCCAGGCACGGAGGGCAGCAGAGCTGACCTACAGGGTCATGAGAGTCTCAGAGAGTCAAGCTTCGTTCACTGCTTACAACAAACTCCGTCTCTACACAGAGGGATCAACTTCTTACTTTAGCTTCTTTACAATTTAACATATGAGATGACATTCAAAAGTCTGTGACTAAAACTAAACTCAAATGATCACAACATTAATCACCTTATGCACACTTTATGACCAGTCCGTTCTAAATAACAAACATACAATACACCAAACAGGCAAAGTTTGGAAATTCAATTAAAGGGAGATTCATAATGAATGCATTGATTATTCAGTTGAGAAGAGGAAGAAGGTATCATTTATTAATCCCATGAGGGGAAATTACTTTTACACTGTTATTAAGACATGCTACACACACATATAGTCTGAAATACACACTCACTCACGCACGCACGCACGCACGCACGCACGCACGCACGCACGCACGCACGCACGCACGCACGCACGCACACACACACACACACACACACACACACACACACACACACACACACACACACACACACACACACACACACACACACACACACACACACACACACACACACACACACACACACACACACAAACAGGATCCTATGGTCATGCACTAATGGAGAGATGTCAGAGTGAGGGGGCTGAATATGAAAGAGCTCCTGAGCAGTTGGGGGTTCAGTGCCTTGCCCAAGGACACATCGGAAGGGCTCAGGAAGTGAACTGGGACCTCTCCAGCTACCAGGTACCAACCCAAGTCCCTACAGACTGAGCTACTGCCGCCCCAACTGACTATGTTTAATGTAATACCTATAAAGATTTTGTTGATTCCAAAGGAAAAATGTGAGAATAAGTCGAGGCCAATGAATTCTGTTCAGTCACTTGAAGTTGACACTCAGGTCTCAAGAATTTCATTTTGACATTTATTGAATGTATTACTTATAACCAAGCTAACATTAAAAA
The DNA here is from genome assembly GCA_020745685.1 of Tautogolabrus adspersus. Lineage (NCBI taxonomy): Eukaryota > Metazoa > Chordata > Actinopteri > Labriformes > Labridae > Tautogolabrus > Tautogolabrus adspersus. The sequence goes on along the minus strand of CM036541.1, from coordinate 10,310,304 downwards.
CGGTGTCGTGGTTTGATCAGATCAATAGACAGAGAACACAAACACCCTCATAGTCAGTGCAAAGTGTACAATCCCAGTCCAATCTATCTTGGACCCGCCCACTTTAAACCTGAGGAACATTCACTCATTCACCTTGTGCATTAATGACTCTGGTTTCTGGGTTCAATGACATGTTCCCCTTTAATGTGTGGATTCAACTCTGATGTGTATTTCCTCTCATATCTTGAGTGAGTTAGAGATTTTCACCAACCTGTGAAATCCTTTTGTATAAGAAGGCAGTTCACTGGTTACAGAACAACAGAGCTCTTAATGTACCACTGTTTCAGTTTAACTTAATATTATTGTCTTGTTGGCTGTTGATTCATAGAAAAGAAGCAGAAAGGTATAAAAAAATACTAATATCCACGAAGAAACAGAAACAAGACATTTCAAACTTTTACAGAAAATTAACTTTAGCTCAGTAAGAAACTGAGATACAGGAGTTCAGTACAGATTAAGAAATAATCTGTTTTTTCAACTAATTTATTTAAAATATATGGCTATTAAAACATCACTTCAGATGCAAATTTAAAAAAAAATGAAGGCTCCTCCCACCCTCTCCTTGTCCCCAGTGTGTGTCTGCATTGCAGTGCTTTTCGTACCTCATGGTGTGAATACACTCCGGCTCCTTAGTGAAGGCGTAAGCATAACCGCTTGACGTGGTGCCAAAGTCGATGGCAACCACCACCACGAAGAACGGCCCTGACGGGACCTGGTCTGTGTCATTCTGCAGGACAGAGAGGACGCACAGTTTGACAGGGTCACGACATTTGATGATTCGAAGAGGAATAACCCTGAATCCAGATCATTGAAATCAACAAAAAGAGAACAGTAAATAACACACAGACTTCAACACACGCAGCAGCACTAAAATAAAAAAAGTCTGCCACATATTCCTGATGTCTGATACCTGAAAAGACAAGTTATTATCTGTCCTTATGTTCTTAAGTTTGCTTTAAACAAAACTCTATTTCATATAATGTAATTTATGAAAATTCAAATTATTACCAACTAGTGTTGTAGTACTCGAAATCGGTCTTGTTCTCAAAACCGGTCTCAAGACCACTTTATGAAGGTCTCTGTCTCGTCTCGGAATCGAAAGCATTATTGCGCGGTCTTGTCTCGGACTGGGTGGATTCCGAATTTTAAATCAAGACTGGTCAAGACCACCACTAAGAGCAATTTTTCCATGCCATCACTGTGATTAGAAGGAAAACGCAGCTTTCTTAAAGAACAAATAACTTCAATATTGATATTTAGATTTTTGTCCCCCGATTATGGCCGCAACCTTCCTGGTGTTACGGTCTAGGTGAGTGACACGCCCCCTGCACACAAGATGATGATTTTTCAGTGATACTTATGGTCTTGTTCTTGTCTCGGTCTCGTCCTGCCTTAGTCTCGGTCTCGAGTCGGTCTCGATCCCTAAATGTCTTGGTCTTGTATTGGTCTCTGAGATCTCTGGTCTCGGGTACGTCTTGGTCTTGGTTAGTGTGGTCTTGACAACAACACTAGTACCAACTTATAAATGACATTTTAATTGCCATCGTAGATTTGAGATGTCTAACTCGTTGTGTTTGGTGCAAAAAGATTTCACCAAAAGCAATGAATGACAAACAGGTCGTCATGCTCCCAGCTTTGGCACTCAGAACGCCGACATCACAATCAGATGAAGCCCCAGCTAGATATCACCTATCCTCACATTCATTTCACATCAATTTGAGGGCGACTGGGAGATTGGGTGGCATGATGGCTACAGATTCCTAACTGGAGGCAATTTGAATAAGCAAACAGATCGTTTCAGATGTTTTGTGTTTGACAAGAAAATCAATTTGGTTTTATTTATGCAAATGTAGCTGCCTTTGCATGTGACTGGAAGAAATGACAAAAACATTCTCATCCTGTCCTCCTGCTGCACCGATGATCGTAGTTTATCTGGACACTGTGTCCCTTGTTTTTAAAAAGAGCTGCACTTCTGCTGTTTGGAATCACTTTGACTTTAGGAGTAGTGAAACACAAGTAATGTGTAATCACAAAGATAAACATCAAAGTCATACAATTATTCATAGTCATTAGCATTATTCAGCCATTGTGTTGCAAATCACAGATCTTCCTCATACAGCTTTGAACACAGAGCAAGTAAAATAGCAACAGCTAGCTTTCAACTTCTCTCCGAAGTTGAGCTGTTCCATTGAACAGTGTACGGTTATTAAACTGTTATCACATCATCTTGTTTTTGTTCGTTTTGTTACACATGGGGCTGCACAGTGAATTCTCTTGTATTTTGCAGTCAGTTCATTTCAGTGTTTGATGCTAGTTTGACCCTATCTGGTCGTCCCATTGTGCTCCCCCGACATCGTTATGTAACAAATGAGTGAAGCAGAGGATGCAATGAGCATCAGTTTCTGCTTGGTGGCTTTAATGTAATGGGATTTTTAAAAGACCGATATTGGACAGTACATAATGTCAAATGATTAACAGCATGACAGAGTAGACAGAAGTGGCAGCACATTATGTAAAGTCTTTATTAAGACATGTGAAGAGATATGGAATAGAGATGAGAGAATTGAGTCACCTGAATGTGTGACGGAGACAGAGGGGTGATTCCAGGGTCACCCATACTCTTTGCTGGAGATGGATTGGCCATCGCATCTGTGGAGGAAGACAGAGAAAGATACTGATGACAAATCTGACATGGGCTTATGTTGAATTATTACTTCATCACTTTAAATACATTCTTACTTTGCTACATACAACTGCAAAGGCCAAGATAAAAGACTGAAGAAATGATATGAAGCCTGAATCATCCGTCAATGAGTGAAAAGATAAAGTCAGTCACACAATGCCATGATGAGGAGCTCATGTGAGCTGCAAACTGCTGACAGCCAGGGGAGATGACTTTACTGCAGGGCTCAATATGAGCGTTTAAAAGTGGCTGCCAGGTTGGCATCCAGAGCTACCACTTGGATGCAAAAACTGAAGGTTAGATATTTAACTACACTTTGAGTAATGAGTAAGATAATAAGCAGTTTGACATCGCCTTTATTTTTTTAAAGGTTTAGTTTGGGGCTTTTTTAAGCCTTTGTTTAGAGGTAGGACAGTGGGTAGAGTCAGAAATCGGGGAGAGAGAGAGAGAGAGGGGAATGACGTGAAGGAAAGGACCCACAGGTCGGATTCAAACCCGGGCCGCCCACTTGGAGGACTACAGGCTACATACATGGGGCCTACAAACCTATCCACCACGCTACAGGAGCCGCAGCATCACCTTTATGATATAAATGAGATGTAAATGTATGTTTAGACACTTCTCTACAGGAACCCAACAAAATGTTCTTCTCATTAAGTAGGTAAACAAATAGCAAAATGAACCTGTAGTCTTATTTTGAAAGATCTCTCAAAAATCAATTCAACAAGTCACAGATTCCTTCATCCACATCTACTCATCTAACTCCAGCACTCATACAACAAAAAGGATTTGTATCTTAGAGGTGCATGCTTTGCTTTTTGTTGTCTCTATTTCTTTGATTGCCTTAAAAGTGGTTTCTAGCTTGGCAACCAAATGCAAAGCACTGGTTTCTTTTTTTTTTTTAAATAGCCCCGCATAACCTAACATTCTCCTCCCCTTTTGCTCCTCACATTCTGCCCCCCTTCCCCCCCTCCTTATTTCTCTATTTCTTTCTTTCCTTTTTTCCCTGTAAGGCCCTACAGTGATACGTCGTGTGTGGGAGCAGGACGTTTAATATCCACTATTTCAGAATCATCATTCCAATATTATGAATAAATCATTTTCAAATTGCATCCTGTTGATGGTGTGGTCCTAGTCGACGTTTGTAAATCTAAGGGTGCTATTCATCAAGTAGCTGTGGTATTCCTTCCATTTCAGAGGGTTATTTTAATTCAAGCACCTCTGACTGCAGACTCTTCCATTAGAATTGGCAAAAGTCTGACAGTAACATTTTACAGAAAAAAAAACTTTAAAAGTAAATCCGCTGACCAAAACCATTTACAGCCTCAACTCCAAAACGCTCAAAGGTCATTGACACAGAGTCAATGAACAGCCAAAGAAAGACCAAAGGGGGGCTTTATTAGTGAACCTTTAGACAGATGTTAGCATCTGCCTACATGTACAACCACAAGATAACATGATGAAAGCTCAGGACACTTGTCTCTCTGTAGGTCAGGTCTTTGGTTGATCAAGTGACATAAAAAGATAATGTTGCATTTTAACTCTGGTCTGTTTCCTTTAACTAACGAACCAAGATGAGGAAACATTAAAGGTCACATAGTTTGCAAAATGCACTTTACAATGTTTTTCTCACACTAATACGTGTTTATAGTCTGTCTACAAACAATCAAGCATGAGAAAAGTCCATCCTCTCCGTCTTTTGCCTGCTCCACTTTTCAGAAAATGTGTGCTCAAACAGGCTATTTGGAAAAAAAAAAATTATGTGACATCACAAAGGGAAGTAACCCCTCCCCCAGGTGGGTGACACTCCCACAGCTAGATGTTTGTTCTGCCCGCTGAGTCTGCCTTCTTACAGTAAACAATCTGGCATGGAGCGCAAAAAAGCCTGAACAAACCAAGCCCTTCCACAGGAGCTCATTAACATTTAAAGCTATAGACACACAAACAGCCTTCTCTGAGCAGGGCTGAAATAGAGGTGTTTATAGGCATGATCAAATACAGGATGAGTTGTTTGGTGTCAGAAAGAGCTCACAGTTTTATAACAACTGATAGGAAAAGTTATTATTATGGGGTTTAAAAAAAAAAAATCTTTGAAAGTCCCCATGAAATGGAATTTCGTGAGTATCTAACTGCTGTGTTGTGACGTATTTCCTACTGAAACAGGATAGAATCAAACACAAGATAGACAGCGGGACAAAATGCTGGGATTAATTTGATTGGATCGATAGTTACAACAAAGCCGTTAATTGGGCGACAAATAAGTACGCCCTCGAGTGCAGGATCAGTCATCAGACATTTGGAACATTTTACAGGAACAGGAAATACAGTTATTCTGATGTAGAAAGTACTCTACTATATATAATTGGCAGACAATGGCCAATATTTGAACATTCAACACAGGAACGCTGGATTAAGTGTGGAAAAATGTCTTTTTTTCATTTCATGGGGACTTAAAATATAATGACCAACAAGTAGAGACAAGACGAAAAGGCGTCATCTTGTTCAGTAATGATAAGGCCTCGTAACATCTCTGTCACTCACTCTGTAATGGAATCAATAAACTAAGTACAGGGTCAAGCACATTCATTCTAACGCAGCAAACACCTGCACCGGATTCTCCCTGACATCAAATCAACCTTTGAAGTGCTCTCAGTTTGGTAATATGCTCTACGCCAGTGATAGATAGACAACTTTTCAAACCATCACACTTGAACCGTACAAACCTTGCAAACATGTCTGAAGATGTAAAAGCACTCTCAGCCAACTCTGTCACATTTCTGTAACTTCATAACTCCTTAACGGATGGACTCTTTAAAAACATGGAATTCAATTAGAGTGAAAAGCTAGTCCTGCTACAAGTTTGTTTGTTTGTGTGTGTGTGTGTGTGTGTCTCTGTGTGTGTGTGTGATTTCTGTATGAAATATGTTTTAATCATGAAAAGAGTTGTTGATACATTTCCAAGCATTTAGGTTAAATACCCCTGAGCCCTGTGATCTGGGGTCAGCTTCATCCTAGAGAACAGAGGGTCTCAAACTGTAGAGGTGCACGGTGGTTCCTTTATTCAGGTAGCATTGTTTCCCAGTTTCTGGAGATGCCTTTGAGCAGAGTGCTTCATACCACCATCACTAGAAATGCATGAAACAGAGCAGAGAGAATGATGGCTCCTTTCCTGTAGAAGACTGACAACATCTCCTCCATTCAAACAGAAGAACATGTGTGTAGCACCTGTCTTTAAAACACAATGACATTTCATTGTATTGAAGATTGTCTTCCCATTTGCCACCATCATTTTCATTAGTCCGACTTAATAGCCTTCACAGAAAGTGTTCTTTGAACGCACACAATAATAATACTCCCTTAACACCTTTTAAGTGTCTGGCAGAATCATCTCACGACGGGACATCATGTTATCCATCCTATTTTTCCGCCTCGCTCACCCTTTTCTCGAGTCCACCCCTACAGAGTGGATGAGTGGTCTGAAGACCCATAATACACTTTGCCAGGCAATTACGGTGCAGAATTACAGACCACCTGTGGCTACACTCCATCTAGCCACCATCCCAACTGTCTCTCTGCAGCCCGGCAGCCCACTCCCAAAATCACCTTTACAACCTGGACTTTTTATTCCTGACAATGACCAGAAAAAATCAAATCACGAGTAGAGAAATAAAGCGATTGCTTTTGTAGTTAACAAGTGCTGTACTGCTGTGGTTTGGCACGGACATGCTTTGTTGTTGTTGTGCGATCTTCATCTGTTTACCTCAATGTGAAAATACATTTCTGTCCAGTTTGTCCATCAGAACATTTGAGTTCTGTGAATGCAACTGTTTAACAACACTTTGATCCTTTCAGTCCAACCTTCAATTCAACATAAAAGAAACATGATTGGAACTGAACCAGGGGGTTCAATATATATCATGAGACGAGGTGTTTTGATTTAATACGTTAAGATCGTTCTTTATGCAGCAGGTGTGTTTACAATTTAATTTATTGGTACATGTGGTCATCAACCCGGCCTTCTCTCAATCAAATCAATACAAAGTAATTCTATGAGAAGATTGCTAAATGTTAGCATTAAGCAACACAACCCATTTTTAAATCCAACTGTACAAATTAAAGGCTTCACCTTTCAATTTCCAGCACCAAAGATAAAAGTTTCCTTGGACACAAGACATCTGATTATAACTTCTTTTTTTTCCATTTATTTTTGTTTGTTTTTTGCCTTTAATGTAGAGATAGGACAGTGGATAGAGTTTGAATTCGGAGAGAGAGAGAGTGAGGAATGAAATGCGGGAAAGGAGCCACAGGTCGGATTTGAACCTGGGCTGACGGCTCCGTACATGGGGCGCACACACTAACCACTGGACCACCAGCGCCCCGAAAAACTTAAACAATCCACTTGGGACAGCACAACCAAATCAAGGCAGCATTACTGATTACAAGTCTATATGTTATTTTTCAGGAAAAAGCGACTGACTTTTTCTTTCAGTATCAGACTAGTTTGAAACTATTTCTTCTATTCTTTTTCTATTGCATGTGCAACAGTTTGCAAAAAACGGGCTGAAGATGCTAGCAGAGTCATATTTGCGCACAATCTGGTAATATTACAATACCTTGTCAGTCAACATGGTTCTTTAGCTCCTCATAACATCTTTGTGGACTTTAGTCAACAGATGCATGTCGTCTAAGAGGGGGAGGTGAAACAGCATTGTGTGCCTTAGAATCAAAATCAGAAACTTTATTAATCCCAGGGGAGTCCTGGTCGTTACTGTTGCTCTTGAACACAATATAGAAGTTGGAAATATAGAAATATACGACTGACCTTCAGTGGGCCAATGCACACAAAACCAAATTCCTACATATTGTACTTTGACAACATCATTCTTCACAGCATAGATTAGTTTTCCATTTTCCTGATGGGCTGCAGAACAAAAATGTTAAACAGGAAACTCTGTATTCCTTTGAAAAGCCTGTAGCTCTCATGTTGACATTGCAGCACTGACGGACTGAAAAGGATGTGAGGATTCTTATTTTCTCTCCTCTCAGTATGAGCATTGACTTCCTGTTGCCTCACATTCCCTCTATTCCCCCGAGGACTGAAACTCTGAGGCCTTAAAGACAAGAGCAAGATAGTAAAATAGTCAGGTACTTCTGCTGTGACCTGAAAGTCAATACCAAGTTTAACCAAAGGCTAAGATTAGTCAATTTTCTATTGATCTTTGAAACTGAAAAAGACGGAAAGCATAATGAATCATGTGGATTGTGATAATAGTATTTTTTTAATCAGCCAGATGAGATATAGGAGGTCATCCAGTAGAGCTCTGTGTTTAATCAAACAGTGTTTCACTCACATTCTGGCTTCCAACTTTCACGAAAATAAGATAAAAAAGGATAATGGAGATAGAATGATGCTTGTTCTCCATGCTGTGCCAAATAATGACTTTGTTGGGTAATGACCTCGTTTAAAAAACATCCCCAGCACTTGATGGAGAGATCCCCCCCCCACTGTTTTCTCTTCTGCAAAGACATTTCATCACTTAAGGTTTTTTTTTTAGTCCTGGAAGAAAGCAAAAAGTACAAATGTTTCAACTTCAGACGGGGACGGTGAATGAACTCACCATTACCCGTATTTTCTTCTGGCCTAATATGAAAAAATATTTCTGGTTGGCTGTCTACTCTTGGCGATTAATGTCAATGCAGCATCACTGTCCATGAGACTGCTGCATGTTTTGTTCAGTTCAAGCCAAAATCTTAGTAATGTTCAAAAAACAGAGATGTCAATGACTCTGGTTGATATAGTTACCAAGCAAACCTAGCATCCTGCTTTAGGGTTCAGTTAACAGCGGTGCACTGCAGAGCGCCTCTCCTGACGGGCCTCTGACATTAGTGTCAGAACTGTCACACTGCACTGATGTAGAGGAGGTTATTTCATAAACATATACTGCAAATGATTCAAGAAGACACCTCCTAATTCATGAAACCCATGCAGGGCGTTCAATGCACATTTAACAAACAGCATCTCTGTGTTGCAGGTGCTGGTTGCACACATTTAAATGAGCCATTATGAAATCATTGTGGAAAAAAATACTCCCTTCTATGCAAATAAGCCTCACTGCAAAAAATAGTCGAATTCTCCGGCACCAAGAGAGATGCACATTTACAGTGAAGCAAAAACCATCAGTTGAGACCAGAACTGCGCTGCAGTATTTAGAAGAGATGTCATGCGCAAACTTTCCAGTCATCAGGAAAACAATTCATCCTCTTTATGACTTTAAAATCAAATCTGTGTATGAAGGTTGTATAAATATCCCCGTCACAATAAACCTCAAAAAGGTTCCCCTCCCCTTGTACCTCATCATCCTTTAGTGAACAAAATGATGCTCCGTCATCAGGAGAGCGCAGCTCCGCACGGAGGAAAGGTGCAGACAGCTTTTCTCCATATTCAGACACAAAAAGAGCAAACTGCATGGATACAATCTTAGTGAATCAGGCCCTTTGTGTTTTAATTGTGATACCATTTGAATTGGGATGTCTATGTTTATTAAATTCAATACAGGAGCTCACGACACAACTGCACTTTTCTTTATCATGTTCATCAGATCTGGCAGTGGTCTTTTATTCCTTGACTGAAGACGCTCTGTTAGCAGGCATGGCTTCAGGCTTAAAATGCTGCTAAACGTAAACTCACTGTGCTGTCAGTTAACTTTGTGGATGATGCTGACGACATTCAGCAACCTTCTACATCATGCCTGTTCATCAGACAAACTGTACAAAAGGACGTTTTATAAGTTGGCCTCTTTCTGCCCTTCTTCTACAAAGTCCAGCTCTGCTTGATCTCAGTCTACAAACTGTATCTAGTTTAAATATTGAAATGTAACATGCTAATGAACTTGTTAATAAGCCCACATTGAATCTTGGGAGGTTTTTATAGACAATGGGCAGCCTGTTTGAGCAGACAGTGGTGTTGACTGACAGACTTGGATGAAACAGGGAGACAGATTCAAAGCAAAGGCACCAACTGTTACCTACAATGGCAGAAGAGGAGCCTCATTAAATTCACTGCAGCAAACTGAGAGGCACAAACACAAAAAAATAGACTATCAAAGAGCCACATTCATCAGGGCGACGGCAAAATGAGTTTGGGCAGAGAATGTCCTTTTTCTTCTTCCAATCTGAGGTCCCATTCATTCATGCCACGCAGAGAGAGAGAGACTAAACCCCCCCACCCCAACCCACCCCCCACACTCTCCTCTGCCTGGCTCACTGCGTCCACTTGGCCATCGGCCCAGACACACAGTGCAGAGAAACAGCCCGACAACAGCTGCAGCCACTACACACACAAGCAAATCCACACGCTCTCACAGCACAGCTCACGCACACTTTAATAATACATTATATTGTTGTCGCAGACAGTTAACTCCTTCACATCATATCATTTCAACAACAAACCTTCTTTACTGTTGTCATGACGGATTAAGCATCAACGCTATACTAACAAAACTGTTTCAGGTAGAATATCAGCTTCTCAGGGCTGGCAGCTTTTAGAATGACTAAGCTGGAATTTATTTTCTCTCCAGACACCTGCAATGTCACACGGCAAGATTTTTAACAGACAAAACCAAGGATACATATTAAATCTATATTTATTTAGGAAATAAAGTTTGAGATGCCTTGTTTTTGCACACAATGCTCTGTGATGCAATGCTCGGTTCGACACAAAGTAATCATTGCTGACAGGTTGAGCTGTATGTAATGCTCTACTCTTGTAAGAGAGTGTCGATACACAACATTATCCCATGGGTCCTTTTTTTTTGTCTAAACAGCACCATATATTTTTTAATTTATATTCAACGAGCAATTGTTTTTGCTTTTCTCCTGCAAGCCTCCAAGCTACATTTCTGCAAAAAGTTGGGTTGAGCCGATGTGTGAACACAGCAGGTAATAATCAGGACATTTTAGGATGGGGGGTAATAACATTTACATAATGTCGCTGTTGCAAAGTGTTGCGATTTTTGTGCATGTAGTGAAGCTTTAATCCCCTCTGTTGCCAGTACAGTATGTTGCTGTCATATCTTTCCTCCTGAGAACTAACCCCCTCTGTTACACCTCACGTGCAATGTTTAACACACATAGGCAGAATAGTGGGGAGAAGACGTTCCTCTCCTGGTCCAAGGAGACAGACAGAGGCCATGTTTAACGTTGGAGATGGTGAGGCGGAACAGAGCTGTGAGTGCCGTGAGTGCCATTGTACCATAATGCCGTTATGGTACAATGTGTAAATGCAAAGGAGCCATGGCGCCGGAGCTTTGTTACGGCACTGTTGCAGAACCGCTATCATTAAGCAGCTACTGTGAGGAACATGTGTGAAAGGACAAGGGAAAATGTAAGGTGAGGCTTTTTCTAGACTTCTCTCAGGAGTGCACGTGTGAACGGGGCTACATGGTTGTTTTGAAAACCCTGACTGCTATGCATTCATTGTTGTTGTAGTATATCTTCTTCTAGCAGATATAATACACATGGACTGTCATGGTAGTTTAGATGAAGAAGACTTAGTGGATTTTAAATTGTACTTAGTCTTACTTAGTCTGCTCAGTGACCTGTGAGTTCAGACCTCTCTTAACTGTTCCACAATTGACTGCTGAATCAGGGGTGCAGGATAGAAGAGTTCTAAGCAGGCTTTAAATCCTTGGATTCCAAAAAGTGACACCTTATGCACAAGGCATGATGGGAAATCAATCAATCAATCAATCAATCTTTATTTGTATAGCGCCAATTCATAACAAGTGTTATCTCAAGACGCTTTACAAAAAGCAGGTAAAGGACCTTACTCTTTGTCTATTAATATTACAAAAGAGCAGGTAAAAAGACCATGCTCATTGTTATGTTACAAAAAGCAGGTAAAATACCTTACTTATTGCTATATTACAGGGACCCAGCTTAATCCATCATGAGCACTTTAGCAAAAATGAAATGAGGGTACTGTCTGCAGCACATGTAGAAGAGTAAGCATCACAGCCAATAGGGATGGGCATTTTCATTAAATACAATATAATTGTACTCTCACAACTGTTTTAACAAGTAACTGATTACTCAAAAATTATATATATTTTTGGAGCATGAAAAAAAAATCTTAAGGGCGCGTTCACACTGGCAATCCGTACCCTGCCCAAGCACGCTTCAACGCTTCAAGTCCAGTTCGTTTGACCAGTGTGACTGCTCCATACGGTACACTTCCTTGGCTTTGGCACACTTCAGAGAGGTGTGCTTCGGCACGGTACACTTCATGCACGAGCACAAGCATGCGGGTACACAACGCTGACAGCCTTCATTATGGAGCAATCCAGAGTTTTATGGCTGTATCTGACTAAAATGAATCAAAATAAGCCACAAAGTAGCTGTCATGTTCTCCGTGATGTTCTCCGATGTGCAGACGCGGACTCGCTGCGCGTCTCTTTTATTTTTTAAATGTATTTACGGCTGCAGCTGATTAAAGTGACTCAAAATAAGCCGCAAAGTCAGTAAAGTAGCTGTCATGCTCTCTGTGTTGTTCTCCGATGTGCAGACGCGGACTCGACTGCGCGTCCCTTTTTAAAAAAAAAAATTCTTGAGTCCGCCTGTTTGTAAACTGCATGAGCACGCTTCATAATAACATAAAGCATGCATGTGCTGTATTACGACGTTATGTACAAGAGGTAATCGTGATTAGGCACGGTGAGTCCTGGTGCAGTGTGACCGCGCGGGCCGTCGGGGGAATGGCGCAGCGGGGGGGGCAATCGTGTTTGACTACAGTACGGATTGCCAGTGTGACCCGCCCTAAGATACAAACCTCCTGGACCTTGCCTCACACTTTCCTCAAAATATTATAAAATAATTTTTTTGCTTTTTGCGATAACAGTATTATATTATAGTATTACAATATTAAAAGGGATTGCACATTTCTAGTCATATTTCAAACACTAAAATCCCCCTTCTCCCCATTAAACAAAGCATGTTTGATGGGATACTGTCAAAAGATGTTTTTTTAAAGTCATTTTGTGGGCCGCCGGTGGCCTGCAGTGTACTCATCAGTACTGCAGGACAGTGGTATTCAAATCCCAGTTCTGAATGGAATGACAAGTGATGGCAAACATATGAGTCTGTGGTGGCAGCTGCCCATGAGTAGGTAGGGACAGCCACCTTGTCGACACATTGCAAATCCGCCTTCAATCCTGCTGCGCTTTCCTCATACATCTGATCCACTTTGTATTTGTTGTATGCCGTGATGGTGACTTGTACACCATCTTGACAAACACCATCAGACCAAACCTCCAACTCCCACAGCACCTAATGGGAGCATCTCACCGTAACAAAAAATGTTACCAATGTAATGTACAGAAAGCTAGCAAAAAACTGTGATGCGAGACTGTTGTCTGTCTCTTTGTGCTTTAAGCACATGTGGTAAAGCAAAGAACTAGTAGTTCTATGATATGCAAGTTAAACGCCAGATAGCTTGCACTGCATGTTATGTAATCCTTTTAGTCAAAGTATTTCCAGACGTCACTCTTCCTGGTCATGTCTGACATGTTGCATGTGACGCTAACTGAGTTGCACTATTATAGCCTATAACAATGTGTGTACCATTTTGATCCCACCTGCTGAAGGGCAAAGGTGTTTTTTCTTTTTTTCTGTGACCTCAGAATTTGCACACAGTTGCATGGTCTAATAAAATTATTACTTTTAGTAGGTTTTAAAAAAAAAGTGTATAATGGCCGCCAGAGCAGTGCTTGAATTCTCTTCCAGACACTTTCCAGAGAGGACATCACCAGTGGAATCAATAGCAGAGGGTCAGTAACAAGCCTGGAGCTGGTTATATAACTGTGCACACATTTGTAAGGGAAAGGCAGCTGATACAACTCAGACAGTGCTTCAAAGGGGCAAGCTCAAAGAAGCCAAACTATCCAAACCATCAAGCTAGGCAGCATTATGTATTCTACAACATGAAGGGAAGACGATTTCATTTCCTCTGAAAATCCTCTAAATATTTTTATATCGTGATTTGGCATGTTTCATCTCCTTATGATACTCTCTATCTCCACATTTGCTGAACATGATTGCATCAAAGTAGTCAGACTAAGCAGGGCTTTTACTTAAACAGATGTTTAAGGGCGCGATCACACTGGCAATGCGTTCCGTGCCGTGCTTAAGCAGAATTAGCCCCCGCTTCCCTATTCCCCCGCTGGCCGGCACGGCCTGCGCTCACACTGCTCCAGGACTCACCGGGCCTAAGCACGGTTACCTCTTGTACATAGCGTCGTAATACAGCACATGCATTTATGTTATTATGAAGCGTGCTCAGTTTACAAGACAGGCAGACACGAGAATTTTTTTTTTTTAAAGTCCGCGTCTGCAGTTTGGAGAACAACACAGAGAGCATGACAGCTACTTTACTGACTTTGCGGCTTATTTTGAGTCATTTTAATCAGATACAGCCATCAATACATTAAACTAATAAAAGAGACACGCGGTCCGCACATCGGAGGACAACATGGAGAACATGACAGCTATACTTAGTGGCTTATTTTGAGTCATTTTAGTCAGATACAGCCATAACACTCCGGGATTTCTCCATAATGAAGGCTGTCAACGTTGTGCACCTGCTTGCTTGTGCATGGCAGGGCCAAGGAAGTGTACGGTGCCTGAACACAGTACGGAGCGATCACACTGCAAAACGAACTGGACTTCAGGGATTGAAGCGTGCTTAGACATGGTACGGATTGCCAGTGTGATCGCGCCCTAAAAGACCCAAGTGGTTCATTGTTCCCTTACAACAAAGAAACAAAGACGTCTTTAAAAAACAAATTCCAGCTTAGTCATTCTAAAAGCTGCCAACTAAAAACAATGAACAGAGCTGTCTGACAGAAAGAGCGGGTTCCTACAGAGGGCAGAGCCTTTTGGTCACACTGAGGAAATGCTTTCAAACTCTGGGCTGAACAATGGTCTTCCTTCCTTCCTGCCTGTCTGTAATGGAAATACTGATAATAGCCAAAGATCTGCTCAAACAGTCCCTGATAACTGAAGGCACTTCTCCTAACCCTGAAGAGTCAAAAATAGAAATGTATTGTGTTGACATCTATGTCACATCATTATCCGTAGTAATATTTGACAACTACACACATCTGGATTAACAACAGATTTTTGTGATAAACGTGACCAGATTCCTTCCATTAGATCAAATTCTTTTTACGTTTCAGATCTGATTCTTCAGCCTTGCTTTTTTTTGGGGTGTGTGCAAATTTAATAAGCCTGTGAATAATTCAACATTGAAGACCTGGTGGTTTTGTACTGAAGGGCCTGCACGTTAGACTACCACAGGCTGAATTCCAAGTGAAAATGTACAATTATTTTTGTTTCAAATGTATTAGGATAGTTAGAGATCTGTTCTGTTTTCTTTTTACAGAAAAGAGAAAGCTTAAAGTGAGATCAAAAATGCCAGTGGAACATTTTACAGTGTCAAATTAATCTCTACAAACAGATGCTTCTAATGCTGAATCTATGACTTGCTGTTTTGATGTCTACCACTTACGATGTCATCACTCTCTGATCACAGTGCCATAGTAGGTGAATATACTTGCCATAAACACATGATAGCATAGAATCGTACTTTAACCGTCTCGGGGTTCAGCCCATCATCGCCTTTTCTAAATATTAGAAGTCTGTCCTTTTTCACCTTAAGTTCATATTCATATTAACTTCACTAATCTCTCCTTCTTTAAACATATAACTGGAAGAGTTGAGAATGAGGGGAGGTCTCACAGTTTAAACTTTTTCAAAACTTGATTTCCTAACTGCAAATTTCCACATAGTCCGTGCGTACTGTGGTCTGTAAGCGCCACGCACTACGGTAACGTTTTCTGCTACTCTAGTCAATGCTCCTGTTTCCACTGCTGTCCGTCTCCAGCACACCAGCAGCACAACTATACGCTCTGCTCAGTTTCAAATACGCACCAGGTTTATTTTTTATGGATCCTTCTGCAAGCACGTGTCAAGCTGAATAAAATAGATCGACCCGGACAGGAAGTCAGACACGGAAATGCACACTATAGACTCCCGATTGTTTGTGCCATCACGTTATCAACATTAAGTCAAAACAGGCACCGAATGAACAACAAATCATCCTCAGAAAGACAAAGCAACATGTTGTTTGAATGTTTTTGCCTTCATTCCCGCGTGATCTTGTAGTTCTCCTGTGGTTTTGTCAACCCGTGTGTACAGAGGCTCATGGCTGTGCTTACACTTCAGAAATGGAGCCGGTGGGGCAGGGCACTGGCTGTCGGATGGAGCAAAACAGTGCACTGACGGAATGCAGTTAGCACAGATTGTGTGGAAATTGGCAAAGAGGCAACGCCTTTGTCATGCTGGACATGTGCCTGATAAATAAAGGCACAAAAAGACCCAAAATATACCTTTAAAAAAAGAAAAACTTGGCAAAACAAAATCCATTACATAGCGCTGTTTGCTTCAAAATCTGAACATATAGTTCCTAACAAGCACTCCCTGTTTGTTTTGTCTGACTCACGTGCTGCATGTGCAGCCAGTGCAGACACACACACATCCACTAGATAAACGCTTGTTATGTGTTCAAAACTGTCAAAGCTCATATGAGGAAAAGGATCACAAAAAAGATTACGATCAACTTTTCTGTCGATCACAGCAGACTTGTTATTCACAGAAAGTTTTCTATTAGTGTTTGATGTTCCTGATGGAGGATAAAAAAAACTGTTCCTGAAATGAAGTAGCTTTTTCTATTTCAGTCTGTTGTCCTCAAGGTTTTTTAAAAGCACTTTCTAAATAAAAAGAGAGTTCAGGTTTATCTAACGGATGTATTATAATTACAGTAATTGTAGCCATGAGTATATAGTGAAGGAATTGAGGATGAGGTACACTCTTAAACTGCATGGAGATGTTTTTGATTTGAAGTGCTGTTAAAATGCAGTTTGTGTCATATTTAGCTGAGGAGCAGAAGAGTAATATTATGCCGATCTGAAAAACGGTCCAATCTGAGGCAAAAATCTGTGATCTGATCTGAACCTTGAGATCTGTGGTTCTGTTGCACCACTAGAGGCAGCATTATGGGTACCCAGTGGAAACAATAACGGCCAAATTCCACCAGATGCGTGTTCGATATGTTTCACTTTATTCAATGTCTGTGCTTCCACTGGGTCCGCTGCGCTGCGTCTCAGCTCCGTCTCAGCTCCGGCAGTCCGGAGCCCTCCGGAGCTGATACGCAAGACTTCTATTTTTGCCGGATGCCGGAGCATGACGCATCAATTCAACACACAAAAGAACAAGCGGGACGGGAAGTCAGACACCGATACAACATTAAAACATTCGGTTTATTTTCAGAATAAAAGACTTTGTTTTAACGGTTAAGAAAAACGACTGTATGTGTGTTTGTTTATGTGTTTATAAGGTTAATATAGAGTTTAATACCATGTACATCGTATTATCTCACGCTGTCGGGAGTTAATCTTTAAAATATCGCGGGAATTCCTTTGTCTCTGCACCCCAGCTGACTGGCTGTGCTCTGTGTGCTGCGGACGGAGCACGCAGCCGGTGGGTATTGAAGGACGGGGGTGCACGGAGCCGTAACGCACCGGAGCGGACACGCAATGCACACAGATCTGGAAATTCGGCGTAAGCTGCGACAGAGTGACAGACAAGACACGAACAATATGTAAGCAGTGACATTTTTACAAGATGATAACTATTAAAGAAATCTGCATTGATTTGCCTTTTTTATCTTTTAATCAAATAAAAGACTATTTATCCAGTCATATATTTTGTTATCAAAGTTTTTTGAAAAATAGTGTTAAAATATCGTCCTGTCTCGTGAGCCGAGTGTATCATCACACCCCTAGTTACCTAGTTACAAAAACATGTCTGGCACTACACCAGAACGCAGTCCTGTGTAGAGACATGTGGATTCAAAGTTTCAGATTGTGTATCTGTGATATGCGTATGAGCCTCGCCACAATCACAAAGAGCATGCAGCACTTTTACTAAAATATAAACACTGCGATGATTTACATACTTGACATGCCACAGCCACATATGAAACCAATTACCATCTGGCTGAAGACTCAGCATGTTGTTTTAAACTCTTGGTGTGTGATGATGTGTTTTCAGGATCAAATGTGTTTTCTAGCAAGAACGTGTTCAAAAGCAAAACCTTGTCCAAAATATCTGCAGATGGTAGAGCAATGTGTCAAAATACAGACTTCCTTACAGTGTTTTCATTTCCAAATGAGCACAGTTTCCTCTCCCTCTCTCTCTCTCTCTCTCTTTACAGCTCCTATCTGATGGCCTGTGTGTAGCACCTCCCCCATCCTGTAACTCCCACTACTCCCACAGATCACCGCCTCCTACTCCACATGGCTCATGTCTGCTACATGACACAATGCTGAAAAGGGCCTCACATTTGGCCCAGAGTGGTCTGAGTCATAACATATCATTTTGGGAGTTGGACAATTACTTCATCGTTTTGAAGTTTGTTTTGGTCGGCACTGACAGGCCAGTAATTCAGAGGGGAGGTCAATTGGCAAGAGCATCTTTTACTTTTGTTTTTTTGTACGCATCCCAGATCTAATACTGCTAAAGTTCTTTGAAGGCTTCTTTCTCAATTCTAAGAGTTATTTAATTTAGCTCTTTGCGTCCAAGTTCAAACAATAAATAACACTTTTGGTTTCGAAATGATAGTGCTTAAATAAATGTTCTTCTTCCTAAGAAGTTAGCTAAAACGTCCTGATGAAATCAATACAAACAATAACACAGAACAACAGAGTCCAGTCAATAGTGGCACTGGTCTAGTCAGCATGAAGACATTTTCCCAATCCTAACACGATAGTTATAAACAATTGAGGTGAGCAGTAAAGACTATGCTGCATTGCATTCACACATGCTACCCACCTACACAATATCCAGAAATGTATCACATTCCATTCAATGAAATAAACTGTTCAGCTCGCTGTCTCTCACACAGGATTTGTGACTGAAAAGTGACATCTTAGATAAGTTAATGGCCCGGGTGTTAAATCACCCAACCCCCTCAACACCCTGTCTGACACCCTCCCCCTAACTCAGACGATTCACAGACAGACGTCAACAACAGGCAAAGACCTCTTCATTTACCAAGCACAGTGAGGTGAATGAAGTACCTTTGGCTTTTCACACTCAGGCGGGATGTTTTAACTGATTTAGACGCCGCACAACAGCAGAGGGTGATCTGAAAGTTTATTTAACAAGTCGGCTCTAAATTTGAATTTTAAAAATTATTTTTGTGGGAATAAAAGATCAGTGCATCACTCTAACTTGTTGCCATGACACCCAGAGTCGCAGACTTTGACTGTCCTACAAGTGGCTGGTAAAGTATGTCCAAGTATGCCTAAGATAGGGCTACAATTGGAATCCATAGTCAAAAAGACCTTGGCTTGGCATTTCAGCATTGAGGCCTGAGCTATGGTATGGTCCTGCTAGTTGGCTGGCTGCTGAGCTCTGCGATTGGACAGTCTGAGAGCTGCAGTGCATTGTGGGGAGGTTTAGTATAACCAGTATGCTCCTGTTTCATACTTTAAAATTCTGTCTGATCTAGTATACATTCGGAAATTTCCCCCATACACAAAAATGCATACTATGATTTCGATACATACAACTTTAGTATGAAAGTATGCGGTTTCGGACACAGCCATAATCTACCAACCTGCCTTCATCATATTTATGTATGTATGAGTTTAAGTTTGTTCAGATAAATGAGAGACTTGCCTGACACATTAGCCTGTACACTCGATAAAACACTTGATTATCCAATAATTACTGCTCATGTTGAGAAATGCTCTTTATTGTAAGGGAATCAGCTGAGTGGTGTTCCCACTGATGTCAATTTACAGTGTTAACTTACTGCACTGCATTACACTGCAGTGTCTAGGCCACGAGGGATCAGACACGAACGGTCAATAAAGAGAAAAAGCGTTCTCAGCAAAGAGCCCCACCTTACACTGAGACCAGTGCTGACGTGAGAACACCTTGAAAACTGATAACATAAGACACTATCCCTGATCCCTGATATGTAAAGGGAATGCTTAGTCATAGGGAAATCTGGCTCGTTGTTTAAAAAGAAGATGCTGCAGTTTGGCTCTGCCTTTCGAGCATTAGCAAAAAGGACAAAGACATGATTCAGCAGAATGACATCTTATTTTGACGCCACACTCGTGAAATAAACATGTATAATGTGATTTTGCATGCATCAAATAAGTGATTCTTCTTCTGACATTTTTACAAGTCTTTTTTAAGAACTTAACAGGAAGGTGTGGAAGTTGTAGTTCTATGACAACAAGCACTGAACAACCAACCTTGGCACTATTCACAAATTAGATTACACCCGACATTGAAAATGATGTCCTGCAGTAATATTTCAGTTGAAAATGTAGAGAAGACAAATAGTAAGACTAAAGAGATGCTTCCATGTACGTTTCCTGACAAGATTTCAGCTCTCAGCTGCCATGAAGCCACAAACCGGTCTTGATTGACATCTTCATCATCACTCTCCAATTATACTTTTGTCACATCTGACATCTGTCATATTGTACAAAGTACACTTGTGACCTCCAATCATCACCAACAGCTTGAGCTTGACATAATGATCTGTCAGAGTATGGTTAACACCAGTGTTATCACAGCAGGCCAAGGTAAAAGAACAATATGCATGCTGTAAACCAGATCTTTATTCTAGTGTTACTCATAACCCATAATCCTGAAGGATCCTTCAACATGACCTATCAACACTTATTACTGTCCTGAAGATAGCTGCGAACTCAAATTAAGATCACCTACAGACTGCAGGTGCAATACTGTTTTGTAGGGATGGAGAAAAAAACGATGTATGTAAAAATCGAGAGGGGGGCTAATCAGTCCCTCCCTGCTAAGTGCTAAGGCTAGCTCTCTAACTCAGTAGAATGCCAAATGGAGCAGCAAGAAATTCAGCCAGTCTCAAAGATGACTGGAGTAGATCCTGAAGTACGTACTAATTTAAAATTAGACTTGGAATCATGAATCCTGAATCTTTTTGAATCGAAAATACATGCTAAATCGAATGGTGATCCCAAGAATCAAAATCGAAATCAAATCGAATCGTGAGACACCCAAACGTTCCCAGCCCTACTGTGTTGTCAGTCAGTACATTTACATGCAAAGTTAGTTAAGCAATGGTTAAAGCTTGATTAGTGCATTCAATTGCAGTACTGTCCCTGTACCATTATTCAGCAACAGGCGAACATTGATTTATTAACAGAAGTATGTCCAACTCCGCTACAGAAGATGGCGATATATGCCCCCTTTCAGCTATAGTTACTGGAGCTATTGGACCTTTTCTAGGTTGACCTTGCTAACAAGTTAGCAAGCTGCAAACTGGTTGTATGTCGACTGGTGAAAACATGGACAACTTTTCAGCTCTGTACATTTCATACTACACTTTACTTTTGGTGCACGCTATCCCTCTAGCTAAGTGGTTCTCAACTGGTGGGTTGGGACCCAAAAGTGGGTAGCAGATCTGTTTTCAGTGGGTTGTGAATGTGTGTCGGGAAAACAATGTTTTGCAAAAAGTCTACGAATTGCTTTAAAAACATGTTTGTTTTGTTCTGTCACATTTTGTAACATCTGAGGTCCAAACTGATTTTTTTTATAAATATGAGTGGTTGTACAGTTTCTGAAAGTCGATTCAGTTTCTGATTTAAGATGTGGTGGTGGTGGTCTTAACACTACACCAGTTGAGAACAGCTGCTCTAGCTTATGGTGATTTATGAAGGCAGATAACAACTCAATTCCTGCATTTAAATGTACCGAGTGAGATAAGAAGAAAACGCATTTATTTGGCCCTCTGCATGTTTGGGGTCAGAGAGTTCAGGCAGCAACAAGTCAATATGCACAATTCATAAACAAATGGCCTCTTTATCGTCCAATGCTGCTGTGAAAATATAATAAAAACACTAATTAATGGGTTGATTGCCCAAATAATTGATATTAGACACGCTGCAATAAGGGATTTATAGATGTAAAGCCTAATGTGAAAAAAAGTTCTATTAAATCCTCAGACTTGATGACTGGACCGACAAATGGCTTTAGTAAAGCTCATTGTCACACATGATAACATTTGCCATCAGGCTGTTAGTGTCATTTATCGTGATTATGCTGCATTCATGTTGCATGGGAATAATCACAATCACTCAAACTGCATTAAGAGTTAGTCTCTCTCAACATTTTGTTTATTCTCAACATTTGCTTTCCTTTCTTATGCTACAAAGGCATTTTTGGATAATAAAATCTGTGGGTGTTAATGTATAGACACCACAGAGGCCGGACTGAACCATAAAAAAATGTTGGAATGCTTTATCCACATTTGATGGGGGGTTTTTTAAAGTCACAACAGGGAAGTATCTGAAGACAACAGAGGGTGTCAAAACAAGCAACTTCAGCAGATGACACCTGTGCAGTGTGATAATCTCTTCATTTACATCATAAAGGTCTGCCTTCACATCTGCTGATTACATCCAGGTAACAGTATGGCTCCACTGCTGAGCTGGTTAGGAAATCTTTCCAGTAAGAGTTTATTGATCCGTGAGTAAGAAGTATACCTTTAAATAGCACAACAGCACAAGAAACCATTTTATCTTTGAGAGTTCAAGTCACACAAAGTCTGGTGTTTAGCTCTCATCCCTGTGGGACATCATCAGGGTGTAGTCTGTAGAGCACTCTTTCAGATGCATTACATAACACTCCAGGAAGAATCTCTTCAGAGGGAAAAACTTTCAACAACGGCAAAGCTTCAAATTAACTTGCCTACAAGCTTGTATAATAGGAAGATTTAGGATTGCATACTGCGACTAGCTCCTGTTGGCCTATATGAATGAATTACCTGGCAGCAGTAGCCCTACATTTCAGTGTGTAAAGGAAAGGTGCACAGTGCTCACTATCGCCCTCCACAGTGTAACTTAGGAAATAATAATGAACTCTATACTCTAAAACATGTCAAGACAACATAAACTTTGTGTGTAAAGTGCAAGCAGAATTATTAAGTATGACTAGATATAAATTATAGTAAATAGTGATAAGGAATTAATTTATGTCTGGGCCTTTGGAAAAGCGAGCAACAATAAAATACAAAAAATGCCAATGGAGTTCGTCTGACTGAGATATTGAGGCGTACGTCATACCTGAGAGAAGAATGCGGTTTTCAGGGTAAACTTATCTTATCCCTCCTGCAGAAATGGACGTAGTCGTCTAAAGGAAATGAGTGACACTGATGTGAAACACATCTTAGAGTACTACCCTAGCCTGACACCAGCAACACCGTTTGGGCGGGTGGTGATGAACACTGCGTTACCTGAGGCCATGGTGCAGCAGACTTTTTTGCTGCATTGAGTCACAACTCCGGTGGGACGGGCCACGTGACCAAACTCTGCACCGTTATGGGGGTTCCGAACTGGGCACTACATGTTCCCAGCAAACCGAAAAACAACCTGACACATCGACGCCAGCCTCACAGTCTGAAATAAAAACCAGTGTGATAAACTTTCACGAATCGCCATGTTCGTCTGCAGAGTGCTGCTCTGTGCAGGGCGGTAGGCGAGGTCCTGTACACTGCGGTTGCCCTTGGAAAGCCACGGCACTGCTTCAGAGCCCATGCAGCCTCCTTCAGCTGCATATGAGGCGGCAGACACACTTTATATCGATATTTAGCACAGAAAATGTTTGATTGAACCGCATTTCCCTTTACCGCAAGTCTCAGAAATCCTACTACAGTGCACGTGAACGTCCTAAAAAACGACCACACCGAAAAGGGCTGTGTACGTGCGCGTGCATTAATTGATGTCAGAAATTACTAGTGCTAAAAACTACAGAAAACTGTTAAACATATCAGCGTCTTTACCTGATATTATCTTCTCTGTCGCCGTTTCTTTCTCAGTCATCATTTCCCGCAGTTTCACCTCCTCCCTTGCCTTCTCTCCGATACAGCTACACCAAGCAATTTTCCTGGATTACTGAGGTTACCGGGCCAAAGAAGAAGAAAACATCAACAAAACAGCCTCCACGCTGCTTTTTCGGTGTCTCTTTCAACTTTACTTCGTTTCACCGCTTCCTGCTGAATGAAAAAGCCGTTAAATAAGCACATGAAAAAGACATGGGATCCGGAGGATTTTGAAGACGGCAAATGGGGGGACACGAGCCTCAGCCGAGAGGATGTTGGACCCCAGACTGCTGCTGCTTCTCAGTCCGCCCCTCCCAATCACATTCACGGCTGTCCTGGCCAGGAATGCTGCTGCAGCCCAGTCTGCTTCAGAACTGCTCAGGACAGCCGGGAGGGATCCTGTAGCATTACCCCTATCAGCGAGACATGAAGGTGTCCAGATTTCCAAATGCCCATATCTATTGGACAAACTTCATGAATACGTACCTAGTAGGCTATTCGAAAATTGATGGAAAATACATGTTAATGTCATTATTCTTAAAATATGACCAGGGGATCACTTTTAGAGCCACAGCTTTGTTGCAGAAATTGAAGTTAAAAAAATAAAAGACATGATGAGGATGCCCAAATATTGTCACCCAGAATTATATCACATATTTTGAGAAGGGAAAATGGTAGGGATATACTGGGCCAAGCATTGCTCCAGTGTGTCTACACAGGGGCGTAACATAAAATTTAGACCTCTGTACATGGTCATCCTATTGGGCCTCTCCTTAGATTCATGACTACCTGATAGCCCTCTGTTTTGAGCTGTTTTCACATATGCATTCAAATTTCAGGAGGACCCATATAAACCTCCTGAGTTGTTTTTTTGCACATATCCCTGTTGGACGAAGAGGTGGTCTCAGGAAGCAGGACATGATGTAAAAAGAATGCGCAGAAGTGGCTTAGAATGCAACAGTGTCTCTATACAAAGTTATTTGTAATGAGTTTTTTTTTTGTTATATTTTTGGGCCATGTTTGCCTTTATTGGATAGGACAGCTGAAGAGAGATAGAAATTGTTGGGAGGAGATTTGGGGACAACATGCAGCAAAGGACGACCGCTGTGACGAGGACTATAGCTTCACATGGGCGTGCCACATAACGGCTTATATGAGGGACAAGCGTTATTCACAATAAGCCACGTGACTGAACTGATTGACAGACGGGCAAAATGTTTGTCGAGAGGCTTAAAACCCACCTCAGCTCTAGTCGTTAGGTTGACTGGAAGTTAGGGTGAGACTGCATTTCCAGCATGGCGACCATCATTGATTGTACTCCAAAGCCCCCCTGCAGCAGAAGACGGGGGACATCACTCAGGCTTCGTCCATTAATATTTACAGTCTATGCTGCAAGCCAATCAATACTGGGGAAGACTCTGGTCCAAGGGGACATCCCCGGGTTGGCGTGTTGTGAACAGTTATATGCCTTACAGTCCTGGGGAACAGTAGTTTCACACATACTGGACCTGTATGAAACAGAGAAAGCAACTAAACTGTTAGTTGAAAAGGTAGTGGGTCATTAAAAATGCAAATGTTGTCAAATTAACTGGGGTTCATTGAACGTCATTGTGTACATGCACGCATGTAAATTACTTAATGTGTTACAGTGTTATTCTCAAAGGTTAAAAATAAACACTAAGACAAGCCACAGGTTGACTGGAAGAGTATCAAGGTAAAGGTTTGCCATGTGAACAGGAGGATATGAGAACGTAATCTTTGTGATATATTTGAATTGATTTGGTCTATATATTGTAAGCACGCTGCATTCTGGTTTCTATCTCAACAATTGAAGTCAATCTATATAAGTTAATGAAATCCATCACCTTCTCCTTATAACCAGAAATGAAAACCCACATTATTGTTGTGGTAATTTCTGTTGTTTGACCATTTGCTACTTTGCTTGCTTGGTGTTATGTTGCTTGAATTCACAGTTTCTGTTAAATTTAATGAATTACTTTGTGGCAGTAGTCTGTCTCAAAAAAGTTCTACAACTTTCATCCTGCTGTGCTGATGTTTTATTTGGCAGTTCATGATATTGAAAAAATTAGATCAAGTGGTTTTAATGATGTCACTTCTTTGCATGAAATGTTCACAGGATTTAACAAAGTAGGTGGGATTTTGGATTCTATATAACTAAAACCATGCCAGGTCTCCAACCACTCTTTGAATAACTCCAGCTCGGGAAGATTCGACAAATGATGTGGCTCAAGACAAGAAAATATCAGTTTGTGCGTCGACCTAACTTTTTCAGCATGTTAGCAGATGACCTCAAATACGTACTCTTTGTGAAAGCTAAAAGACTAAATTCTCACTGAAGTAACTGTAGCTTAGTGACCCTGATATGTCATACAAGTTGAAAAGGAAACAGCATGGACTTTTTTGGAAAAAGCCCTAATGTTATTTCAGGTGTAATCGTGGTAAATGGACTTGAGCTTGTATAGCGCTCACACCTACCCATTCACACCCATTCATACACTGACGGCAGAGGCTGCTATGTAAAGTCGCCATCATTATAGGCTCATCCCATTCATACACATGTATAAGCTGCTGACGAAGCAGCGGAAGCAACTTGGGATTAAGTGTCTTGCCCAAGGACACATTGGACATGTGGCGCTGGGGATCAAACCCAAAACCATCCAATTGAGAGAAGACCGACTGCTTTATTATAGAAATTGAAAAAAAAATGACAGTGGTCTAAAACTCCTCTCTTGGTTACATGAGAAAATTTTAGTTGTGACGAGAAGATATATCATTAAAAACTGATGATTGATTTTACCATGTGTTGTCCACCTATTTTGACTTTTACACAAGTTTCTAAAGGGTTCAATTTGATGTAGGGCGTTCTGCAGTATGGAGCTTGATCTTGGCACTTGGTGTGACTCCCTTTGTGTGTGCGTTCCAACATGAGTTTCAGCATCTTACCCCATCTAGTGGTGGCTGGATATCAGGCTTTCTCCATTGTTGCCTATTGTCAATATACAGAAAGAGACACTACTTTGATGATACATAATAGATGTGAAGCGTTGCTATGGTTCTAACGGAGTTTCTTTGCTGACTTTCAGTTTTAATCACAAAACTCTTACTGATTCTACTTCCGACCAAAGAAATAGTCCAATAGATTACTTTCTAAAGTCAAGTCTTTAAACATGGTTTTTAAATAGATGAATATATACAAATGTTATTCTTTAAGACGTAATGTGGGATGATAAGGTAATATATCAGAGACATATAATACAATATCTTGGCACATAAAACTATCTTTATGCATATAATAAAATGCAAATGAGGAAGACATTTTTTATTTTATTTAGATGAACTCGTCCTAAGTCTGATGATTAGATAGCAGCCTCAATTAATAAGGAGGTGCATTTAAATATGATATCTACTAATCTTTAAACCAACTATATACCATGACATGTACTAGATTTTGAAGAAAAGAATAGAACACTCTATCTCTCTCTTGACATCTGACCAATCAGCACAGAGCGCCACAGAGTCAAGCCCTCTGGTCAACCCCTTCTCTCTGGCATCTTAAGTGCAGTTACAGCGTGTAAACAGAAGGATCTCCGAGTACTGCAAGGGGCCACGGTGTCATTTACACCGTTTCATCTATCCAAGCCATCAACAAAGACTTGAATGGACACTTCATGGTCTAGCCAAACAACTGAAGCATTTGCTCACTGCACTACAATGCAGTACTGTATAAGCTCTACTTGGATCCCACCTGAAAAACTGTATTGCCAAGTTGAGCAGTTTTGGCAGGTGGATGTCGAAACATTTGGCAAAATGCAAAGGCCAGTACAAGGTTGTGTACATAGCATCCAGCTCATCATCTGAGCAAGATCCACCCCTAGAAAGTAAGTGGACAAGCTCCTGGTACATCTGGCAGATGGGGGGCTTTGAGATTGGGTTCTGGGCAAGCAAGTAGCCGTCATTCTCCATCAACCCTTGGATGCGGATGGTAGTCTTAAAAATCTCAGGGAAAGATAGACGATCAAGGGCCAGTACTTGGCATTCATTGTTTATGTCAATTTAAGCTCATAGTGTTGAGCTCTCTAACAAATCACCAAGAGCGTGTGACAATCCAAACCAACCTGATTCTACATTGGTACCCACATGGCTGAAGTACAGGACTTGGCTGATGGTAAAACCTGGTTATGTTGATTCAATCTAGAACACGGCAAATTATGTAACACATCTGAACTAATAGCATTAAGTCGCTGGTACCAGGGGCCAGCCTTTCTTCACAGTGCACCAGAGCATTGGTCAGAGTCTCTACCAGCTACTTACATTCACAGTGAAGACCTGAAGAAGGCCAGCCTCTGCTAAGTCACAACCTTGAACCCTGATTCCACAGTCCCTGATGGCAGCTCAAACATATCTTTGGCAGACCTCATCAAACAATCATCCAGACCTCTTAAGGTGGGGCAGCTTTACATTCCTTTTAATTGCTTACATTTCAGAACCACTTAGGCCAACAACTTTCTATGTTGTTATTCACTTGTTATTCAACTGATTAGGAAATAAACATGTCTGGTTTAAAGGCACACATCTCTGGTAAAGTTCTTACTGGATACCCAGCAGCAGGCTGGTTCAAAGTTATTCTGGTTGGTTGTTTTTTTAAATATCTTTTACCAGCACACTATGTGTTGGCTGTCTGTAATTTGTAGTGGGTGTAAATGTGACCATTAATGAGCAATCTCCAAGAAAATCTATCTACAAGTTAAAGTTAAGGAACATTAAGGTAATTCATGATGAGTGAAATGTACTGATGGGAGAGACATCATATCAGATAATCTAAGATTGTGAAGATTTTTTTAAATGATTTTCACAGATACTGGATCCTTCTATTGTTTTCTGTTGTGCATATTTTATTGCCCACAACTCTTTCATGTGCCTTGTTTTTATGATTTCTTGTCTTTTTGACTTGTTTAATTATTTGATGTGCTGTGATGTATTGGTGTGAAGCACTTTGTAATGTGAGCAGGGGCGTGTCCAGACTTTTTTGACTGGGGTGGCCCACCTGGGGCACGGACGTATGGAGGGGTGGCATGGAGTTTGAGGGCACACGTGCAGATGAATTCAATTTTGTTTTAACCTTTCTATCCCCACTAATATGTTATGTAGCAAAACATACATCTTCTTAGCTTGATTCTTTAGGGATTAAAACAATCTAAGTTTAAGTTTCAAATTCACAATTTAAAGTACTTAGAAAATTGCATGCAATTTCAAGTCCAGCCTCTAATTAGCCAAATAGCCAATCATAGATTTGGATTTTGGGGTGGCACCTGGGGTGGCTAATTAGATTTCAAGGGGGGCCCCATGCCACCCTTCTGGCCACGCCCCAGAATGTGAGGTTAGAAAAGTGGCATATAAATGAAAACTATTGTTACCATCATTGGAAGGGATATTGAGAAAATATTCACACAGCTGTGCATATCATTTTTCAGATGTTTCTTTTATTTAAACATCAATAAAACATGTATAATACTATAATTACTTTTTTGGTTTAAACGCTTTTTAAACTCAGTTCACCCGTAGGAGGGGGAAATACTTTTTATGCTTTTCATGAGTGTGTATGATTTGAAAATCCTCCTCACTATTTTTTTTCCACACATGAAGGTCAGTTTCTTGGTCATTGGAAGTACTTATGTTGGTATTTTACAATTATAATCGTGTCTATTGAGGTCCAGGAGAGGTCCTTGTCAAACCAAGAGAAATTGTACCTATCGATGTCATAGTGATGTCATTCAGGTTATGTCTGTTTTTGGAAGACACATTCATCACGATATCAGGAAAGAAATTCAAATCTATAATAATAAGGTTTTACCCAAAGGGAAACATTTCAGGAGTTCTACATAACATGTGTCACTGTAGCTAAATAGTTTCCAGGTTTGCAGATATAAAGGCTAACTGCACATTTGTGGTACTGAGCCACATATTTATAATACATAACACATTTATTTTGTTGTCATTGCTCCTCCACACTACCACTCTGTAGTAATATAGAAAAATGTGTTTAGAATAAAACGGGCCAATCAATAAAAAATCATGCCTAAAGACATTATCACTACATTTAAATCTAAAAAACTAATCTTTAAATTACATTTTTTATCACATTCTTATCTTTGGTCAATTTTACATGGCCTGCATAAAACATAATTCAACATGTCTTCCACAGGGGCGCCGCTAGCCTAGTGGTTTGTGTGCGCGCTCCCTCATGTGCGGAGGCTGTAGTCCTCCAAGCGGGCGGCCCGGGCTCAAATCTGACTGTGGCTCCTTTCCCGCATGTCATTCCCCACTCTCTCTCCCCGGTTTCTGACTCTATCCACTGTCTGATCTCTACAATAAAGACATTAAAGCCCCAAAATAAATCTTAAAAAAAACAAGTCCTCCCCAGACATTTATAATTTCCTGGTTGAGTTTAATATTTACATGAAAACATTAAACCATATGAAAAATAACAAAAGTGATTGTCACTGTCATATTACAATGGTAACCTCTGACTAAGGTCTTTGTCTTTCATGTGTAATGTTAATAAGATTCATTATCTAATTTTAGGTATCTTATTTATGTTTACCTTTTCCTTAATTGAAATGGTTTATTTATGTATTGTGTTAATTTAGTTAGACTTGTATGTTTATGATTTACTGATTGTAACTCTCTATTGAAAACAAAAATAAAAGACACGTGTAACAGAAAGGTTTACAAAGTGAGCTAGACTTTTGAAGAAAGTAATGCTGAGAGTCAAAGCAGTGAGAGTCTACAGTTGAGATATATCAAAACTTGAGCAGAGCATAACCCAAAATGTATACGGTAATGATCATCAGAAACATTCATTTTTGATGGTGACTTGTTACTTTATAGGGTTACCACCTTGTGCTCAGAATATCACTAATCTTTTGGTGTATTTTGTTTTACATTTTTGAAAAACTAATGATATGAGTTTCAAGCTGTTACCTTACACAACAGTACTGTAGTTCTGGGTAATGCAGAGTCTAGATGTGTGGGGTTAAATTAGGTTGCAGTACTCAGTAAGCAACACCAGAGGGTAGTACAAGTTAAGAAACTGGTGGAAAACGCAGGACTGCAGGTTCACATAATAGAAGTATGGACAAAGAGAGCTGGTAGGCTGCAATGGCGGCTTAGACTTAGAAGTTATAAGTCACTTATAAGACAAAAAAAGGTGAAATGCACAATACCAACAAAACCAAACAGAACTGAACAGAAGAGCAATCTTAATGTTTACTTTTCTGATTTACTGTTGGTGGTTTAGTCTGATGAAATGAATTTAAATAGAAAGATATTAAATAACATACAATAAGCCAGGCTCTGCAAAGACACATCTGTATGTAGTTTGAAAAGGTGTCATATCATTTAATTTGACCATATATTTAATTTATATATATATCATTTGCTTTGACACACAATTGTTGCTTATGGTACAAAATACACATATAAAATATGTATTGCTGCAACCACAAATCCCATTCAAGTTTCTTACAAAAGTTGAATGCAATAAAATAGAAATTAATTTTGCAGCAACAAAAAGACTGATTAAATGAGGTACACTATATTTATTATTTCAACATTTTGCTCAAGAGTATGAACTCAGATGTGCTGATGGATGCCAAAAAGAAGATTACAATCAGAGTTAGCCAGCATACTGATGTCAGAAATAAGATTGTGTTGATGTAGTTTGATCAACAACACTCCTGAGACTTGATAACTTCCATCCCCCTAAGCATGCAGGGAAAGGGTTCACCAACTTTTAAGGCCTAACCAAATACCTATACATGACTCAAGACTCTATGGAGCTACCCTGCAGCTCATTCTGCAACTTCCAGGGAGCAACAGCACCAGTCCTTTCCTATAGTCAACAAAGAAAGCTGTTGTCTAAAGAATACAACCCACTCATCATCTGAGGGTTGATATAAATGTATATGAATGAAATATATCATCCTTATGTGATTCAGAGGTTTCAAAAGTGTCATTTCCAAAATGTTATGTCAGTAAAAATGATTGAAAATGGAAACACCACACACACAAGCTCCTCCATCTGCTTAGAAACACAAAACACTGAACCAAGTTAAATAGGTACACATTTATAAAACTATACACTTTTAATGGTTAGAAAACAAATACAATGAGGTGCAAAGTTTTATCTTATTTTCCCATTTCCCTTCATGCCTTATATATCAGTGCTGCAGCTCAGAGTATGCATGCAGGCCTGTGCACAAAGTCATTTAATGTTGGCTCCATGTTGCTTTACGGTATTTTATGGAACTATCCCTCATTTAGACGCAATGGTGAGATTACACTATTAAAGAAAACGAGTGGCTAAAAGATTAGACTAGTCAAGGATTCTTCCTGGTGAACTACAAGGTAAATTAAATTGTTTTCTATCTGCAGCCAAAATGACACATTTTAAATTTGGGAGGATTTACAATTAAGGATTAAAAGCAATTAGCCCTTTGGTTGCTCTTTTTGCACTTTCACTGCACATTTGCAGATCTCCTCTTTGCAATTTACTAACTTGGTAGGAATTCCCATTTCTGGAATGAGCTCTAGACTAATTTTATTGCGATGTTTTATATTTTTTATATTTTGTTGTGTTGTCTGATTTTTTTTTAAACTTTGTTCTAATTAAGATTTCACGGTGATGTTGTCCTTGTGTGCTGCCAAACAAATTCCCCCTTTTTGGACAATAAAGAATCTGAATCTGAATTTAAAAACAAGAGGAGCTGATCCAAAACACTTTACGATCAGGCATATGGTTTAGAAACTGCCATAAGAAATATATAATACAGAAAGACTTACAATAACAAGCATTGCATGAGATACAATATCTAACTCTACGTTATAAGCCTATTAAGTCTTTTTTTTGAGAAATAAAAAAAATATATTTTTGATATTTTTGACAACAGTATTTTTCTTAGCTTGCTAAAAGTATAATGACATGCTGATCAAAATAACAAGATTTCTCTACGGATTTGTTTTACATTCCTTTGTTCACATACATCACTTAATGTTGTGTTAACTGATTTGGGTGTATATCTTTTTTGAACAATCAGTCTGTCTTTGTCTCCAGAACCACAGGCCACACACACACACAAACACACAAGCACACACAGGTCAGCAGGAACACTCTGGAGCAACACCTCAGCTCCTTGTATACCACCACAAGCGATTCTTCTCCACCACCAGACTTACACCAGACTTTTAAAGCCAACCATCGCTCCCATTCAAACCACACCTGGTCAAGTTTGAAAACATGACTAGGGGATTTTAATTAGACGCAATTAGAGATGGCAACCATGCGGAGAGCTGGATGAGCCCCCCTGCTTTTAACACTGAAGAAAAAAAAGATGCGCTAATTAGGCCGGAGGCTACTTTTATTCATGTGACCTGTGGAGACCCCATGCAAGCTGTTTAACGCCACTGCTCTAACAATTAAAACTGGAATTCATTTGAATGAGCTGTGCATGTTGATATAAACAGACACCATTACATTCAGTGCAGCGTGATCAGTTGTCTGTGAGCCGTGAATGGATGAATGGACACACAGCAACAGGTGACTAGCAGAGGAGGAGGTGGATAAAACATGTTTGCAGCCATGTTTCTCTAATCACAAGTCCATGTATAATTATATATATGTTGAACCACAATGATACGATTTTGTGTGACAACATTCCTAGGACAGAGATTTCTTTAAACATATTGCACACTGGTGTGTAGATGTTGGAATTTAATTTATTCTGGCCTCTAAAGCACGCCAAATGTTGTCATAGGTTCTGACTGTCTTCAGAAGCTCTGGACAAAACTCTCATTCCCTGACCAAACTTCTTGGCACAAAAAAAAAAAAGATGTTCTTCTTTTGCAGGGGTGACCTGTTAAAGTGCTTTTAAAGAACCCTGGACCTTTTTCAAGGACTCCTGGTGGATCCCAACATTGTCTCCAGCATTTTAGAAAAGACATTCTGTTCTTCTTCCTGTAACAAATTAGCTATAAACACTGTTCGTACAGTCCAATTTCATATGCCATTTGTGTCACTTTAGACCAAACTGGCCATGACACGTGAATCATTTTCTTGGCAGCTGCCCCTGTGTTTTTTTTCTAAAAGCCTGTAGGCACCCTGCTGTTGTAGCCTACCATCCTTTGGAGGAAAAAAAAAGAAAAAAGAAAGGAATGATGGCCCTATTATAGCCTCAGATGTGAGAGGAGAGTGTCCAGGAGGAGGCTGTGGCTCATCTTCATTGGCTGAAAGCTGCTCCTTTTTAGGATTCAGCGTCTTAAAATGAGTCCCCTTTGACAGGCCTCAATGGGTTTTACTTTATTTTAAAATGTTGCTATAGGCTTCGGCTCAAACTATTGCACCGGGCCTCCTGGTCTTACTCTGGTAGGAATGGCCTGTACCCAGGATTCAGTGGAATAACGTTATTATAACTGTTGTTTTGTGTGTGTTTGTGTGTGTGTGTGTGTGTGTGTGTGTGTGTGTGCGTGCGTGCGTGCGTGTGTGTGTGAAAAAACAGTCTTTTAATTTCTGAATTTCTGAAGGTGCTGTGGATTCAGCCATCAGACAAGAAAACAAAGGCACCGTTCTTCTCCTCTGCATCCAGGCGGTGGCGGCATAGCTTTCAGATTGTGACTTGACCTAACCTACAGTAATGGTAATGTGCATCTAAACACAAGATTAAAGCATAGTTATTTAGGGATGGGATAATATAATAAATACTGTAAAATATACCATTCTTTCTGTCATCATTATGCCAGCAATGTTTGTTTGTTTATTTAGCCTATTGATTGATTGATTGCCTATATGATTAGCTAAAATAGTCGTTTAAAGATAGGCCATTTTATTTTTTTGAAAATGAAGCTTGTAATTTACAGTTGGGCTAGTTATTAGATTTGACAATGTGTCTCCCTGTCATTAAATAAAGTCATTTTGAAAGGATTTTTTTCTGAAATCTACGTGCATTTCACGCTGGTGTTTTGGTGATACGTATCAGTTTATATTGGGTTTATTTTTACTCTTAATAGCCCCATGATTTCATAGCCCTTCTAATTTCGTTCCATAATTCCAGTTTAGTCATTGTTTATAATATAAATTGTCATCAGTATAATTTGATAACGTTACATGAGCAGTTTTGACATGTTTTGATGATACTGACCTCAGGATGGGTTTCCACCTCTCCGGGGAGGAAGGCTTGGATGAAAAGTAAGACCGTGTGATGGCATCAAACATGGCTGCGAACCTCCGTGCAGCAGTAGGGATGGAGACGCACATCAGTCATTTGTGTATCACTACGAAAATGCTATCTAGACTTGAGAGACGGGGACTCACTCGAAGAGACAGCGCCTGCTTCATGTCTTGTCCTGGAGTA
Organism: Tautogolabrus adspersus; assembly: GCA_020745685.1. NCBI lineage: Eukaryota > Metazoa > Chordata > Actinopteri > Labriformes > Labridae > Tautogolabrus > Tautogolabrus adspersus. The sequence goes on along the minus strand of CM036541.1, from coordinate 10,275,161 downwards.
AACGCGACATCCTACGTGACCCGGGGGTGACCCCGGAGCTGCTGGAGGAGCCTCGTGAGTCACTGAGGGCCTCAAGTTCCGAACAGTCTCCAAGTGGGCTTTATGGAGGGCACGGACACATCAGTGTGTTCATTAGCAAGACGGGTTTTTTTTTTTTTATTTCGAGTATTTTATAATATGCCACAAACTGCGGTCTTGACCTTTCGTTTTTACGAAAAACATACAATATAATTAGAGGTATTACAACAACAACAAAATATATATACAGGCCTATAGGTTATTTTTAGGCTATTATTATTATTATTATTATTATTATTATTATTATTATTATTATTATTATTATTATTATTATCATTATTATTATTGTTATTAGGCCTATTATTATTATTATTATTATTATTATTATTATTATTATTAGGCCTATTATTTTAAGCCACATAAAAAATGAATAAGCCTGTCTGACACTGTTAAAGTAAAAAAAGGTTTTAACACGCTCTCTGGTATTGATGCTTAATAAGCTTGGTATATATTTTCAAATTAATTTTATTTTCAAACAGATTTTTTTCCCCCGACGCTTTTTTTATAGGCTAGTCCGAATGATTTAGAATAATATTAATGATATCTAATACAAAGTGTAAGTAGGATATAAAGTTTCAAATAAAGGGCTTAATTTGCTCACATAGGGATATGGATACTTTAGGAAACCGCACATGCGCCTAACATTGCGCCATAACCTGTTCATGGTCACCTGTTCGAATTATTTCTAATAAATATTTCCTACAATAATAGACTACTTTAATTAGAGACACGCTGCGTGTTTAAATCTATAACAATGATTGAGTTATTAGACTGGATAAAATAAAATGAGGATATACGCAGAAGTAATACCCCTGACTGTTTGACAACATGTAAAAGACAAAATTAGATTTTGGCGTCAGAAACTCTCACGGTGACTGGACAGTTTGGATGTGCGTAGGAGGCGGAGACTGGCGTGTTTGTATGTTTACAACCTGCAGAGTTCAACTAGCCTTAAACCTTATTTTGTGTTGATGAAGGAGCTCTTGACTCACTGATCCTTGGTTATTTATGTGGAGCTGCTCTGCGCTGCTCTGCGTTCATCGAGCTGTAAATCTCACCTCTGCCCTTTTCCTGCCTCACAAACCTGAAGAGCTGCAGAGGCACAAACACAGCCTCATGCAGCTGCCCTAAATGTAAAAATCTTTATCATCACTGTGACAAAGCAAAAGGGTGAACACATAGCCTACCGCTTCATTATTTTGAGAAAAAAAAAACATGAAAAAGAGACGTTATCATATGAACACTAATTTCATGCAATTTCATTTAGCAGACCCGTTTGTCCAAAGCGAGGTAGTGAGAAACAGTAGGCCAACACACAATCAATTGGTTCAAGCAAAAAAGTAAACAAGTAAGAAAGTGCTTCAAGTGAGATCGCACACAGGTGCTGACAGGAAGTAAACAGAAGTAATGCACAGTGTGTAGCAGATTTGTCTTTAATAGGCCATGGAAACGTCTTTTAAGAATTCAAACCTTGTACTTAAAAAGCTCTCAACATGCATGCATAAGTTAGCATTTTTCTAAATAAAGAGTTGGTAAACTTAAATAGAGAATTAAAAAAATGAAGATGGATTTGATAATTTATCTAAATAAACATGTGAGGCCTGCACGAGCGGCTCCGGAACCGGCCTGAAACAATACAAGCCCGCTGTATGAGCCATCGACTCTCACTCTGGCTGCCGCTGGTGTTTGTTACTTAAACGGGTGTTAGTGTGTGAGAGAGAATCGTCTATTATCTCTCCAACAGGATTTGAAAGTCAAGAGTTCATTGTGGTTGTGTAACGCCCCCCCCCCCTTGGGTGATTAAGGTCACAAAGGGTTCAGATCGTGATTTTTTTCCACACGTTAGTAAATCATGCAGAAACGGCTGAAGGACGAAAAAAACGAGTGCATTGTTAAAAATTGAAATTAAAATGTGCTTTTTTTGGTTGAACCAGTCTTAACTTTTCTTTTTACAGTTTGTACCCACTTTGCTATAGTGCAAATAATGTATTATTATTATTGTTATTGTTATTATTATTATTATTATTATTATTAATATTGCCTCCCCTTCCCGCACAAGGAGAAGAGGGAAGATTTGCACAACAGAACTTTCTCGTCTTATGTCATGTATTAGTTCTTCACTGCACTCTGTGTTGTTGACAAACACTTACAGTTAGTTATTCTTTCGCCCTGACATTGGCCTTGGGAGGATGTGCTAAGACTGAATGTACCTGAGTCCAATTCACAGCCTGGCAATAATTTGACACCCCTGACCCCGCCTAATGAAAACACACGCGGGTTTAAGGCCTTCAAAATACATGCAACCTCTCAGAGAGGGTGCATGCTGAGTGGGTTTGTCTGTGGACAATAAGCATGTTTTTAGTGCAAATTCTTGCACTGATATTGAAGTTTCTTATACAGCTGATGGCCAGTGTGTTCAATTTGACTATTTACATTATGGCCCATGAATATACTTTTTAGGATGTATAGGCCGCTGGAAATGAAAACATTATAAAAGACCGAAAGATGCCCATTGAGATAAAGGACTTTCAAGTTAACAATTGTGAAGGAAAGACACAATGTATGTTTTCAATGTTGGTAAAAGTATAGTCAGAAGACCTATAGTTATTTAAACTAAGCTACTTACAGATAATCTTTAAATGTATGTTTTTCCGATATATGACCAAAACATCTCTTTCCTGCTACAGTGGAAAAAAACATATATTGTAACTGACTAGTCAACAAAAGGCAGAACACTGCCCTTTATATTTGACAAAATGATGCTCCAAGAGTTACATTGTGTAGTCTTACATATTATTTCTTGCCTGAAATATTTTTCTATAATACAAGTTAAGTTGTATTGGCCCAACTAAGAAACAGTACAAAAATACAAACACAAAACAGGACAGATTCCCATAAACATGTAGCTCAACTAAAAAGCAGGTTTTCTTTTTAACACAACAATAGTTTCTCACATTCCCACACACAGGCCTTTTTCATATTATATCTTGTCACTGAATCTTTCAACAACAAAAAAAAAAACTCAGTTCAAGTTATTTCATCCTATTTGTCACAGGTCTTACTTCAAGGATAATGCATAAGGCAGGCATTTCTGAGCATATAGATATATCACAGATGGACATGGAACAATACAAGCATTTTGTATTTGTATACAAACTTGAATACCTTGTAGGCATACAAGGTAGTTCCTGATTTTTCCACGGTATCTACCACACTAATTCACACTTGTTTTGTTGCTTTTCTCCTTGGATAGGAGAGCTGCCAAGTCCTCTTGGCTGCAGCTTACGTTCAACTCCAATGCTGATGAATCCTTAAGAAGTAGCACTGCTTCTGATACCCAGATGGACCTTGTCATCAGGCTGGAGAAAAAGAAGTTTTACTTTCTCAGAAACTCTCGGCATTACTGAACCATGTGATAAAATGTGCAAATAATATTGTTTTATTTGATCCAAAAAAAGGGAGAATAAAAGTCATGAATGAGTCTGCTCAAAGTTTTATCAGTCAATCACAGGGCTGACATAAAGAGACAGACAACCAGCCACAGTCACATTCACATCTACAAGCAATGTAGAGTCACCAATTAATCTAACGAGCATGTCTTTGGACTGTGGGATGGAGCCGGAGTACCCGGAGAGAACGCACGCATGCACAGGGAGAACATGCAAACTCCACATAGAGAGGCCCTGTCTGATGGGGATTCAAACCAGGAACCTCCTTTCTGTGAGGCAACAGTGCTAATCACTGCACCTCCGTGCAGCCCCATGTAAATAATATGAATAAATAAAAAATAAAAATAGATTTGAATTCCTGAAATCCTCTTCGAACAATTAACAGATAGAAATACAACTTTCCATCACAATGAGTATTGGGGCGATAAGTTATGTTGACTTTGGGCATATGCTTAACAAATCTCCTCTGGTGGAGGTTCATTGAAGAAGGAAGATGTATAAAAATAACTCTGCAGTCTGCACTGAATGACAATACCAGAGGGTTTTTTTGTGTGCATTTTTAAAGGTTCAGTTGTCATTTAAATTCTGTAGTCTAATTACTTATAATGTGCAGTGCTTTCACAGTCAGTGGGTCACACACAGGGCATGAAAATGCCACAACATGCTACCTGCACAAGTAGATAAATGCACAGAGAGAGGCACTATAAACTTGAGCTTTTCAGTTTTTATTTACAAGATGGCAAAAACACAACTACAATGAAAAAGGGGAGCAGCATGCGATGTCACTCTGTTTTCCTGGGCTCCCGCTGACACTTGAACTGGATGTTTCCATGGTAACAGACAATACAAAGTCTAGCGGGAGTGAGTGATGACTCCTGGAAAATGTCTCACCAAAGGTTTTCTGGCTTTCTGAGGAGAAGGCCTTTTATGACATTAAAAATGTTGCTGAAGATTTTTATAGGTTTACATAGAGAGAGCAACAAACAACATTCCTGAACAACGACAAAGACAGTTAGCTACCTGGTAAGAGTTTGTTTCTTCTTACTGTAACAGGTCACATATGTATAATATTCTAATGAAAGACTTACTATACAGTACAGATGCTAACTGTCAACACACTGTCACGAGTGTAAGTTAGTGAGTCTGCCACTTCGCCAACTACCTTCAAATGTAGACTAGTTACCTTGTATTTATATCTGCACATGCCAGCACATTAAAGTGCTTAAAAATGTTTCAATAGAGCAACAATATGTAACCTTCCCACCTTAAAATAGTAGGTTTAAGGAAAGAATGTGTAACATTTTACACGTAAATATAGCTAAATCAAATATATCCTATGTACAGTAAATGTCTCTGAGTCATAACTGTCTACAATGAGTTAGAAGCGCGAGTCCCCCTGGCTATGTTGTTGTCGTGTGTTTACATGAACGTGACGGCTGGCTCATTCCCTTGGGTACAAAAGCTGTTTTAATCAAGGACTAGAGAAAAGAAAATTACCTACTCACTGCTTATTTGAATGTCATGTGATTGTTTGACATCACGCTCATTCCGTGTCAATTTCCCGCTCAATGTGAAGCTACAAGCTAACAAGTGTGCTAACATTAGCCTGCTAACAAAACAAGAAGGCCACGTGCAATTGCGAAAGATAGTTTTGTCCACTGCTTGCATTTAATGGTGCTTAATTATGGTGCGCTCCATTTGATAACTCTACATTGACATTTACAAACATTGGTCAGATGGTCAGGAGGTCTCGTCTGGTTTGTCACGACTGGGAAGTTTTTCTGTCAGAAGAAAGTGAACCTCTGAGCAGAGTCTGGAAACAGACTGTATTTAATATGTGGACGATGGTACGAGGTCAACCATTGCTTTGAAGTCGACGATAACTCGTGCAAATGAGGGGGGGGGGGGGGGGGGGAGTTGGAGGTGTGAGTGAAGGTGTCAGTATGGTGGATGTGTCACCAAACAGCAGTTTGTTTTGGTTTCACACTGGTGCTCATGGGCAACAGCTACTGGATCAAAAAGTCACACATTCTTCTTTTAAAGGCTGATTTAAAAGCACATTAACTTTCAAAATGGAGAATGGCGTCTCTCCCATGTCCACAATGCGGCACGATCGCCTGTTTACTGCAGTATGTAACTTTGGCAGTCGGCCAAGGTCATCTAGTGAGAAGTATTTACGACTTTACGTCACTAGTTCACACACCAGCATTAAGTTGTAAAAATAAGCCAGTTAGCTTGTATCTTTACAGTTTGATACAATGGCTGATGAGGCTAAGAGGCGGAAGAAGACAGTGACGGATGAAGCTAAGAAGAGAAATAGAGAGAGTGACCAAGCAAGAGTAAGAGAGTATCCCCCTGCAGATAATATTCATAACACATTGGGACGAAAGCTTTGGCTGTTTTTCTGGTAATATTACTGTACTTGGTTAGTTGACATGGTTGTTATTCTTTTCCCAACGTCTTTGCCCGCAGAAATAAATGTCAGATAAAATACATTTCATATATTGTGAGATCACTAAGCTGCTTTATTGTTTGTTGTTTATCCAACGGATGGAAGAGAAGAGAAGAGCAGTTTTAAGGGAAACAGTAGCCCAACTATTCCGAGAAAGTGAATGTGTAAATCAGCAGGTAAAGTGCAAGCTTGGATAATAAAACCCACACACATATTGTCCTAGAGGGTCATCATAGACGAGTGCATAAATGACCTGAGGTAATATCAACAAGTTTCTTTTAGAAAACTGAGAGAGGAAAAGTAATTCAATATGATTTTTAAGCCTTGGAACAGTTTTCTTGCTCTTTAAAAACGGTTTGGAAAGGGTTAACAGCTTCAAATGAAAAAAAGACTTCCTCACTGGTAACTCAGTGATTCAGGGTTTCTAGCAGTTGTCATGGAAACCCGAAAAGTTAATAAAAAAATATTTTTCCTCGGCTTAAAAACATAAAGGATTAATTATCAACCATGACTGCAGTGATAAACTGATTTTTGTTATTGTCGCTGTTACGATTGTGTTGGCTTCCTAACACATTTGTCAGAAATCATTTTGTTTACTTTTTGGTATCCGCATTCACTTTGGATTTCTAATGCGTTCCATCTTCGATGAGGGTGTTTCGAAATGACTCGTGAATTTATTGAATGATGAGTACAAAAAACAAACTAGGTTTATGATAATGTTTTTAATATAGGCTGCTTGATTTGTCATAAAAAATGTAACAGCCAACACTACTTTTGCCACAAGGTCCCTTATGTTTATTAAATCTTGTTTTTTATTGGTTAAGAACGAGAAGATCTTAAAGGCAGAACGGTGAATGTGGCGGTTTATATGGTGTGTGATCACCAAGGTTTAACATGTGATTTTCAAAATAAATCAAAGACATGTTATTGTATTTCATTTCATGGGCATTACAATTTTTATACAAAAAAATTAAATATAGCACGCACATCCAAATCAATGCATACTGTGTGATGGACAGAAATACAAAAGCAAAAGAAGAGAGTCCACGCACCTGCTACAAATTTCACTATTCACACATTACACATCAGAATTTCTAAATTAGATTTAAAACAAGGTTTTAGACGTTTTTTTGTATGGATCAATGATGGCATCTTATTAGTGTGAAAAATAGCGAGGTTTAGAAAAACTGAGTTAATAGTGTTTGTATAAACTTCCTTGGTGAATGAGGAGTTAAGGAAAACACTTTTTATACGTCCCTGACACTTAAAGTGACACGTATCTGAAAGAGCTTATGTTGATAAGGTAAATGTTTGTATGTTTGAAACACATCTCCATGTGATGGATCTAAACTACTCTGCAAATAGCTATTGTAAGAAGCTTGCTAATCAAGGACACGAGTTGTAAAAGCAGCTTTTAATGATGACATTCAGACTCTTAGGCTGAAAGGATCGCATAATTTCAAACAAGATTGGGAGAAAATCTACCTAATTTTATTTCCTCTTAACACTTAAGCTACAATACTTTACAAACCTCTCAAGCCAAGGATCAGCTGACTAAAATGAGGAAAGGTTTATGACGCAAGACAGATGCTAGTCCTCATGAAGACACAGGTCTTCTGCATCATCTGCAACAAAGAATAGGTCAATCCAATGTTAGCAGAACTGATAAATAATTCATACAGTGTTAAAATTATAACTCTTTCTTAGCTGGACTGTGGCTGACAATCGCTTGGATATTCAGTTGTATGCATTGAGCGAAAGATTGAACAAATAACGGTTTAACAAAGGAGATGTGATTCATGTAATGTGCTGATTGTTTGAGTGAGAGAGACGAGCCTGATGTGAAGAGGCAGCTGCAGGCGAGAAGCGACCTTTGACCCTCGCCATTTCAGTTTTTACAGTATCACTTAAGCCAGAAAGATGAGATGCGACACTGTCCCAGGTCACAATGAGGTCATGGTGAGGTCACTGGGGGCCTACACCTTGGGCCAGGCCAATAGGCACGCATCAATGCTTTTACTCAAGTGTTACTCAGTGATATAATGTCAGTGTCAGGAAAGGCTAAGTGAAAAAGAAAGATAATAAACCTGTACTTATATTTACATTATATTCATAGCAGATGCATGTATGTTAAAAAATATGATTCATGTTAAAGTGCAGTGACTTCATGAATAAATAGATCAATACTTATATTGCAGTGACTGAACTCTTGTGCAGTTAATGAACTAATGAATAGTAATTGTACATTGACTTAAAAAATAAACAGTTATAGTGCAATGAATTAGTGAATAAATAAAGACATGATAGTTATCGAAATGAACATCATGCTGTATCGGAGAAGAGTTCATATTTGGGGTCAAGAGCATCATCTCATTGAGAGAATCGTTATAGACGTGCACGTTAAGGCACTTAAGCAACGGCTTCACTTTTCAGACTCAGAGGCTATGTCCACGTGTTGAATACAATAAATGGTCTGATAACGTCTGTTATCATTCAGCGCTATGTCACTACAAACTGTTAGATTGATTGATTGTATAAAAATGGACACTGACATGGTTTTCTCAGTATAGTAGTATATGAGCACTTTTGAAGATGGACTTAAAGTTCAAATCGATTCATCTCGTCTCAGTTATATCGATGTTGTCAAAATTGAACTGAACATGTTGTTGGGATGCAACCTTGTTCCTTCGCTGCATGTCTGTTCTGCTGTAATTTCCTGTCTCAATCAACTGTAAACTGTCAAAGAAAAAGTGCTGAATTAAAATTAAGAGAAAATAACCCAAAGGGAGTTCATCCAGACCACATGGCGCAGCTCGCTCTCTGGGTTCTTTGAGACGCCCTGTGTCAGTCTGCAGCATTGACGGTGATGTGTTATGACAGGAAAAAGCAGTGCAAGTGGTCAGTGAGAAGAAGAGGGCCGGAGAGGGAAGGGGATGTTGTGGATGAGAAGAGATGAGGCGGATATAGCAGATATTAACTCATGTGCACCCTCCTCTAACCACACTGTGGGCTGGAGGTCAAGTGGATGTGACTGAGCCAGCAGCACAGCAGCAATGATTCAGCTTCTCATAATCTAGGCTCCAACGTGTTTTTGGCAGCATATATAAAATGAAGTAAATTGAATAAGGCTTCAGCACAAATAACCTGGAAAAGAAAAACTGTTGAATTAGTAGCTGCAGTAGGCTACAGGAGCATGTGCAAAATGTTGGGTTAAGAAGATTTTGAGCACTGAATGAGTTGCTTTTACAACTTTCTTAAATCATAGCGACTTTAATGAATTAGTAGATTGTTGCTATTATTTCAATCAGGAGAGACTTAAGCAAGAGTTTACAATCATTTATTTAACAGTTAAGGAAAATATAAATATGCATTGTCTTTGCAATTAGACACTGGTGGTGGTGGAGATGGAGGTATGCAGGATGTGGTGAGGATTGTGTTTCTGAGGCTGTATCTGAACTCTGCTGGGCTGACAGGAGGGTTTGCAGCGATCTTACTGAAATGACAAACTGCGGAAGAGAGAGAACAGATTTTAAAATTGGACAGCAGCAGGACGATTGGTTGTGGCAGAATCTGGTTGGATTATTACTTAAATAGTAAATGCCGATAATCAGCTGATCACCAGAGCAGGTAGATGGAGGAAGTGGTAGAGAGGGAGTGGCTAAATTGAATGAAGAAACTTGAATGAATGTGTGAAAAATATAAACAGAGTTCCTGCTTGAAGTTACTCTGAGCTCCATGTTAACGTAAAGTTTTGTTTATTTTTTATCTGTACTTTTCTGTGTTTGTGCTGCTAGAAATCACCAATGTTTTCATTGGGATCAATAAAATATGAACTTATCTTAAGATGACAAGTTACTGTGGAGAATTCCCCTGTCTTAAGTTACTTGACACATTATATTCAGATTGTTTTTATCTGCTTTAAGTCATAAATATTATTTTTTATATTCGTCAACACTTCTTTTGGGTCTGTTTCTTAATTTGGATTGTATGTCAGAATCTTTTATTTGGTTGTGTTGTTCTAAAAAGTTAACCCTGAGTAACCCTGAGTCGTTCTAACAACCTGACAAGAACACATTGTGGAAGAAATCCTTATTTCCGTTTCATGTTCATTGTATTTGTGTTTGAGCGTGCTCCATTCCTGAGCAGCTCAGTGTCACATCACCACGAATCTAATTTATAATACTTTACATTGATAGTTGTTCACATTAATATAAAAGTCAACCCTCTAAATGATAAAGTACAACATATACAAATAAAAACCTTTTAACATAAAGACATTTTGTTCAGTATAATCCAATGGGGTCATACATAGTTAGTCGTTTGTTGACATCCTGAAATGGGGTCATGCAGGGGTTAATGCTTTTCACTTGTTTGCCTATTGTCACAGCCTATCATATCATCATGTTGCATCAAGCTTCTCTTAGTGGTTGCTCATTCCTTATGTCTCATGACCCACTAGAAATGCTTAACGAGCTTCAATGCATCAGTATAGCTTGGGGGCTTGTCTGGACAATGAATTATATTGATTTATTTCATTATCTGAAAACGGCATTTAGTTATTTTTGCCTATCTTGGAATGGATACAAATTTGGCACTACAGGCAGTGAAAACATTAAAGTATATCAAATCTTGTATTAGCTCCAGTACATTAGAGTAGAGAGAGGCTTTCTCACATAGACAAAGAAATGCAAGTTAGGTTTAGTAGTGGCTCAAAATGCCCTGTAGGGTTGGATTTGAACATGAATGGTTGTCTTTTTCTATGTGTCAGCCTTGATATAACACTGGCGACCTGTCCAGGCTGTGCCCTGCATCTCATCCAATGTCAGCTTGGATCGACCTCAGCCCCCCCTTTAACCTCTAAGGATCAGCAGTACATCTAATGGATGGATGGAGGGATGGATGGATGAGCAGCTGTACAGGATAATTCTGTAATCAGACTCAAACATGAGCTCTTCAGGGGTTCTTCAGTATAAAACACATTTGTCTAATTGGCATTCTGTACAACAATTCTGTAATATAGTTCAACCTACAATACTTTGTCATCTGCAAAGAAAAGGATGTTACAAGTCTGTGCTGGATAAGTTTTACTGTTTATGTAGAATGTAAATATCAACGAACTATGCACTCAACCTTATGTTACCTCCTTTGTTATGACATGTTTTTTCATCGTAATCCATAACAAGATCACCTCTGTTGACATTGAAATGCTTTGGGTGCAACAAATCAGCCTTTTTGGGTCATTGACCATTCTGTCAATGACCCAAAATGCTAACTGGAGGAGGAAGACACTGGGAAAGGGAAGGGAGAGAAGGGAAGGAAGAAAGGTCACCCTGCCAGTATGAGCTTTTTTTGCACCATCTGCATCGACTTAAGATGGAAATATTATTGATAAAGGTAGGATAATGACTAATCATGCAATAGCACTGATTAAGGGGGGGGGTTCCAGAGTTTTGTATTACTCCAGTGTTTGTTTGTGTTATTGTGTCACCTAAGTGGTTTAAATGGTTAAAAACAACATTACTGTGTAACACGCACAGTTTTTTGTTTTTTTTAACATTTTAATCCAAAATATTTAAAAAATGGGGCCCAGGTTAAAAAATGGGATTCCCCATTAATTTTGAATAGCAAAATAACATTTTCTTCTGTTGACAGGTGAGGCAGAGCACAACATCGAAAGCTGCTCTTGAAAATTCTAATCAGCATCAAAACTATCCTAAATATCATTATCGTCATTATCAAACAAAACCATCATCATCATCATCACTTTCATTAAGTGTGTAGGTGTTCATAAAAGACCTAGGTCTTTAGCTTTTTCTTAAAGGTGCAAAGGGACTCCGCATCTATCTACCTGTTCAATAATGGTCAACTAACTAGAAGTAGTTCCTCATTTGTTTCCCAGTAACTATGCAAAAAAAGTACGTACCTCATTGTAAAGTGTAACCGTACCTTCATAGGATTTACTGTATATAAAAGAAATAAAAAACAACACTAGGCTTATTGTTTAATATTCAAAACCAATAGAACTACTTACCACACTTGGAAATGTTACAAAGAGTTAATGGAGAGTTCGTAAGTACTTTTTGAATTGCATGACCCTGCTAACAAATTAATTATGTGACTTGAAAACATCTAGAGTGAGATATAATTTACATTATGCATGACCTCGACAGGTGCAGAGAACTTGTATTTATGCACCAATGTTATTAGGCAGCTTTTCCCTCATTATTAGACAACTTTCCACTTATTACTTGGCAGCAGTCCACTCATTATGCAAAGTAAGTGTAAAGTGTGGCTTTCTGATTCGTTGTCTTCCTGTTCAGTGGTGTGCACTGCTTTTAGAAAATCAAGGCCTTCATGTACAAAAAGACTAATTAATTTGTATCAGCATATAGCCGCTTATTTTCTCTTTTGGTTTTTAATCTTATTTTCATGTCTTTCTCATTAGTATGTTTGTAAGGTCAATGACTTATAATACTGTTCTTTCTTGTTATATATATATATTATTATCAGTGTCTCCCTCATAGTTCTTTAAGGTTAATGATTAATAATAGTATTATCGAGTACCTACAGTATTCTCTGTGGCTTGCACTGTCACTAACATCAGCAAGGTTCTGGTTTCTAATATTGCCTTTTGCCCCAATGGTTTCCTCCCACTGCCCAAAAAACTGCAGGTGAGTTTGACTGGCAACTCTAAATTGCCTGTGAGTGTCAATGGTTGTCTGTCTCAGCGTGTCAGCCCTGTGATTAACTGGCGACCTGTCCAGGGAGGAAATGCCTCTCGCCCAGTGGGGAGCTCAGATAGGCACCAGTCCCCATTTGGTCCTCTGGCAGTGGCTCTTATTCTTTTTTCAATGATGCATAGTCTTTGAATTTTTTTCCAGTTAAGTACCCCGTGACCAGGTGGAGAAAAACTGTGATTGAGACAGTGCAACCCTCAGTGTCTGATTTAAGTGACCCTGTCCCTGAAAATACAACACTGTTGGTTGACATGCACAAAGAGTGTGGAGGGTTGCAGACATAGACAGAATAAGAAAACATAATCCTTTGGTTTCTCAACTGCACATTTGAAGTCTAGAGTGTGTCATTTGGCTGATTCCATATTGGTTTCCTGAAGCCACAAGAAACCAGATATAGATGGAAAGATGGAGCTTGGTAGAGTTATCAAAGCTTAACAGTCGTTCACTTCCGTGACGAATTCTATTTGTTTGCATGAATCTGTGAGGAGAGAGCAGTGGGTGAATGGCACATACTGGTTTGCTTTAACCTTCCAGTGGTCAGCCTATGGTCCCCAAAATGACCATAGTGATGAGTGGCATCACTATGGTCATTTTTCAACAGAAGAGGTTGCTGCTTGTCTGGGGTTTATATCACATTAAAACACATCCCTCAAAATTCTGAGGACATTTTGTGGGCTGTTGCTGCTTTCTCTTTCTGTTTGTTTCTTTCTCCAAAATCTTCCTGTTGCTTCATTGTGTATCCTCGTGCTCAACTCAAAGTTTTTTTTAATGCTAACTTTTAATGCGGACATCACTAACAGAGAGTGCTGCATTCTAAAGATTCCTCTCCTTCAGAGCCACAAGAACCAGCTTGGCCATTGTCCCAGTGTTTCTGGAATTAGCCAAAATTTTTCAGACTTTATCTGTAAATCAATTTGCACATTGTAATTGAGGTTTTCTCGTAACTTATTGTTCGTAAGCCATTTCCTTATCATGTAATGTTTATTATGACGTGTGCTGCTGCCCTCTTGGCCAGGTCACCCTTGTGAAAGAGATCTTGATCTCAATGGGTTAATTACCTGGTTAATAAAGGTAAAAAAAATAAAAAATGTATAGTACCAATTCATAAAAAACGTTATCTCAAGACACTTTACAAAAAGAACAGACCATCTAGACTGTACTGTTTTATTATTTATAAAGACCCAACATTAATTCACCATGAGCACAGCACTTGGCAACATTTAGCAAAGTTACAGAGGATAGGAAAAACTTTTTTTTAACAGGAAGAAAAACTCAAACAGAACCAGACTCATGTTGAACAGCTATATGCGAAACCTAATTGGGGAAGGGAGGGGATAGACGGAGATGCAGAAAGAGAGAGACTGATAGACACGGAGAAACAACAGCAACAATGAATAACATACTTATAGCTAATGCCAGTAATAATGTTAACAGTGTGGTATTAGCAGGAACAACAATGCATTATGATAAACTGAATAGTCTATTTAACATTAGCAACTATCATGATAATGAAATGGGGAGGACTGATTATGGTATTTATAACAGTGGAAGTTGAGCAGCTCTTAAGCCCCTTTCAGACTGCTTGTTTTGCAAAACTAAGCTCAGTGGTCATCACGTCTTTGTACATTCATATCGATTCCACAACGGCGTAATATTGGATTCCCAGTCTGAGTTCACAATGCGTTGCGGCTGCACGGCATAACGGGAGCTCCACATAGACACACAGTCAGACTTTGAATGCACACACAGTGCTGCACTCCTCTGCTTGCTCCGCTGAAACTGTCTCGCCACTATAACTCCTCTGTTACTACCTCTGAAGACGGTACAGAGGGGGGATCACTTTGTCCCCCCATTATGCTGCCGGGACATTCAGATTGAAGGCCTAACGTCACAGTGGCGTAAATATTGCGGCTTGAAACAGCAGTCTGAAAAGGACTTTAGATTGTCTTTAAGATTTATTATAGAATAATAGATTTAGGGCTGATAATATAGTTGACGCAGTTGGAGTAAGGAGGAGGGGTCCACAGCAGCAGGCTGTCCACACCAACAATCCAGACGAACCTACTAGACAAGGGAGCTCAGGAGCTCCCAGGAAGGTGGTTAGAACTTAAATGGTACATGGAGATTTACAGTTTGACATGCAGTAATGACATGAATGCATACAGAGAAAGAGAGGAAGAGACAGGAGCCCAGTGTGCCAGGTCCCTAAAGTTTAAGTCTATAGCAGCATAACTAGGAGCTGGTCCAAGCCTGAGCCAGCCCTGACTATAAGCTTTATCAAAAAGAGAGATTTTAGCCTACTCTTAAAGGTAGAGAGGGTATCAGCCTCATGAACCCTGACTGGTAGACGATTCCAAAGCAGAGGGGCCTATAACTGAAGGCTCTACCTCCCATACCACTACTACTACTACTACTACTACTACTACTTTTAGAGATGAAGGTACCACAAGCAGGCCTGCATTCTGGAAACGTAATGTTCTATGGATTACAAGAAGGATTTACAAATACAGAGACCCCTCTATACAAATACCTAGCTGCACAACAATTCATTCAGGCTCCAGCAAATTTTCATGTCACTCTGGTGTTAGTGTTTTTGTTGAAGTATGTAACATCCTTCTGGAGATTAGTTTAAAGATCATCATCGTGCTCCCTGGGACAAAAATTCAAAACAGTTCTTTTCAACCCCATGTCTGAATTGTTAGATTTTCTGTCTGTATTTAGGGCCCAATTCTTCTTGGAGTTAGCAGTTGCTTCAGATCTGTTCACTGTGTAAAGTTACTGTTCTTTGTACAAGCTCCTTTGCTTCCTCTGTTGTTGCTTTGATGAGGGATTATTAGTAAATGGCCCTGCAGTTTTTCTATATTCAATCATCACTATAGTGTTTATTGAACCCCATGAACTGTGAACTCCTTCAGATCGATACAATGAGCCTAGAATTACAGAGGGAGATGATGAGAATAATAAACACTTTAACAAAAGCCAGGGTGAGGGACATTGCTATTTATTTGCTTAAAAAAAGAGGAACTGAGTTCACACAAGCTTTAACAGAGAAAATAATGCAAAAGACACACAAAAAGGTTATTTCTTTTATATTTTCATGGTTAATCTTCAAATTAACTCAGGTATGCAGGCCTGGAGGTATGTCGAAATGCTTTATAAAGAATTAATTTTAACCATATTTACTTTTTCCTTCATTTATTGTATAGACAGAGTTACCTCCTACATTGCTCAATGACCCCTAGCACTCACATTGGTTAACAGTAGCGAGTGTGGGCAGAACCCACTGCTTTTGCCAATAATCTTGCAATGACAGAAATCTCATTCAGACCTGTGAATAAATGTGTATCCATTTTTATTCATTGTAAGCTTCTTTTCAACACATATCCAAAGAGGAGGGATGTAAAGAACATTAAAGGTTAATGTTTTTATCATAGTTCAGTGTGGTAAGGCACAATACATAGTAGATGTTGCTGACAAGGTGAAACATGTTTTTGCTCCAAGGCCAAACAAGCTGCTCTGTGCGACATTGGAGCAACAGCTGTCTATGAGCACTGCCAGCAGCCTCCACATCTGATTGCTGAAGCATGGACTAACTCTGGACCGGCACCGGGGACAAAGATCCATTTTGCAACAAACTGTGCCTCCCCTGAGCTAATGGACTATGTCAGGTGAAGTCACTGTCTTTATGAGCCAACCTGTAGGAAGTCCTTGTGTAGGAGTGTTTGTGTAAATCAATTATAAAGACTAAGGGCATGACAAAGTTGTTTGAGTTTGGTAGCTACAGGTGAGTGAGTGCAAGAATATGTACCAGAGCCCACACTGGCAAATAATAGTGAGCTTCATCATACCATTTGAAGAGAAAAGTAAGTAAGAAAATCTCTCATAAACATGTCCATATTCCAATATTTTTCAGACATTGTATACAACATTGTTAACTGGATCAGTGTTGAGGAAGCTACTTTGAAAGATAAGCTAACAACAATGACTTCACATTGTAAAAAAGTTAACACAGAAAAGTGTCCCGTGGAAGAAAATTACTTTAGTTAATTAAACTACGTAGAAAAAGTAGCTTATTCTATTTTGAACAATGAGATCAGACAGATTCCTGCTTCTTGAAAATAGAATCCAGGTGTGGGTATTTTACTAAGCAGGATAACTAAAGGATAATAAAGCCAAGACGGCACAGTCTATTTTGGGGACCATAGGCTGACCACTGGAAGGTTAAAGCAAACCAGTATGTGCCATTCACCCACTGCTCTCTCCTCACAGATTCATGCAAACAAATAGAAGTACACAAAAACGGCACAGAAGTTAACATCTTTATTAACTATCCAAATCTAATTGTAGTTAAACCCCTAGCTAGCTACTACGAACTACAAGTTGAATTACTCATAGTTCACTAGTCGACTTTATAAAAATCAGTTATCATCTTTGGAGTGTGGAAGAAGGATCTTTATGAAATACACTGACATGGTCTGACTTACATTAAAAAAAGAGGACAATGCAAGTCAAAACAAGGTCATTTATATTCACACACAATTAAACTAAGTTTGTTATTCATTCTGTGGAGTCAAGTTTTTTTTCAATCTAATATTGTGACTCAGAACTAAGTTTCCACAAACCTGCAGCTTTGACCTTTTGCTGTTCTCTCTCGCCTCCAACAACACCCTGTCAAAAAGTTGTTCTGCTGATTGCCCCACGCCGGCCATACTACACGATCTAGATGGATGCCATGACATTTAAACTTACATCCCTGGCTTTACTTTACAATCAAATGTTTTTTTCTACTTGGCCAAAGGATGCTTTCCTAATGCTCTGGAGAAAGCACTACACATGCTTAAAGTCTTTTTGTGTGTGTGTGGTGATGGTGTATTATCACCAAGTCAAACAACAGGTACAGGTTGTAGGGACGGGACTAAAAACATAAGATGTAAGCTGCATTACATTCCACTGTGTATTTAACACTCTTTGCTCCATATTCAGGAAATGCCCTTGAAAGATTCTTCACTCAACAAACAAAAACCTTTAATTTGAGACACACTGCAAAGTTACCAGTGCAGAAATCACTTACCATGTGCTTTTACAGTACCATAAAACACTGCAAATACATGCCTGTTGCTGCTAAGATTAGAAAATCTGTGGAAGCAACCATGTAAAAACCATGTAAATACAAACACATCTGAAAATAGACGCCTCATTGTCACCTATCCCTTACCAGATGTCCTAATGAGTCAACTGACCAGTGACGCTAAAGCTAGAGCTGCAGGACTAATGGCTGTAATGTTACTACGGTTACAGTTTTCAATTCAAGTTCTTGCCCAGTGGCACCAGAACGCTTACTTTAGACACAGGAAATAAATTCAGAGTTTACCTTCTCATTTTCCAGAAACAACTAGTAACTGCTCGAGAGCTGCTAGCAGACATATACCTGCGTGTTTGTCTGTAGACTGCTCATTAGAGCGTATTAGACTGTGATGAACTTAAAACTACTTAGTATACTTTCTGAAAAGAAACTCCAAGGATCTGTCCAGTCAGCGCAGTTTATTTGAGAGAAAAGCTCATTGTGTTGGTTTGAAGAAGACATTCACAACATTAGGTTTTGGTTTAATTGCAGAAAGGTAGATGTTAAACGAGTTAATTGAACAAAAGAGCAGGCAGTGGAGGTAGGGAGCTGGCTGGCTGGCAGAATTATCCTCGATGAAGAAAGAACAGATTGCTAGAGATGACATGAGAACTGAGCACATGGAAAAACTCCAGCAGTGAGGCTGGTGAAGCAGCCAGGCACACTGAAATACCTGAGCACATGAAAAAACACAGGTGAGAACAAATATCTCAAGCTACATCAAAAACACGGCAAAATACGAAGCTTAACTCAACTAGAAAAGTGACTACAGTATAAGTGAAAGAGCGCACAACCAAACAAGATGGAATTATTTAGCAGAGTAGTAGAGTGAAGACCAGGCTTTTATTGTAAGGTTGATGAGCTGAGTAGAAACAAGTGTTCCTCGTCTGCTGCTGAGCGAGAAGAAGGGGGTTCGGTGCCTTGCTCGGTGCCTTGCTCGGCAGTGCTCGAGAGGTGGTCTGGCACCTCTCCAGCTACCAGACCAACTTCCATATTTTGGTCCGCATCGGGACTTGAACTGGCGACCCTCCGGTTCCCAACCCAAGCCCCTACGGACTGAGCTACTGCCGCCCCTTGCCCTATGCTGCAGCCTGCCATCACGAGGCAATCAAGTTGTTTTGGCCTAACTTTGGACAGCTGTCATGCACCAAGCGGAAGCCTCCAGTGTTGAAAATGAAGCCAATAAGGAAGAACCTGAAGTTCCTCAATGTCAATCAAACAATCAATCATTATTTGTATAGCGCCAATTCATAACAAGTGTTTCCTTGAGATGCTTTACAAAAGAGCAAATAGGATAATATGCAGGAAGGATTTCTCCTTTGTATTCTTGTTGTCCACACTTCCTCGTCGCTGAGGTGGAGGTCTGAACAGGCCGTGCATGAATGAGGACAGCGGTGGTTGTGGGGACGACACAGTCTGATGGTGGTGGCTGGGCGTCGGGCGGTGGTTGTGGGGACGACACAGTCCGATGGTGGTGGCTGGGCGTCGGGCGGTGGTTGTGGGGACAACACAGTCCGATGGTGGTGGCTGGGCGTTGGTTGTGGGGACGACACAGTCCGATGGCAGTGGCTGGGCGTCAGGGACGTCGGGTGGTAGTAGTGCCAGATCACCTCGCTGAAGGTTGGGGGAGCTCCGTCTACTTGTCCACTTGAGGCTGGCTACAAAAGCCCCAGAAGTACCTTTACCCCCATGTTGAAATGCTCATTAATCTAATATAAACATGTTTACAGCCTGGTACAAAAACAAATTAGGTCTGAATAGCTCATGTCTTTATTGAGAAAAATCCCCCCCCTTACACTGTCAGGGGGGGATTTTTCATCTGTTTTGATTTTATACAGACTAAGAGCCATGCATAGCTATGGCATGGCCGAGCTGACTCACATGCTGTTAAAGCTGTTTGCCAGGAGGCTGAAGGACCGCCTCAGCTCCAACTCCAACCTCCACTAGGTTGACCAAAAGTTATTTCGAGAACAGCATTTCCAATGTGGTGTTACGCTTCAAATATCTGCTACAGACACCAATGGCTGATGTCAGTGAGACTACGTCGATGTTTTATTCTGTCTATGTTATGTGCCCAGTATATATTTTTTAATTCAAGTCTATGGATAAAACTCTCAAACATGTCTTTGCACAATGAATTATGGGAAAGCTGGGCGTTAACGTCCCTTTTTACGACAAAAATACTCTGGATTCATTGATCCCAACTACCTGACCTAAATTCAATCACATGACCAAACACAACAGCGAAGCCATCAGAGAAACACTGTCCTGTCTCCCTCCCCTTGGTGGCATCTCCCCTCAGCCTTACAGCTCCTCTTCCCCCTCCAGCTGTGGGTCTGGGCCGGGATTTTGTCAAACTGGGAGGTCTAAACAGTGCTGAGACGATGACTTAATACAACCGGCTTATTTCTAAAGAGGAAGAACTGGCCCATCAGGGATCCTGGGTAGGTTTTTTTTACTCATCCCTTGTCTTTTTTTAAGGAAAAGGGAGGCCAGACAAAGCCAGAGAGAGAGAAAGAGAGGTAGTAATGCTTGGGAAAAACGTCTCTCTCTCTCTCTGTTGGATGTGAAAGGAAACTGTGTGTGAGGAATCATACAAATGTGTATTTGTGTGTGTGTGTGTGTGTGTGTGTGTGTGTGTGTGTGTGTGTGTGTGAAAGAATGAAAACCCCTCCTTTGGATCTGTTAATTGGCCGCCTAATTACACACAGGGACAAATTCATTCCCATCCTTCATTTCCCCCGAAAAGCACGCAGGGACACAGGACGATTAATGAGACATGAGTGCATGTCTGTGTGTAATCAATCTCCTTCATAAAAGTTTATCAGACATGTTTATTGATATTTAATGTTTGTGTTGATGCAACAAGCTGAAGCCTGGTACGAATGGCTCAGTGTGTTTCAGCTGCAGCAGCAAAACTTCTTGTTTCTACCCTGTTAGCTGAGGCATCAGCACGGCAGCTTTTGTCTGTGCACTTTATTCTTTGTAACTCTTCCACAGTCTCCCAGGAGAAGCTCCCCGCATCCACTGTTCCCTGAAAAAGCACAGCAGCAGTCCACTACTGCAGGGCACTCGGTCTAACACCGCCGACTCACAACTCAGAGAGGTGTGTCTATCGTGAAAATATGAAACGTTTAAATGTATTTTTATTTAAAGTATCTGGTCTTTATAATATCTATGATTTCACTGGAAAGACAATGCTTCTTTGATTCTACATTGAGTGCATTACTAGTCTTACTGTCCTATTAGATATACAAACTGAAAGAAAAAAAATCAATATGAGCCTATTTAGCAAGAGGATTAAGTGAAGAAACATGACCTTCAATAAAACAGTTTCTAAAACCCACGTCTCGTCGCCACTTAAGGTATAAACTCATCAGGTGCTGTACACTGCAGCTCCTCGTTACACAAACACAGCTCTGCTTTTAGGTCACAATCAATCATCTGCAAACATAGCAGCACTTCTGAGAGCCATAACACAAGCTGCACACTAGTCTTCTGCTACAATTGGAAACAGATCAGCTGGTGGAGGTCTTTTATTTCATTTGACATTATGAACGGAGTTTGTCCCTTTTTAGTTAGGGCTTTTTTAATATAAAAGTCAAGGTAGAAAAACTCACATTTATATTGTTAACATTTACTTTGCATCGTTATGTCTTCCTTCTTCGGTTGCGTTCTCTGAAACAACATGAAGATCCTTTACAAAGAAGGATTTTTCACCCTTTAAAACAAAGCTCTGACTATTTCATCCCCTTTAGGACGCCTGGAAGAGAACTAATTATTTTAAATGACTTTAAATTCTCCACTGCAATTTAGATGACATAAATGACCTTAATATTCACTAATCGATATGAACTCATAGATCAGTGGTTCTCAACTGGTGAGTCGGAGAATCGTTTTCAGTGGGTCGCGAATGAGCGCCTGAAAAAAACAAACTGTATTTAAGTCTATAAATTGATTTTAAACATATATGTTTTGTTCCATTTCATTGCTCGGCCTCACATGTTTTGTACCGCCTGAGGACAAAACTGCACAATTTGTCATTAAATAACTGATTGGTTAAAAAATATCATAAATTTGGGTCGCGTTTGTCATGAAGCAGTTGGTGGTGGGTCCTGAGGATACACCAGTTGAGAACCACAGTCATAGATAACGTGACCAAATTAAATACATATTATATTTTATTAACAGCTGGACAGCTGTGGATTTACATAAACTTCAAGGAAAATACTCAACAATATATTAGCAAATGAAAACAGAAACAATTCTAATAAAATGCAAATAATCCCTTTTTCATTGTGTTCATTTGTGCCACTAAAGTGCTGCGCTTTAACAAAACTGGTTAATAAAAGGCTGTAAGCTGTGGGAGGATAAATGCCAGTAAACACACATTCACTCACACACATACAGAGCTGTGTCGGTGTTGTTCAACAAAGCCTGCCTCCTGTCTGTTCGGGACGTGGTGAGGTAAAGGCCTCTTCATTACTGGTCAGCCCCCACGCTGACCCCTCTCATAGCTCCTCAGTTCCTGGAGGAAGTGATTCTGTCAGCATGTAAAGACGGGAGTGGAGAGGCTGGACGAGCATCTTTCCGCCCCGGCCTGCAGCGATGGAAAAGAGGCTGCTTGTATATGGTGAGAAATGAAGGAGTTTCACAAGTGCTTTGTGTACCAGCCACATACAGCTGCATCAATAGGCCTGTCAAGTGAGTTATCCCTCATTCACTGCTCCTTTCTGTTAAAACACACAGAATCTGGCCGACATGGCCCCGCTGACACTCCAATACATTCCTGCTTCACTGTTTAAGGCTGGAATTAAACATGTAGACTGAAGATATTCTGATTCTGTATTCACTGTTTATGCAAACCTGACAGGTCTACTTATTGTATAAATCTTTTCACTTACAATACCACCATCGACGCAAAGTTCTATTTCAAATAGTGTTTCTAGCTGATAAATTTTTCTTAATATTTCAAGTTGACTTCATCGGTAAAATAACATAAAATAACAAATGTTCTCCATCTGTTAGATCTTCTACTGTTTGCGGTTTCTTGGGTTGCTGGGAGCTCACACTCAGTGTTGAACTAAGTGTTGCGACTGAAGACAACCTCTAATCAATGAAACGTGCAGGCTGGACACACAGCAGCGTCTCCTCTGAGGCTTCCCAGCAGGCAATTACTGTGTTTGGGGAAAATAAATGAAATGACTAACAAAATAGGTCAAATTAAGTGTTTCCAAAAAACACTAACAGAACCTCCCTAATTGCTGGTCCCTGAAGGCACAAAAATACAAAAACAACAAAACATTATATTTCCCAGGCTGGTGTCAAGGAAGAGGACGAAGAGCTGAGAATGGAGGACAGGCTGAAGGGAAGAAAAGGACACAGCATGGTCGGTGTAATTACATGTTTTGCCATCATCGGCAGTGTGTGCACCGTCCGTCAATCAACATCAGCGAGTCTGGAGCTGGAGCAGATGGCGTAGGAAGGAATTGAGCTGGTCATTGACTTTGCTTCTGCTAAGGACGGGAAGAGGGAGGCGACAGATTCAAAGGACACTCCTCTGAATCAAAGACTATATTGTATGTTGGCAAACTATTGAGCTGTGCCAGGATGGCCTCAACTAGAAGAACCTAATTAGATATAGAGGATATGAGAAGGCAGAGACATAAATCAATACAAAGGCCTTCTCTTCTTTTTTTCATTTTACTCTTAAGATATTGTCCAGATTTCAGATCTCACACTACTTTTGTCATGAGAAGGTAGAGGAGCAAAAGCCAAATTTGCTCTCTGTGAAAACGATTAGTTTGCTGAATCTCCTAACAGACCATTTCCTGTTTCACTGCAGCCTCTGTTGTGACTTAATCTGCTGCTAAATAAAATTAGTGTGACTTCCTGTGCGACATTTGGTCCAGTGCAGCGAGGAGCAAATAATGGTGTGTAAGACGGAGAGCAGTCTTTGAAGCTGCTGCCAATGAATCAGGTTAGAGAGAGACTTTGAGCCATAATGACATTTCCTCCACACTCTTTTAAGGGGGGGGGGGGGGGGATTGGGAGCTGGAAATTGCACCTTAGTGCTAAACGAAGCCTGAGCTTTAATTAACAGCAGCAACACAAAAGGTGATGGACATTACCCACAGTTCACAGCTCTCATGTTTCAATCCCTCCTCACTAAAGGAAGTGTCTGGGAAATTTGGGCAGGTGTCGAAGGAAAACAAAAATAACACGCAAGCAGCCCTCCATTGTGATTAAATCACCGGCACAGTCATTGTGATTTTTCAAAGGGCACAGTCTGATCCTCTGCTCCATACCTGACTAACACACACCTCGAAGGCTTAAAGGTACAATCCAGCTTAAGGCCCTTTGAAACTGTAACAAACCAGCCTGTGTTGAAGGGTCCTGCATTTCTGAAGTCTTCTGAGAAAAAAACATGATAAATGACAGTCCTTTAATTTGTTGGTTCATTATATAAAACAGAATATGATCACAAAATATTTATACATGTTAACTGATTGTAAAAAAGCTGTCTCTCATGCAAAGACCCTAAAGTCACACACAAGTCCATCGGAGAAATGTAAGCAACATTTTTTATATACATATATTTAATATCAAATCATTGAAGTAACTAATAATGAAAAATAAAGTAAATTGGAAATGTATGTCCTCACTAACAATCCAGAGAGGGGATTGTTTTTAATTTAAATACAGCTAAATTGAATATGGAGCTAAACTGAACATACAGATTCTTAACCAGTCTGCACACTCCTCATTTGTTTGGACACAAGTGTTTAAAGGGAAACATAAAAGCAGCTGGAGTGTTAGAGCAATCAGAGATACTTTTATAGAAAGGAAACAACTATTTCTGAAGGTGGTCAGGGTGGATGGTGAATGTTTTAAGTTAAGGACTTTGAGTTGAGCCCTGAGAGATGTTAGGAGAAAATGTTCAGGTGATCCATCCAAGTCTGAACTTAATATTATTTTTATAAGAACAGAGGAACATATAAAAGACCCATACCCATTAACACTTTCTGTACAGAACCATTACAACATGAATCATGTTTTACACTGAACAAGGGGGTATTGTATGAGAACTGAACTGTGCTGTCAGTATAAGCATGCCGTGACTGGACTGGACACGTGTTCTATAAAAATGTCTCTTCATGTAGATCACATTGTAAACTGGGCGGCTTTTCTCTCCAAGTCTTTTTACTGCTCAAAACATGAAAAGGAATGAAATCCAGAAATTTAAACGAATATAAATTCTAACCGGATTCTCAATGTCACAACACACATTCACTGATGTACAGTGTGTGTGGTATGTTGTTTTTTAAAGCAGTTTTGGTTTGAATTCCCACAAAACCTGAAGAGCTTACAAAACTGCCCCCTTATTTGTCCTAAATCCTTGAAGTGATCTGTCTAAAGGCTGTGGCTGTGCCCTACATGAAATGCCGTCCTGAGAAGGTAGGGGTGTGTTCATGGAACGGTAGAAACAAAGTGTGTCACAGTGGCCTGTAATTGCTCACTGGGGGGCTACAAGGTTAACATTGGTTCAGACAGAACAATTCACAGACATACTTCCCTTTGGCAGAAGCTCAAGGCTGCAGAACCTGTGGGACTGTTCCTCGCAGTGCAAACAATAAATGCGGCTTCACCTTCAGTTTTACAAAAAGAGCTGAATGGACCCTGAAAAGGCGGTGTGGGATGCACGTCTTTCATTTCACTGAAATTAAATGGCCTCAATATAATTCACTGATACACTGCTGCTGTGTAATCTCCGGCTGGATTCACAAACAGAATGTCTGCTCCGATCTTTTTTTTCCCCTCATGTGGAAACTACACAGGATCCGTGTGGCTGTATTTCTACCTGCTCATAGTGCAGTCAAATGATTGATTTCAATGCACTGTATATTGATTTTAAAACACTTGTTCTTCGGTTGCCCACATCCAATCTTAGCAGGTGGGATCAGGATGGCAGCACAGGGGAGAGGACACAACTGTGACCTGAGCAAAAGACAAACACTTAAACAATCACTGTTGTCACTTTTTACTTAAACTGCAGCATTTATAAAGAAAATATTCTGACTCCATAATTGAAGTCACAGCGAAGTGACATGATGGTTGTACAGATCTGTCACAAAAATCAAAGATAAATCACATGTACACAAATGAAGGCCAAACATTGGATGTTTTGAGTTTTGTGAAACACGTTTCTTTTTCATACTTCATGACTATTAATAAAATGTACTGAATCTTTAAGCTAATCAAACACACATCACACCAAACACTATTGACAGGTTTCACAAAGAATTTGTCAGGCTAAATAACAAATAAACAATAAAAAAGGAAGTCATAGTGTCTGTGCTTCAGCCCAAAGAGAGATTTAAATGAAAGAGATGAAACTTACATGTAAAGTGTTAGGACTCCAAGGCATCCCGCCGTCTCAGCAGGATCCTCTGCAGCTCCTCGTTTTGGTCGTTTGTTGCTGGAGACACCGTCTTTGGTTGGTGGGAGGTTCTATTGAAACTCTCCTGGACAGTTTGAACAAGACAGAAAACCAACAAAGAAAGACAGCGTGTTCAGACGCAACAGAGAGGCAAAGGCCCTTAGCAGCATACAATGAGCAACTTGCACTCAGACTGTTGAGTATTCATAATTACACAAAAACGTATATAGGCTTACGCTTATTTTCTCTGCTTTGTTCATCTCATATGACAGTTATTATATTGTTGTTAGCTCTCACAATGTTACACCTCTCATTGGTAAAACATATGACTGCTTTGTCAACCTTTGTCAAATTGTATTATTTTTGAATATGAAATCCTGGTGTGAGCACATCTATGTAGAAAGTACAAAACAGAGGCTGTTATCCTTTGTAAACACGCTGAAAGTTCAGCCAGTAAGAGAAGGTTTGTAAGGACATTTGATTGTTTTAAAGTCCCATTACCATGATTCCTTTAAGTTCCTGATAGGCAGAATTAGAGGGCAGCCTCTCCATCTGATAAAAGGAAAATAGGAGGAAAGAGATGGCTTTGGTAAATAAACAGCAGTCTGACACATTATACTTATTTTTCCTCATTCAGCACTTAGAGGCTAAACTGCACCTCTTACCACAGTGACGAGACACTGTAGGCAAAGCACGCAGACGTATGCTTTCTACAAGACGCAAATGTGTAAACACACAATCATTTTGAGTCACGTCAATTTTCCCATCCTCATTATTTATAATTACCTCGTAGAGCAGGTCCTAATGCTATCTAATTTGTCGGAGTTGTTGTGGTGGAGGAACACACAGACTAAAAGATGTCTTGGCCATGTGTCATGTTTTATCAAAACAAGCAGCTCCCAGATAATCCCACACACTGATGGATTTAAGAGCACTGAACAATACACGCTGATGTCTGCAGCCAGTGGTTTAGTTTGGCCATTTCAACAAAAGATGACAACACATTTTGTGTCACAATCAAGGCAAAAATCACACACATGCACTTTCTTTAATCGCTCCTCCATCCCATGTGTTCATGTCTTTTGACTCTTTTACCAACGTTCTGCAGATGGCGCTCTTTAATATGTCTGTCTTAAACTGTGAATGTTTTACACATAACTCCATGTGTCCAACAAAGAGGTTTTACAACTACCAACACGAGGCCTGTGATGTCTCAGTTCTGTGTGCAACAAGAAAGTCCTGCAGCTACAGAACATTCATATGAATATAAATCACAAGAAATATAAACACATGAATGAGCAAGATCCTTTTTTAAGACTTCAGACCCTGCTGTGTTTCTATAATATCCCCATAGTTACTGAAAACATTTAAGTATGTCAACTTCAATGCTGAGATTGAGTTTAATACTTATGAGACTTATTATGTCCTTATTTCTAACCTCACTTTACAATATGTTGTCATATTTCAAACAAAGTCAGCGTCGCCTATTTTATGACCTTGTGATCTAAAATGCAAATAATAAGATTGTGTCCAGTGTGATGTCAACCATTGCTTTATGGACTATCGTTTCAAAGCCCTTAGCTTTTTTTTTAACCTTTATTTAAGCAGGTAATTAACCCATTGAGATCAAGATCTGTTTCATAAGGGTGACCTGGCCAAGAGGTTCAGCAGCACACATCATCAATAAACATTACATGACTAAGAAACAGAAACAGTTCACATACAACTAAGGGCCTGATTTACTAAAGATTTGCGTGTCTTAAAACGTGTGCAAACTTGATACCACCAGCAAAAAATGTGCTATCTGATCTACTAACGACACGCAGTGAGGATTGCGTCTTTCATATGAGCAAAACAACACGCATTGTCCATTTAGTACGTTTGCCTTAATGAATATGCAATATGGGGCGTTTCTGCCGTAGCGTGCAAAATACTGGGAGGAGAAAATTCAAATAAGTTAAGTTAGTACACTTATTGCGATTTACCAAGCCAGGCAAAAATTGCGGTGATTGTGACGGTGTCTAAATTTAACACCTTTGAAAGGCAGGTGCTAATCCAGGAGCCCAGTGTAACGCACAACAGGCTGCAGTTATGAGGAGACATAGGCTCAATAAAAGAAGTATAAAGATCACGTTTTTCCCCCAACATGTTAGCATGTTTTCGATTGACATAAAAATAAATGACATGAATTATTTTTTTATTTCGATTCAATAAAAGTTAACAAAGAGAAACACCATGATTAAACTAATATAACTGAACATTCACAGCCTCTGCATTCTAAAGAATTTCAACATTGACATTTATGTCTTCCTATTTCCCTCTTTTCTGCAACATTACATTTTAAACTGGGCATTTCCTTTTTCTCGGGTTGCGCGTCTCTCCAGCTCGTCTCCTCCGGTGCGCTCCTCTACCTATCGCGCTCGTTTCCAACCTCTACAGCCCCCTGCTGCCAAGCTGTAGGCACTTGGATTGGGGGACCTCACCACTGCTTGTACCCCCGTCTTCGATACCTCTTGCCAGGGCAATTATGTCCGATAAGACACAGCGCTGGCCAGCAGTCTGGTGCGCAACAATAGCCCGAGGGGCGCGCCTGAGCGCCGGTGCCACATAGGTCACAGCTCGCACCTCTTGCGCAATGTATGACAATTCATTCAAAGGATCGAGGGAAGAAAAGAGAGGCCCTGTTTAATGCCGAGGTTTTCTTATAAGCCAAATGTTATTTTTGTTATATTCAGATGTATCTGCTATAACTCGAAAATACTGTACGTTCATTTGCCTCTCCCACTAATACCTATTTTGCGCTTGCAGTCATTCTGCTTTTCGTCCAAACTCTCCGTGACGTAACCCAGTAGAACACGCAAAAGCCTGACTTAAATACAACCGCCTCCTCAAGGTTTGCACCTATTTTCATTCACGCAAAGTTTCTTAGTAGATCACCCGCAAAACGCCCACAAGCCAAACGCGCAATTTTTTGGAGTGAACACGCAATTTTGTACTCTTTAATTGGGATCTTAGTAAATCAGGCCCTAAGTGTCTATGATGAACCACAAACTGTTTACTGATGTATCAAGTTAGATGTAGGCTCATGTTGTCATCTACTTCCACACAATCTGGCTACGAGTTTTAGCCACTGGAGCGACTCCTGCTGGCTGCGAGAAAGAATGTGAATTATTCAACTTCTTGATTGGCTTCAGTCTTCAGACACCGTGGCCATGTTCACTTCCTTTATAAAGACTTTGCATGATTCCTATTTACCTGAGTTTAGATTTACCATAGTTAGACAGGACCTATCGTAGCTTCTCATCTAGCATGTCACTGATTGACCCTCCTCATGACAGCAAAACAAACAGATACACAATAAGAGGAACGGTGTGAGTGTAACCATGAACTCGTCTCAGATTGTGTTCTCTAAGATAAATCAATCAATAAATAAACCACGTTATAAACATATTTGACAGGTGTTGCTGAGGTATTGGTTCAGCTGTAAGGTCAGAGTGACCTTGACTCTGACTATTTGGGGATTCTTTACATTACCTGTCTTCTGGGTCTGGTTCTGGTGGGTGAGTGAGTCACAGGTCGAAGTTGAACACCTTTCTTGATCCTTTGCATCATTTCGTCCACAGCCTGCTGCCTGACGTCCACCCCTGTGAGTGTCAGACACACAGAGCAAGAGCGACAAAGATATGTCACCAACAAGCTTTCATTGTCTTTTTCAGGAGAAGTGACACTATTTAGCAGCTTCACTGACTTTAAAAGGGAGTCTACCGGGGAAACAGTGCCAAGAACCAAAGTGAGTTTAAATGATTTTGAGAGGTACCAGGCGCTGCGTAATTCACAGGCATCATTAGCCCTGCACTTGAAATATAGCTCATTTGGATTAAAAAGCTTAAAAATGACAGAAGCCCACAGGACCTATTTATAAAGTTATTTTTGGGAGAAACTCCAGACTTGTCCCTGTTGACTATCCTGGAAATACTGACTTTAATTCATGTGAATCCTTTTTATTAACAGGATCAACAGAGCAACAAAGTACATCTGCATCTTAGTGTAAAAAAACACATTATATTTCCAAGAACATGATGAAAACACAGGCGTGTTTCAAAAGAATAATAATAAATAAATACAGAACATAACCAGAGAGCATAGTGGAAATGGATTAGGCTTAAGACATGGAACAATAGATTCTCATGTCTTTAACTGTTTATTTGATAGAATTCAAAGCACACCTGCAGGGTTCAAAGCCTTGGTAAAGTGTGAGGTTACCAAAGATACCGTGCAGTCAATGAGTTTGGTCTTTCTGTGTGAAAACACAAACAATATTTGTGAATTTTAAGCCAAAGGTTTTAAGAAAAAAAGAGATTTTAAAAAGATTCTGCAGTAATGCAGCCCATCGGTGAAGAAATGTGTTTCGTTTTCTTACATAAAACATTCAGTGGCATACACAATCTAACTATTGTCAGTAAAATGTCTTCATATGTCTCACAAAAATTATTTGTGGAAAAGAAATAGTGAAAGACTATTCTTCTGATGTGAGTTGAAGATCCTTGGGTGGTGCCCATTCAGCACTGTATGTGATTTCAACAAATACCCAGTGCATAGTGCTTAATTCAGGCTTCATATATTCAAAAATGCTTTAACAAACTGAGGACACATCTTAGTTTGTTCAATCAACATGGACGCCCTACCTTCTACAACGAGTCAAGGCCTCCTTTTTTGTGCAAATTGAAGAGTTTAATGTGTTGACCTAAAAGGCCATGATGGAGTTTTAATTTCTAATGCACAACCTGCAAAACACTTGTCCTTTGCAAAGACAAGAAAAAAGGGATACGTCTGAAAGGCCCACAGATAACTCAGAGCCTGTGCTCCTTCACTGACAGTCATGAGAAATAGCAGCTTCATGGAGAATATTCATGTACATATATTGTTGTTGTCTATAGTGATTCTTAGTGCCTCTGTCTGTTTCCCTCCAGTTTTGATTGCTCTGATTGTCCTCACCTGTGTCTCGTTAGTCTCACCTGTGTTTGATTAGCCTGTCTATTTAGTCTCAGGGGCCCTTTCCGAATTGCCACAGTTCAGTATGCAGTGTGTACTATTCAGTAGGGAGTTTCAGTAGACTGAACTCTCGTGGTCATTCAGTATGCATTTTTTGTGTCCACCTCAGTAGACTGAACATTTCAGTATGGATACTAACTTCCGGGTTTTATGCAGTATGGATCGGATGCATGCTATCAGGAAATGAATTGTATTTTACCACCCACAATGCTGTGCGAAATTAACCATAAAACGTCACTTCACGTGCGCCTCCAAATCAAAACAAACGAGCATGGATTAATTTAATCAATTTTTAATTTAGAATTAGAGTCCCTTCTAAAATTGCTCCTTTTAATTAAGAACAGAAAATGTAACAAATGTCTGCATGATTATAAAACCTTTCCCCTCTATTTAAAGAATGATTTCCATATTTATATCTGCGTCTTTATTGGTTTATCTTACAATATATATGTACTGTGTGTTATTTTATTATTTAATCGGTTTTTAACTTAGTTAGTAGGATAGTAGGTACTGTCTACTGTCTATTAACAGATTGTGTAGGCACTTTGCAATTCAGATGCACCTACTGTGTCAGGTATATATACAGCGGCAGGCTTTGGGAAAAACTTCCCTCTCTCAGGCGGAAACAGGAACTATGTTACCATGGTTTCTCAGCGGCTTCTTGCGGGGACAACTTTTTTTTTTTGTAGCTAAATATAAAACACTTTACAATAAATAAACACCTCAACTGAAGGAAGGAAGAAGGGTAGGCCTATATTTGATACATTTGAAGTTGTTAACGTCTGTATGACAATATTAAATGTCTATAGTTTGAGCAGTGCTTGAACCATTAACTGTGTGGTTTGTACAGGCGTACTTTTCGTACCTACTGTTCAGTAGACAGCACAGTAGGCAGATATTTGTTCCTACTTCGTCTGATTCATCCAGTATGAAAGTGGCGTCATTTGCGTTACCCGAGCCGGCCGCCTCCACCCTCGTTTTTTTATTTTTTATTTTGTTTAGCTTTATTCAAGAAGAGTAATGCACATATACAGTCAGGTAAACAAAAAACAAAATCACAATGTAAATCAAGTAAAAAACTGATTAAATAATAAAATAACATACATACAGGAAAGTACAAATAAAAGACAGTAATATACAGAATATAAAGTAAAATGAAACCAATCTGTTCGGAAAGGGCGTCTGTGTTTCTTCCCTTCTGTCTTCATTCATTTGTCTTCCTACCCATGTTCCTGTCTCCTGTGATATGTATTTATCCCCTGGTGGCTCCTTGTTTTAATTCAAAGTCAGACCATAAAACGTGAGTTTTGCCTTTTGGTCTTTTTGTTTATTAAATGTTTTTGGTTTTCTGCACGTGGGTTCTCCTCTTTGATTTATAACCAATCATGACATCGACTGTTCTGGGCTTCTTGTTCATGCCGTGTTTCCGCACACATGATAATAGTTCAAGCCAAACTGGAGCTTTGACAAGAGTTCATTGTCATATTGTTCACCAAGTTCTTCTCACTGATTTCTTCCAGCTTACATCACATTCAAATTCAAACAGGTAGAAACATTTTCTTATTTGTTTCTTTGGATTTTCAGAAACTATTTTGTGTATTTTTTTTATCTAGAAAATGATTCAAGTTATGAAATGATATAGTTGAACTCTTACACTGCTGGAGCTGAAGAAATAAGAGTGTATACTGTAATAAAACAGGTTCATTATTTGGAACGTCTTATAAAGAGCTGATTACAGAGTGAAAGTTGCAGTTTGAGGAGGTTCATACCTGGTGTCTTGGCAGAGTCTTTGTCCACCAATGGGATGTCAGTACTAATGTCTCTTCTCTTCCGGATCATTGACAGCAGTGAACTACAGAAGAAGAACAAGTGGATATCAGCTGGTTATGAGTGAGGGCGCTGCTTCCTCCTTAACAAACCAAAGTCGTAAAAATGCTTTGAGAAACAAAAGCAGTTTGTACTATACATTAGCTTTTTGGCTATGACATGCACAGCAGTGTATGTCATCATTTAAAACTGTTCTGCACCAGGTCATACAGTTCTCTTTGTGCAACTGCCTTCAGTACCAGTTCATGGTAACCAAAAACTGTTGAGGCTTCAGAGTTGTCCAGAGAGAGAGAGGAAGATCCTTTCCCTTACATGACCAATAAAAATGTAAGTCTGTAAATCTAGTGTTGTACTACTCAAATCGGTCTTGGTCTCAAGACCACTTTTTGAAGGCCTCCTCTTGGAATCGAAAGCATTTTTACTCAGTCTTGTCTTTTCTTTGGTTCCTTGCTCAAGGGCACCTCAGCAGTACTCGGGTAGTGCCCTGGCACCTCTCCAGCTACCAGAACAACTTCCGTATTTTGGTCCGTACCGGGACTTGAACCGGCGACCCTCCAGTTCCAAACCCAAGTCCCAACGGACTGAGCTACTGCCGCCCCATATGATAATGTTGGTCTTGGTCTTGTCTCGTTCTCGATCCCTAAATGTTTCGGTCTCGGTTTCGGAGCACTCTGGTCTCAGGTATGTCTTAGTCTCAGTAAGTGTGGTCTTGACTATGCAATTCAAACAAAACGTGCTGCAGTTTGGTTATGTAAAGGCACCAAATTATTAATTTAACAATTAAAAAAAAAGATGAGTGAGAAATGATGATGAAATATGAGTCATCATGAAGATGATAAAAAAGAAATAAGAGCCACATTTTGATTTTACTTTAAACCATTTTTTATAAATAATTGAACAATGACTTTTGGTATTGTAAGGTTAACAATTTGAGCGTCATTGATGCAAGTCGTGTGTGTACGACCCATCTTTTACCCGGGCAACCACCAAACTGGACTTTGTGCCTCTACATCAGTGGTTCCCAAAGTGGGCCGTGCGCCCCCCTGGGGGGGCGAAGCGCAATGACAGGGGGGGCGCGAAAAGTTTTTGGGGAAAAGACGAAGAAGAAGAGAAAATCCAAACAATGCACTACAGTTGTGTGATACCTATGTGAGGTATGTTTTTCGGCAGTTCGGCAGATCAAAGCTAGACATTGAGAATGAACTGAAAGTGGCTGTCTCACAGCTGCAGCCCAGGCTGGAGAAGATCTGTAGCACAAAACAAGCACACACAAGTCACTGAAATTCTTGCAGGACCGGGAGAATGGAGCTTGAAAGAAGATTTTCATTAAGTTTTTCAGAAGGAGCTGTTTACTTTCAGATCCACCTAGCGAAAAGCGCTGCACGTCCGTTTCTATGACAACAGTGTGTTGACAACGGCCGCTGTATAACCGACACGTCTCCGTTACTTTTTACTTCATGTTTTATATGTGAGATCGCTTTTTACCCCAGCAAAGAGGATGCGGGTACAAGACACGATCCGTAGGAGGCTAAAATACGGGGAATATCATACATTTTGAAAAAAGCGCCGGTGACAAAACAGCGCCTTTCTGAAAAGTTGAAAGATTTTCATCTTGAGCGCGCAGAGCAGCCGCACAAAAACGGCAGAGCGCTTGTTGAAAAGACGCTGGGCGCTGCGTTTTTCATCCAGACGGCCGCTTTCTGCTGCAAACGCTCTCTACCCATTGAACACAAATGAAAAAAAAACGCTGGCGTTGAGAAAAAAACGCTAGGTGGACACGGGGCCTTACTGTTGCATCTTAAAAAAGTGTTCAGTTGAATGTTGCAGTTATACTCTTTATTGCTACTTTAGAATTGGCTTGATATTTTTTTTAAGTTTAATCTTCACACATTGATGCTGCCATTCTTTTTCTGTTTTGGCAAATCTCAGATAAATTCTAGAAATACAGATATTTGACTGCAATGGATGTTATTGTCAGTATTTTTTGTACACACACACACACACACACACACACACACACACGCATACATATATACATAAAATGTATTTGGTAACGTGTGGGGGGGGCCCAAATCCATTTTTATGTTGAAGGGGGGGCCCGGCAAAAAAAGTTTGGGAACCACTGCTCTACATCCTTTTCCCTTTAGTAAAGGTTGTGTGTAAAAAAAAATGCTTCCATTTCAAACAGTTTTTTTTTTTTTTTGGGCTGACTGACTTAAAAATTAAAGTGAATTCAAATTTTTAACTGCCATGACACCAGTTCACACTTTAACTCTAATGAAGTCTTTAAGCAAAAAGTCAGCACAGTAAACTTATTTTGCACACTGGTGATTGAATGATCGTACCTGAGTGGGTTGGAGGCTGGGGGGGGCCGGGGCCGGGGGAGGAGGAGGTGGTGGGGGAGGTGGAGGTGCTGGAGCTGGGGGGGGGTTGGTGGCTGCCTGCAGCTTCTTCTGGAGCTCTTCAACTGGTCAAGAAAACACATTGCTCAGAGTAAATACGCAGCAACATCGCCAAGAACAGACCCTAAAGAACATCTTCCATGATGACAAAAGACCTGAAGAGGATCTCATGATCACACTTTAAAGCAGACGGGGCCTGTGTGGATTGTTGTAGCCTGCAGAATCAGTGCTACCTCACACAGTGATGTATTGTCCTCTCTGGTAAAAAGTGCAAAGCCCAGAGGAGTGGCCCATCCTTATAGCTCTGAAAACATCTTCACCTGTGAAGCGCAGATCTTTGACCTCCACTGCAGCCTTGGAGGACTTGTCAAGGTAATCCATCTTCTCCTCCTCCACGAGCTCCAGTTTACGCCTCAATGCTGTCAGATCCTTCTGAGCCTCACAGCTCCTCAGCCTCTCCTCCATCTGCTTTATCTAAAGAGGAGAAAAATATAGAGTCTATCTTTAATATTATTTTATCACATAAGGCCTGTATCGATCATGAACAAGCTTCCTTGTTCATGAATCTAAAAAATAATATCTTTGTTTGTATTCTACATCTTTCAGTGAAAAAAACAACAATAACAACAGCATTTTATTGGCTCCAGCTCCTGCTGTGATGATTTCTGATAAATAGCTTTGGGTAGCTGCCAGTTGACATTTAGTCATCTGCTCCACAACCCCGGTTCCTTAACTAGTGTTTTAATTGTTCCTAAATGAAGGGTATGGCTCACCTCCACCCCAGTTCCAGCAGAGATCAGTGATCCCACTCAGCTCTAATTGTTTTCCATCAGAGCCTGAGAAGGTGGGAGGGAGCTGGAGGCAATGCTGCTGCTTTTAATTATTAATCCGAGAGGTCAGAGCCTCAAGGTTTTACTGGTATGACCTGTGATTATTCACCACACATCCCCCCTCGGTGAAATTAACCAGATAATTCTTGCTTTGATGCATATGAATTAAAAACATTTCATGTGTAAAGCCAAAAAGTTGTAAAAATGTATTTCTATTTACACATTTGAAGTTTTTAGTGGGCAAACCGTGAGCTTTGTCTTTAACCAAGATATCATCAGACAAACCTGGGTAAAACTAATCTACATTCAATGTTTGTTATCCTGTGCGTATTTCTTTATTTACAAAAAAGCTATTTCCACTACACTAAACTGAAGAGGATTCTGTCATCACACACATAAAACAGATCAGAAACGGATCTTTTCTTCATTGATTTGTTTCATCTGTTTAATCGTAGTTAAGCTGGGACTTTATTTTTTTAGCAGACAGAAGTCTGGCGTTTTACTTCTTGTGCAGATCTACATTTAAAGAGTAGGTTTTGATAAAACTTCTGTTTTTAGTATTAGTTTTCTGGCAGGCTCTAACATTCCCAGGTGACATTTTGATTCTTTAAGTTCTTAGGTTGTTGCTTTTAAATACGGAAACTCATTAAATGTAATTCTTCTTTAAGACTGAAAGATGCTTTTTAAATATTCAATTCAATTCAATTCAACCTTTATTTATACTCGAAAGATCATTGAGGGGCAACCCTCATTTACACTGACATCGAGTCATTACAGAAATAATTAGAAAACAGACATTAAAACAAATACAGAAGACAGATAAATACAAGACTGCTAAAATCAGTCTCAAAAAAGTCTCAAATGTACTCAAATAAATAAGCGAGTACAAAACTGCAATAAATAAACACACTTATGTAAAACAGTTCAAACAGAGGTTGAGAGCTTTAGGATCAGGTTTCTAAAAGCCCAAAAGGTGAAAGTTCATTTCCCTCAAGAAGATGCTGTATGTTGTTCCAAGAGTCCGGTGCAGAAGAAGAAAAAGCAGTATGAATTATCAGATAATAATTGATAACTTCTTTTGCTTTTATAAAATAAATATTTCTCTGAAAGGCCTTAATTCACTCATTCAGTGTTGAATGAACGAGTAACTTGACAGCTGGCCGGGGACACATGGCCTCACATTGTGTTTTGACATATTTAGAAGTATATTAAACAATAAGAAGAAATACTATGTGCTTATGAGTTATTAAACTGGATACCAACATCTCAGTGTGTGGCTACACTTCCTCACACTAGTATTCTGTACAGGTCCTCAAAGTCCATCAAACCCAACCATAAGTTAAAGGAGCCCTTCTCCATGTGTGATCCAACAGCTTTAAATGAGTCCAGTTTGTACCCACCTGGTCCTGGTGCTCAAGCCTCTGGGACTCCAGATCTTTGGTCAGGCTGGTGACCTGGCTGAGGGCTTCCTGTAGAGCTTGACTGGGCAAGGAGCTCTGCATCAGGATCTGACTCTGTCTCTTTAGCTGCTTCTGCTCGACCAACATCTTAAAAAATAAAAATAAAAAATAGGTCACAAAAAATGGATAATCCGTCCACATGAAATAGAGTAAGTACACATTGTTGCAATGGACAAAACAGCAAAATGAACATTGTTATTAGCATAGAGTGTTACTGTGAAAAGTTACCGCTCTGGCAAACTTCTCGGCCTCTGTTCTCAGGTCCCGCTCCAAGCTCAGGGTGTCCTGTAAGGTTTCAAATTCCTCCACAGCAAACTGAGACACTGAAAAAAGGTTTCCAAATGGTGTTATTTGTTCCTTTCAGCAGAACAGAGCACTACAATAAAGACCAACCTCTGTTATATTTGCCCAGGAGCTTCTTTTGCTGCAGTGTCTCAGCAATTAAAACAGTGTTATCGTGTTTCTCTTTCAGCAGCTGCGAGTGTTCGAAGGGACGGAGCAGAGGAGGAGGAAAAACAGAGATGAAGTATACAAATGGTTATTAACAGTTCTATTTCACAGGAATAACTTTCAGAGATAAAATGCAGCTAAAAAACAAGTTTCCACTCTTAACATTCACAGAAAGACTTTTCTCATATCAGGTTATTGACTCAACAAGTTTTATTTAACTTCAGTCGACAACTGGTTTTTGATGTAATTCCTATTAGAGTTTTAAATTGAAGTACACATTGCTATAAACGTGAAACTTTGGTTTAGTTTTTGTTTAACTGTATTGGCTAACCTCCATGAGTTGAAATCATAAAGCAAGATGTAGGCAAGGCCGACAAAGTAAGATGAGTTCTGCCCTGGCCACACTGCCTGCCTGCGCAGCATGTGACGGACACCTCGTTAAAATGCTGTGGCTTATTTTAATGTCTTCC
Organism: Tautogolabrus adspersus; assembly: GCA_020745685.1. Classification (NCBI taxonomy): domain Eukaryota; kingdom Metazoa; phylum Chordata; class Actinopteri; order Labriformes; family Labridae; genus Tautogolabrus; species Tautogolabrus adspersus. Next base: position 10,236,392 of record CM036541.1, on the reverse strand, counting down.
AAAAAAACAATTCTTAAAGATTTTTTGGGGGCTTTTTGTCTTTATTTAGACACGACAGCGGATAGAGTAGGAATTTGGGTGAGAGGGTGTGGAATGACATGCAGGGAAGGAGCCACAGGTCGGACTTGAACCGATTGGAGGATTATTGACTTTGCGGAAAGCAAGCCATCTGCACCCCATAACTTTTAGATTGAATTTAGACAGAGACGTGAAATGGATTCAGAGAATTTTGAATTTAAAATACTAGTTTTAAATGTCTGTGGGTTTTTTTCGGGATATATGAACACAACTCAACTCAACTTTATTTATAAAGCACTTTTGATCCAAAGTGCTGAACAGCGCAGAACGGTGAAATATTGCTGGTACAATGTCAGTTTTTGTGAAAAGCTCTGGCACTTTCCTTAAAACATTTTCAAGGATTCAGTCAACAAAGATACATATCCTACAGCAGACACTCTATTTTACATGTAAAAGGCTGTGACTCACCCAAAACTTAATATTCCAGGTCAAAGTATGAATCATAGGCACCAAAACGACACATGTTTTGACAGCCAATGAGGTCAAAATGTTTATTTATTATTTTCATTACAGCAGCTGGGTGAGTTTTATTCATCTTCTTATCGACAGCTTTATTCAACATGTCTTTGCTTAAAGCAGCAGCAGGTTTAATCATGCACTAGTTCAAACTTGTGAGCTTGTATATTTCTTTGTGAGGATAGTCTCTCCTCGTCCAAGCTTAATTTTGTATCTCCTAGTTTGACTAAAATTTGATTTAGAGGTACAATCAAACATTTGTGTTGTATATCCAATCTGAGAAGGTAACAAAAAAAAACATACTTCCTCTCTGGTAAGCTTCAGCTGATCTCTCGCTGCCTCAAGATCCATCATTGCTTGATTTTTCTCCTTTAGTGTGAAATCCAATTGACTTTGAAGGTCTGAAACAGAATTGAAGCAGTTTTCAACTCTGTCACATTTTGAATAAATCTTGTTTTCATTTCACTTAACACTTGCATATATAAATCTACAATAAAACCAAGGTTAGTGTGTCCAGCCTCCATCTAATGTTAAGGACATACTAGTTATATATCATACCAGTACATGCAGTAAAGTAGTGAGAACACAGGTGAACATACGGTCATAGCTATTCCTTTTGTCTTTATATGTGGTAGGAGTATATCGAAATGAATACACTGTGACATTATAAAACAACAGCGGCATTAACAGACTGTTTTGTTGTTCATCGTCTGCCATCTGCTGCGTGTGTCAACTGCATACAATTCAGGAATTTCTGTGGCCAGGAATTTCAAATAACACCCTTTTGTTAAGAAATGTGAGAATTACACAGAGATTGAATCTGGTAATAGAAAGCTGCTCACAGCAGGAACAGGTAGAGACATTTAGGAGGGTACTTAAGCAGAAAAAGGTCGCTGACATGTAAAATTGTTTTTGAGGAGAGATGGAATGCCCTTTGTTGAGTGTGAGACGTATTCTGATAGACTTCAACTCTTACATCAAATGCTAAAAATGTAATAACAGATAAAGAGTTTGAACAATAGCACAACCTTGTTTGACTGTCTCAAGGTAAACCTTCGTATGGTGGAAGTAAAAACAGAGAGAAGTGAACGGATCCAATGTGTTCCCTCACAGAAACTGCTTTGACTAGCTGGCCATTAACATACAATTATGAATTTTCATATAAAGCCCACAAGTCAACGTATTGCTGTTCTCAATCATCTTCTACATCTGGGTATATTATTTGTAAATGACATTATTATCTCTTTCTTTTAATGCCAACAGCCTTGAACAACATGATGAGAAGCATCAGGGAGCATGAATCCATTATCAGACGAGGTGTAATTACTGTTTGACTAAAGGAACTGACCGTGACATTTCCCATGGACAGCTCAATGTGGAGGAAAGTCATTTCTTAGTACATTACTGCAGACAGTTAAACACTGGTAGATCATGCTGTGCAAGTTACTAGTTTAGCATTTCAAAGACTAGTTGTTTTTTTGAGCCAACGTTGCATATACTTTAGCTGAAATAATTAAAAACTAAGGCCAATACAATGCAAACCATGGAGACTTTTAACATCAGTATTAACTAATCCCATTCATTCACATTCAGGCGCTGCAGACGAAGCAGCAGGAGCAACTTGGGGTTCAGTATCTTGCCAAAGGACACATCAGACATGTGGCTTCTGGATGAAAAACCCCGACCTTCCGGTTGAGAGACGACCGACTCTACCACTAAGCCACAGCCGCCCCATGATTCCCTTTCACTTGTCGTCTTGGATGTTTGTTGTGTTCGTGCTATTTGGACAACATCGTTATGAAATAGGTCTATTGGACAAAAGTACGGCTTGCTGTAGGATTTATTGTACAAACAGACTGTAACAGAAGTCTATTCCCCCAACTTTTCTGGTGACTGAAATTAAAGAAGTTAATTTATTTTAATGCTGGCACAAACTAACAACTTAACTCCTCTCTAATTAGACCCCTGAGTAGGTACCAGATCTGCTCGGGGGGTCCTGCGTCTGCTAGTAATGTTACACAATATGATTGACTGTACATCTGTATTATGATATAGCACATTGGGATTGGCTGTTTGTCGGAGAGTTTACAGATGTAGTTTTCACGGGTCTTCGGAAGGAGAACATAGGATGAATGCTATGGAGAATTTTTATCATGTTGTTTCGGACACAACAAGAAGTTAGAGCACATAGTATAGGTTTGATGTTAAACGAGTGAAACATGGTACACGAGGCTTACTGACGCCAGTTACCAGTAGGTGGCGTCATTACAAACATTGTATATCAGCATGTAAATATGTTCAGACAACCGTGTAACATTTAAGGCAGTTTGGACGCTGTGTGTTTGTTCCTCTTTCATGAGACATTCATCTCTCTCCTATTCTCTGACGTACAGCCAATCACAATTCACTACATCATTATACAAACGCAGGCAAAGGACCAGATCTGACCACCTACACATACTGGTACCTACACCGGCAGTCCCAAAAGAATGGTTGACATTGTTGTCAAGTCCAATTCATATATTCAGTCTAAGGATCCTACACCTACTTTATCCCATCAGCTGTCTTTTTCGATACCATAACTTCATGGTAAATGTCCACATCTTTCTGTATGTGACCTCACTAATTCAATTCAATGCAGCAGTTTCTAAAATACTGAGCTTGAGACATGTGTACCTGAGATGAGGGTCTGGCACTGTGGGGAGAGGCAGACTTTGCTGGCTAGTTCTTCACTCTCCTCCTCCTCTTCATCCTCGAGGTTGATCTCAGTGATGGTCTCTGGGCTAAGGTGGGACAGCAGCATCATGCTTTTCCTCTTCAGAGAGCGATTCTGACGGTTTAACTACAATGACAAGTTACATAAGGAAACACATATTTAATGTCAATGGCACTCTAAGGCAAAGTAGGTAAAGGTGCTTAGTGTGATATTTTATAATTCTAGAAATGAAGTCATTTTAATAAGTGCTGTACTGCACACATTGCCACCCAGCTATGAAGAACTTTCATTTTTGTTTGGTTGCTCCTGTGCACCAACCAGTATGTTTTTTTATCTAAAGAAAAAAAAATCCTCCTGCTTCCTTTTCAATGGCTAACCTGCTAATCCTGTCTTAACTTTTTAGAGGGAAAAAAACACAAAGACTCTTCAAATCTATGTGCCATTTCTAAGCAGCTGGCCAATGTCCTAAATGAGCACAACATTTATGACGTATTTCAGTGTGGTTGAATAAAAAGAAACTACCCTTCCCACAGTGTTAAATGATTCAGTGAAACAGGCCGATACAGGAGAACATCCTAACTTTTAGATCTCAGTGCTGCTTTGATACTGTGATCACTGTATGCTGGTGGTCAGGGGGTTGGTGGACTCACCCGTATCTCAGCCACGGGTTGGTTCTCTTTGTACCAGTCGACAATAAGACCTTCTTGACTGACTTTGTTTTGGTCTATTTGCATTGCACTTACTTTCTTGGGAAGAGTGTAATTACTTTCAAAGGTATCGTGTGCTACAGTCTTACAGATGACAATCAATTAAACATTTCATTTAAGGAGTTTTTAAAACTTTCTGTCCTACATTACTGCCATAACTCTGTTTAAGGTTAGTGACTCAAATTAAGTCCTCATTTCTGCCCCAGAAGGCCCTGTTTCAGTGGTGATGGAAGCCTCTCAGGTGTCGTAGCATCCTATCCCTATAATACCCCTCTGTATAAAATAATTGGTATAAATGTTTACCGATACATTTGTGTGTGCAACCGAATGAACTCCAACTAAGTACTGCAACTTCCTACTGAGTGAGAAGTGAGACTTTCCAGTAAATTCATGAACACAAAGAGTGTGAGTTTGTCACTTCCCAAAGTGTCCTTGTGTTCTAAAAACAAGTCATTAAAGAATGTGCTGTGCAGGAGAGACTTATAGTGTTGTTAAGCTGCCTGAACACATCTTAGATTTCTGCTTGTGCCTTTAAAATCACCCGACAGGAAAGAGGAAATGTGCAGGCGTCTGAAAAATAATTTCAGAGTGAATTAAGTACACTCGTTAAGAAAAACTGTGGCGACAATAACACTTTATAGTAAAAAGTTTAACTTTAGAAAATGAACAACGTACCTAAACACCAGAGTATATGGCAGAGCAGCAAAAACAACTTCTGAATGCTCGTTTTATAGCATATTCTGCACACATTTCCTAAAAGATGACATGAATCCAACTCAAAATGACAGAGCCCGCATCTTACATCACCTTCATTTTTTCAAATCTGCATAGAGTGACAAGCATGCTTTATATTAAACGAGTAGAAAACAGGCAAAAGAAATAAGGTGGCGGAGCGACAGATGAGATGTTGTTGATTTCCTCTTTTCTTTGGCCCTGCAATCAGTCATAATGGCAGGACGCATGCAAAAGCAATGATAAGGTGTGATATAAAAAGAGACATCATTAGAGGAGCACAAGCGGAAGAAGGAAAAGGCACTGAATATATCTCTCCTTTTAGCTGTAATCACAGTTTTTCGATGTGACATGTATTTGCATCTTGCATTTCTGTGCATCATGTTTTTCTGTGTGATTATCACTTCTAACACTTATTCTTATGCGCTGTTTTTCTCGGAAACTCTGGAAATTCTACATGAAGCACGCATACTAAACTGCTACAATCCATTTCTAAAAGTTCAATCATCAGAACACCATGTATGTATCATTTAAAGGGGCAGTCACTAAGTAAAACATAAATGAAGCCTATGGGAAAGAGATGGATGCCAATTATGCACGGCTCTTGATGTCATCTGAAGGAAGAAAAGTGCCAGGACAGAGGAGAAGAAAAAAAAAAGAAGAAAACTAGAAAAGGCGAGCCATAAAAGAAACATTTATTAATGGCATCCCGTCGGGAGCAGATTGCAGCAATTCCATCTTTTGATGATGCCCTTCAGACTGCATCTTTCTTTCTGAGATGCAATCAACAATACAGAACACACATTCGTCTGCTAATAATCTACAATTCATGAGAGATGTACGTGGAAAATGACATACTAAGATAAATCAAAAACGGGCATAGCACAGGGTTAGCACTCTTTGGAGTTCACTATTAAAAAGTCTCGGCCCCTTCATTTTACCTTCAATCAAGCATCAACGGAAAACATCAAACATCAAAACCACATTATGGTTTGACTGGTTTTAAATGGGTAACACTTGTTTTTAATTCAAAATGTTCACAGTTAAGGAATTGCTCTGAAATTAAGCTTCTTTCAGAGCGGCCTTGAAAAATATTTATTTAGCAAAATGACTGTCGTCAAAATATATAAAAAGGAATTAATACAGATTCGTCTCTCGTCCTCTCGCAACACCTCCTCGTGTGTTTTGGCCGTGATTGAAATATGAAAGAGTGATAAACTGACATCAACACCGTCAGAGTTGTGACTTCACAACGCCTCCAAAACTCAGCTTTAAGGTCAGCAGTGTTCAAAGAGGTCATGTACGCTGCTTGTGTAAACAACATTCTTATGGATGCCTGGTGAACTGGTGAAATTCTTTAAACTGAAGTAAGTCAATGGCAGATGTGTAGAAGTATTACCAAACAGGGCAAATCATTGACTATCTGTGTCCACCACAGAGAGTGCGCATTCACCCTGCTATATTAGCAAGGCAGGCACATGAAATACCTGGTTATGGTTAATGTTTTTTTATCAAGAAAGGAGAGGAGGACGGAGGAAGAGAAGAGACCAAATACATCAAATAGAGCTAGAAAGAGAAAAGTGACTTAGACTGGCCAAAAAGGAAGCTTTTAGCCAGAATATTCTTAAGAAGAAATAGATTAACTCCTGCTGTCAGAGCAGAAGCAGGAGCGTTTTTTATTGCTGCCTCTTAGTGACCCTGTTCAGAAGACATAGCCTGATACATAATAGTTTCTGAGGCCAATTTTTGCACTGAGTCAGTAGATGAAGAAATGCAACACAAAATAATCCCCCTCCCACATTTCAAGGCAGTGACAATTCATCAAATTTGATTCTGTGTCATCAGTTGCTGAATATTTACCTTGCAAAACCGTGGAATTTCAAAACCTGCACATTTCCATCCATAAGTAAATACTTGGACAAAAAGACTTCAACATATTTGATGGGCTCTGTTAGTCTTCTGTGTTTTGATTTGAAAAGAAGGTCCATGTGTTTCTCTTCATGCACTGGAATGTATTTTATTTTTATTTTTGCAAAAGCTCCTTTTGCCACAGCAGCAGGATGGTCTGATGAATCCCATTTGATTTGATATGTTAATTCTCTGTCATACACGTATGACCTGCTGTCCACGCTCTCTTTAATGATTAGCTTTATCTCGATAGGAGATGAAACAATCTAGCAGAGTTGACATTTTCAATTCTTACCTTATAAAAGTACATTTTATTTTTTATTTAACCAGGAAAGAAAAACTCATTGAGATTAAAAATCTCTTTTCAAGAGTGTCCTGGACAAGACAGGCAGTAAATTCTCCAGACATGACCCTTACATGGAGAGCTTGAGCTTTTGTTCGCTAAAGAAATATCATCATCCTGCTAGGCAATACTTCACAGTAAATCTGCCTTACCTAGGAAGGACATACTCTGACTCTCTCATTTGTTACAGCAATCATTTTCTTTGACCACGGGGAATTTCATTTGTTTAGAGAGAAACTGCAGCTTCGATGTAGTTTGGACTGACACAGAGTCTGATGTACATTTTAGCAGTGGATAGATTACAGCATATTAACTGTAAGTTAGTACACAATAACAAATGCACTCTGTCATTATCATCATTTGAAAATATTTGGTCCACACTGGACTGGATTTAAGAGGGCAACAGAACTGAATGGGAAAAAAAGTAAGTAAGAAGTCAAATGGCCTAATCAGTAATTTCAGAGTGAGTTCAAGGCAGAAAGAGTGTTTTCATTCCTCATTCATTTGTTCATTCATTCATTTGGGGGCGGCAGTAGCTCAGTCCGTAGGGACTTGGGTTGGGAACCGGAGGGTCACCGGTTCAAGTCCCGATGCGGACCAAAATATGGAAGTTGGTCTGGTAGCTGGAGAGGTGCCAGACCACTTCTCGAGCACTGCCGAGGTGCCCTTGAGCAAGGCACCGAACCCCCACCTGCTCAGGGGGCGCCTCCCAAGGGGGCTGCCACCGCACTCTGACATCTCTCCAATAATGCATGTCCACAGGTCTCGTTGTGCATGTGTGTGATTCAGGCCTGTGTGTGTGAGAAGCATGTCTCTAAATAACAGACAGAGTGCGAACCAGAATTTCCCCGTTGGGGATTAATAAAGTATATAAAATTTAAAAAATCTCTATCTCTGTCTCTCTCTCTCTCTGTCTGTCCCAAATCTCTCCTTTGCTGTTGATCAAAGGCGATAACTCTCTCCGTATTAAATAACCAGATTTAGCCAAAACCTCCATCATCCAATAATTCTGCTGCTCTTGATATTGGACTGTGTTCACCTCTCTGCTGCTGTCATTGTCATTCCAATCATTTCAACGCTGGTGTGTCACGACCCTCCTCCACTCCGTTTACCTACATTTCTTCTCGTCCTGTGATTGGGTTTTAGCTCTTATGAAGTCGACGTCTCATCACCCCCTAAAGCACATCCTTTCTTCAACAGTTCCTGGACACCATCATGGGGTATCCCGCAATGCCCTCTGCCTCACTACCCGTTTAAATATATGAAGGCGCCGTGTCACCTGGATGTAATCACTACAGTTTTATCATAACCCTAATTTTTATATAATATCTGTTCACTTTCCTTATTGACATTTTTTTCTTTTACAAATCCAAAGAACAAAATGTGGATCCTTTGTCCTACTTTTATAAATGTGAAGTAAACAACTCAGATGCCAGAATGGATCTGCCAAACTATTACATCCTATTTCTATCCTATTTTTTTAACTCATGTGGATCACAAGGTTATGGACAGAGCGATTGATTGGTGAAGACCCTTTGAATAATAGTCGATCCAAATCGGAAATAAACTTTAAGATACCACCCTTTCCCGTTATATTTAGTGTTACATTTCCAAGTTTATACTATTAGCCTTCATTTTCTTGGACAGTCTGTCAATTAATTATTATTATAACATAACAATTATCATGTTCATGTTCCAAATGTAAAAAAGAAAATACAGTGTTCTTTTTTTGTCTTTTGTTTTTCTCTGTTTTGTCAGAGAAATCATTGTTATAAGCTTTGAGTCGAGGGTCTAAACCTCAGCAACTGGCCAAGTAATCTGTGAACCAGTAGTATTGATCTTCCCCTCAGTCAAGAAATCTTGAAGTAATTTTAGGCATCTAAAACTGTACTTTTGAGCCCTGTAAGATGAGGATGAAAGAAGAGGATTGAAGCTTAGAAATGGTAAGAAAAAAAGGCCTAAAAGTCGACCTTCACTATAATTCTCCCTCAGCCTCCCACTGCCCAAAATCTGGTCCAACCAGGTGGACTCTGAGAGCTTTTGTCCAGAAATTGAATGAGAAATGATTACAGGGATAAGCTCAACACCATTGGGCTGCAAAATGACCATGTGCCTGGCTCCCCCACTCTCAATCACAGCTCACATTTTAGTAAGGACTCCAAAAAAGTGTGCTCTGAATCAAAAGAATCCAATGCAATTTTAGACTCTAAGATATGGGGACAGCAGCAGCACTGGAAGACCACAGAGTGCTTTTGGTTTCTGCATACAGATTGAAACTGTCAAAGAGACTGTTGACTGAATACAGTTCTCTTAAATGACTTAATGCTGATGCATTATTTCTATAGAAATGTTGTTCATCAACAATTCTGATTAACATACTCCTCTCTTGTTTAATATTATATCCTTTTCTTGGTATCGAACATGTTTTATTGGACTTGAATTTAACTTGAATGTAGACATACTCAGGCAATGGAAGTCATATTGGAAAAACAACAACAACAACAACAAATAAACAGATGGTATGAAGATTACCTTAGAGGCCAGGGCTTCAGCACCTTCCCTACACGTCCTCTCAATCTCCAGGTTTTCCTGAATGGCGTTGACCTCTTCAATGACCATCTGAGAAACTAGGGGGAAAAAACAAACAAACAAAAAAACCCCATTAAACTAAAATGTCTTTTCATACAAGAACCACTGAGAGTGAAGCGTGATTCTGAGTATTGAACTGTGGCAGCAATTAAGGACGAAATTGTCAGAATATGAACCGTAGTAATACAATAAGACAAACAAAAACAGACCAATCAGAACACAGCATTTAAACAGTCATCTATTTACAAGTAAGTGTTAAATGTCATGATTTTTAATAGTAAAATAATGTTCCTCTATGGTGGAGAAGGTGATCCATCACAAACTAAAGATCCTACTGGAGCACAACATTTGTCTGATTACTTTCTTTCTGTTATATTCGCTTGGAAGGAAGTTCGATAAAGTCAACAATTCTTATCATGTTTGGAAAAAAACGGAAACAACCTTTGAAAAATAGAAGCCTTTCTTGCCCAACCAGTAAAGCAGTTACAATTTAATGTTGAAAACACCGAGCATTTCATGCCTGCATTATAGAGTTTCTGTACCTTAACCTTTATAAACATCGAATGTTTTTAGTCTTTCATCTTACTGTTAGGACCTTTAGTTTTGAATGTTAATATCTGTATTTCTTGGCTTTTGGTCACTCGGGTGATTAAGTATTTAGAGACAGACAAACATCGAGATTATGACACAATCAGGTTCATCTTAGAATGTGTGCCTCAAAGCAAAGAAGCCCAATAATCAGTAGTCTTCCTTAATGTGACAATGTTCATGACAAACAGTATTTTACACAACACTGAATGACTACATTCACTTCGGTGCAAACTTAAACAGTCGTCTCATGGCCATTCAACCTGATCAAAATGCCATCAAAGAAACACAGAGCATGATTAGCAAAGAGCATGGTTAGGATTTCTTCAGTAAATGGGTGCATACTGACTTCTCATTTCATTGCACACTTAATTGAGATAAGAGTGCCGTAACACTTGACACTGAAGAATATTTCTACTTGCCATTGTGTCTGTCATCCGAGTAGCCTCAATGGTGAGTGACCTCTGTGCAGCGTTTTGATTTGATTTCAAAAGGAAGTGAACATAATGTTGTCCCTGATGTGTCTTTCATTCAGATAATTTACCCTACCTTTTCATCTTCATCAGCCAGGACCAAAGTGCATTGGCTAACCACTGAATACATCCAAGAAACAACTTTAGAGAAATAGAATATGAATACAGACAATACCTTAGAAGGTGTGTGGGATTTTTTGTTCAGAATTAAACATATGCTGTTGCACTTAGCCCAGGGTGGGCAGAACATTTGCCCTTAAGCCTTTAATTATTTGCTAACATATACAACAGCGCTGTGCTGTTGTATATGAAAAGCATAAATGAGAAGGCCAGATGATTTTTAACAGATTCATAATAAACTGCATTAAATTAAGTGAATGGCGCCCAATTTATATAAGCGTACAAGTAAATAAATGTACGTTCAATATACAGAGACAGCAGGCAAAAAGAATATGCTGATGATGATATCTTCTGTAAGGATCTGTAAAGTGTATTAGGTCTGTGTATGCTCATTAGATGTAGTAGTTTCTTAACCCTTTTATGTCAAATAACATTTATTGCTTGACAACTGCGGTTAAAATATACATTAGGACTCATTTATTATTTAGCTTTTTGTCATATTACAGTGCAAAGAGTAATGAAAGTGCTTCAAGTATGAGGAATGTTCTTTTTTTTAAGAATTTGTTTGGGTCTTTTTGCCTTTCTTAGACAGGACAGCTGAAGAGAGACATGGAAATCTTGGGAGTAGAGAGTGGGGGAGGACATGCAGCAAAGGGCCCAGGTTGGATTCAAACCCAAGGCCGCTGCGCTGAGGACTGTTGCCTCCGGTCGGTCCACGCATCATAATCGCTCCCAAGTATGAGGATTTTTTAACATTTACATTTTCAACCTCGAAAACTTAAATTCAATTTATTTTTTCAACTGCTTGTTTAAAAGCAATGATGCATTTTCAAACTTTAATCAAATGCTTTCTTAAGTTTAGTATAAAGCTTAATCACTTTAAAAAGTTAGAATGAAAGTCAACATTCTTACATTGAACCCCAAACCATTATCGTATCTTGTTGGTGCTTAAACCTTACAAACTGCTACTGATTAGTGACATCACCATGATCGTTGTTTGGTTATAACATTAAAACTACTACCTTACTTTAGTGTGAGTTAAATATTACACAAATCAATACCCGCATTTGGCTTCACATGTGACAAGAAGAGCAGCATAAAAGGGATGACATTTTGTTTCTGGCCTATTGGCTTTCCCGTCACATCACAGCACAGCAGGGCAGGAGAGTAGATAAAATCCACTATTTTCTTCTTTCGCTGTTTTGGTCTCCACCACTCCCTGATAATAATATGTCCCTCTTTTACTGCTGAATGCTGCACTATTTAACTTTCTAGTTGCTAACTTTATTTGTACGATATTTGGCATTTGGAGCAGGAAGTGAATTGTGGAGTTATTCAAGTAAAAAAAAATACATAGAGAAGCAAAAATGCGTCATAGAGCTGAGGTGAACTGCAGATTCTGTGATGACTCTGTGGGCTCATTATAAGTGGCACATTTGATCCATTGTTCATATGAAAAAACATTGATTGGTGCAACTTCAAATAGGTATTAAAAAAAAATCAGGTATAATTCCAAATCACAAACTGTGATTGTTAAAGCTGCAATCACACGTCAGTGCAAAAAGAACGCCCCTAAAAATGCCCCAACACTTATCTAATTAAACATTGTGGTTGAGCGAGGAAGAAATTAAGCATTAGTGCCATTGCTGTGGGCAATTCCTTCCCCTAGTGACACCTAATTAAGAACCTGATGAACGAAAGCGATGGGCGATATCTACGTTCTCGCGGCTCCCTCCACATCAGTCATTCAATAGCACTTAGCTGCCAGGTTTCATCCTCGGCCTCTTCTCCGTTCCTATCTGCCTGTCTCCATAATGCCGTGGCCACACTCAGCAACCTACGAAAGGACGCCTTGAACTAAATGACATGTTAATTATAATAACTGGTAGCCATGGTAAATAAACAGCAGTGGAAGTGTTGAAAGTGTATGAGCGCGAGTCGACAGGGGGCTCTGACACGTCAGAACTGGCAGTCTTAATTGTAAGTTTCGGCCTCCCCATCATCATCACTCCATCTTTCCCCCCCTCTTTTTTGTGCCTGTCGTTTTTCATCGTCCTCTCAGGAAAGACAGTGATTACCCCTGTGCCGACATGCTGCATAATGGTATCAGCGCCGCCAACAGAGCAGTGAATTAAATTGTATCTGCAGTCGCTGTGAAGCCTTGATGAGGGGGGCAGATGCCTTTGTGGTGTTATCATTATAACACAATGGTCATGTTGTCATCAACCTTGCCATCGGCAATTGAAAAGGCATGATTGTGTGTTGGGGGCTTTTTCTCCCGTCCTCCCTCTACCCCCCTCACCAGCCCTGCCGCCCCATCCCCAGCCGTTTCGTTGTGAATAGGAGCAATTTTCTAAGAGCTATGAAATCACGTAATAGGTCCTAATATGCAGCTGCTTGGCACAGTGAGGCAGCCTCTATTAGCGCGGAAGTCAAACACAATATGTGTTTTGGCTGGAGATTCGCTGAATATATGAGCACAGGCCAGATTTATTCAGATGAAAAGCCACACAACTGTCACCGTTACAAAGACAAACTATTTGCTCCATCCTTTGACATGTGGTGCCCTATTTGAAATTCTGTCTTCACTCAAGTGGTCACAGCAAAGCATTCAACCTGTAGGATAATCATTTTGGAAAACTGAATGGTGGGCCAATACATGTGGAACACATTTTTAGTGTTTGGAAACAGACCTGTAATAAAAGCTGGAACAGCGAGACATGCTTACCAATGCATATGTAGTCACATTTCTATCATGTAGGCAGGCATGTTGAATCTTCTTGAGAACGTACCATCGTATACAAAGACAGAACAGAGCTCACTAGTTAACCTAAACCTCAGTGTTTGTTCCCTTCACTTATAAGTGAGGCTCTGTGAAACAGTAAACATTAGCAGAGGAATCATCTGATACAGATGAATAACAGACTAAAGGAAAGTAATAAATGGTAGTCCCCTACAGTGAGGGGATATGCTGGCCTTTATGCAGCAAAGGCATTATGCTGGCAATGGTTCAGATCCTTTTGTCCACTTTAAAGAGAAAGGTCATTGAACTTTGGGGATGTAACAGTGAGGACATTTCCCAACCAGTTAATAAAGAAATGGCGACAGTGGTGTTATTAGTGTTTAAACCAGTAAAACCTTTGTTGTCAACAGTTTGCATTTGTCTGTTGTTCAACAATAGTGTTTGCAAGACTTAATTTGTGTACTCCTTAACACTGAAACATCTGTACCACTGACCACTGCACTGCTGCATGCAAACACAAATCAATGCAAACCAATACAAGGCTGTTCTAAGTGATCCCCTGTATCCTAACTTTAACATTAACATCTTGTGGATCTACACAAACCCGGGTTCAGAGAGCTAAAGGGATCACTGAATGGATTGATGAGTGTGACAGTATGTCAGTCAAACACTTTGGATAACTTTTGAATGCGATGTCAGATGACGCTCTCCACTACCATCATCAAATCTGCAAACGAGGGAATATCTTTAGGTGTGTTTAGATCCTACAATAGAGACCCAGAGAGCCAGTGCCAAAAAACATTGAAGCTGTTCTGGCAGCAAGTGGTGACCCAACATCTTATAAAACTTTGTCTATGGTCGTAGTGATCAAAGTTACATCGACAATTTCTAACTCAACGGCTAGAGGCAAGGACGGTTATCACCAGCCTCGGATACTTATTACGAAAAATAAAACAAATAATTTACACCAATTTAATGACACTTACTTCTACTACTGCATTATTAAAGAGAAATAAAAAAAATACAGTACTCTTTCTCCTCTGTCCAGTGTGTAGTAGGCAGGTGAGTGTGAGTCCATTGTCAATGTCTGTCTGTCTATCAACAATGTCCCAACCCCTCTATGAGTAAAACTCAAGACTTTGTTTGCCATTCTTACCAGACTATAAACAAAACTAAAGTGAATCCAGTAATGACATAGCCTATGAACGAAGGCTTCCGTATGAAGCTACAGTTGTAGGAATTCTGCAGGGCTAAAATAGTACAGAAACACAAAAACCTGAAGTCCACATGTTTTCAGATGAATGCAGCACAGTGTGAACATGTACCTGATGAAGTGTACAATAGATTAAAAGACACAAAAGACAATCCCAAATACTAAAACAAAACAATACTACTAATACTTGTTTTGGACCCCCCCCCCATAGTTCCAAAAATGTTACTATTTCATGTATTGACCAACAGATTGTTGCTGAAGGAAAGACATTTTTCAAATAGACTAAACTTATTAGCACAGTTTCTGTGCATTTAAAAACATTATACTGATGACACGAGTTTGGTTGAACTGGTCAATAACTTGCAAATGAGTCTTTAAGATCAGTATTTAAAAAAGAAATGTTATAAAATCATGATCCTGATTTTGCCATAAAAAAATCGTGATATGATGTTTTTGCCATATCGCCACCACTACAAAGATACAAAAATGGCAGAACACACATTTATGATCAAGCTTACATCAGTGACTACTGCTACCATAGTGATTCAGTTTCTAGATGAAGATCTTATTGGTGGATTAGTAAATGACATGGTCCTCTATTTATTATAGATTCTGAAATATTGTTCTTCAGCACTTTTTTTAACTGACTGCATTTCGAGCTTGGCACTCAGCCTATTTGTAAAACACAACACTTCTATCCTTCAGTCAGCCCATAGACTTAAACTGAGATAATGTCTTGTACATAAATCTTTTGCATTAGCAGTCTAAGAAGAAAAGATTTCAGAGCTTCAGGGAATAGTTTGCTGCAGTATTGAAGCTGGCCAAAGGAACTAACTGTTAGAATGCTGAAAAAAAGTGTGTCTTAATCTCACTTTCTGATTTTGTTCTGACCCAGGAGGGATAAACTCACCTTGCTGGAACTCATTGAGCTTCTTGATGGCCTCGTCTCTCTCCTCCTCCAGCCTCTTGCACTTAGGTAAGAGAGAGAGAGAGAGACAGCAGCTTTAACACAGGGTCATTGCAATTTCATTCAACCTTTCTGCCTGTTTGCTTCTGCAACTGCACAGCACAGAGACTGGAAAAGCATTGCATTTACAGTAATGAAAATTGGTTAAAAGGTATTGATAGAAAAATTGGCTCTGAAGCGCAGAGAGGAAAAATATTTTTTGTTTCCAATGTGTCGCCAGTGTTTTCATGTATTATAAACACTAAGTAACTAGAAAACGGAACTACAAAATGGGCAGCATGATGCTAATTTAAATTCATTTAACCTAAACACTACTTCAGCTCAGGTCCTACAATTTTTCAGGCATATAAAGCATTTGATAAAATACCAACAAATACCATCAAAATAATGAGAAATACAGATGTAGGCACTGTGTGACCATTTCAACTGCAGAAGTGAATGGGTTAACGCACTTACCTCAACGGTTGCGGTCTCATGCTTCCTCTGCAGGCCTTCATACTCCTCTATGGCTGTAGGGAGCAAAGGATGCCAGTAAGCCATTTCATCAGTAAAGCACAATACAGAAACGTTAGTGAGGAACACAGAACTCATCATCTAGTTTAAAAAAAAGATAGGAACTTCTCCATCATGTGAGAACTTCTCATTTAGTGACTAGTGCAGCTTGTGTTTGGTGTCACCTGACTATCATATCAGAGGCTGAATAAGGAAACACTCCGGTAATCTGAAGCTTTACCCTGGGTTTCACTACAATGGTAAGGGGAACTGCCTCCTATGATAACATTTGGATTAACATCAAATCTAACTGGCCGCTGCGGAAGATGGTGCTGGGGTGGGGGGGGGGGGGCTTTTTGATAAGAACAAGTGTGTAGGCATAGGTTGGGAACCACTGATCTAAACTATATTAATAAAATCACACCTCGAACATACAGTGCCATGTGCTAAACATAGCTAAAAAGAAAAGAAAAAAAAATGATAGCCTATATTTTTCAAGACCTAAATTTCACAATATTAAACACTAAGATGACAAAAACAACCAATACATGAAAACCTTTAAAATGTTTAAATATTGAGAAATAAACACACAGGATTACATACTTCAAATTGAAAGTCAGACTGAAATAAAGTTCTTGAGTTTTCTTTAGCTTGCCACTCTACAGAGGCAGTGAGAATCATAGTTGATTTGCAATGATGTTGTTAAATTGGAAATTAAAATGTACAAAATGTAGATCAGAATCAAACATCACTCACAAGTTTGTGATGTAACTTTTATTCTTATGGTATAAGAAATTACAGATTAGCATTAGCATAAAAATGGGCCTTACCCTCTGAAACAAACACACATTTCTAAGAGAAGACACATTCAACAGGTTGGAGATGCTAAATGGTCCCAATGAATATTGTATAATACAGTTAGAAAAGAGCACATTTTTTCCTGTACTTGCTCCTCGTTGTAGGAAACAGGAAAGTGACTAAGAATGCCATTTGTTGGCAGTGAGGTAAGAATCTATGAACCTTTAGCTTATAGGAACGGGACAAGCAGACATCACCTTGTGCTTTGGTTTGAAGCCAAAGACACATTTCCACTTCAGTCAATATTAAATGTCTCTTCAATCCAAATCATTCATCATCTTCATAAAGAAGACACACAACATTTAACCAATATATTTTAAACAGCTAATTGACGACTTCTTGTATTTTTAAATTCATCTTTGCCACAGAGAAAGCTGCATTATTGTCATGAACAAACATCCCTACTCGCCAACTTAATCATTTTCAGTTTTGGTGCTATGCTGCTATTTCTTGCGATAGTGACATTATTCCTAGTCTTGGTTTGTACATGTTTAGAAGGGAAAATATCTGTATTTGTAACTCGTGTTTTTTGTGTCACTTTGGAGCAGCAGCTTTGCACAGATAGATATTACACTGATACACACATATTATTTGACATCTTTAGTGGTCCAGAATATATATAGCTTTAAAGCCTCCTGCTGCAAACAACTAAAGTGGCATCCACAAATGTATTGAGGTGGTATAAGGATACATTTTACAGAGTTTTGGTTGACTTGATGTTCAAAAGTTGCCAAAAAATATCTTTAAGGCTATATCGTAATGGTGACTGTGGCTTGATATTGTCTGTAGTCTGTTTATCAAAGTTATTCTGCTGTTTCAAGTGGGCAGGGTTACCAACTGGACTGTAATCTGCAATAATTAAGCAGGATATTCTCTCTGAAGAAAGACATCAGGGGGGTCTAGCTTTATTATTTGACACAGTCTTGTTTTTAAAAGTATCTATTTTAGTTTTAAGCTTAAATTTTGTTTTAAAAATAACATGCTTAACCAAAGGCTATGAAGCCAGATAGTTAGGCACAGAGAAGGGGAGGAAGAGCTCACTTCTGCCCTATGGACATGAGGTAGTTTAACACGGCCCTGGGTATGAGATGAAGTCCAAGCCAAGTCCTCAAACCTTGCATGGACTTTGGCCAAGGAGACACAGCTCTTAAAGTAGGGAAACAATGGCTCTCTGTAAAACTTAGCTGAAGTTAGTGAATAACAAACAGACGTTAAAGTGTTCATAGAAGCAGCAGCCTCAATCAAAATAAAGTGACATTTCTCCCTATAGCCTACAGGAAAGTGTCTTTTAAGACAAGTAGCCTCATTTAACAAACTTAGCCTAAAGCTTCTAACGTTTACCATCAGGCTATCCCCAACAATAGCAAAATACCACCTGAGCCAGTGGACATTTTACGTAGACCTATCAAAACTGCTTCATTTGTATTAAAATAATCTCAAACTGTCGTTTAAAGCAGGGACCACCCACCGACCATCGTCAAACGACCCTGTATTTTACATACAATATTCAATTCAATACACCGCGAATGTCTTTACAAAGATAGAGAGGGACCGGATACAGGTGCTGGACGACGAACTAACACCATTAAACGCACACATGCCGAGACGTGTGTCACAAAAGACTTACCTTTGTTTGACAAGTCTGTAATAACATTAAATGTATCCAGCTCTTCTGTAGCCATAGCGAGAAAATCTTAAACCGAAGTTTAACAGGAAGTGCTTCCACGCGACACACCTGTTGGGTACAGTAAATCACCTCGCGTGCATG
The DNA here is from genome assembly GCA_020745685.1 of Tautogolabrus adspersus. NCBI lineage: Eukaryota > Metazoa > Chordata > Actinopteri > Labriformes > Labridae > Tautogolabrus > Tautogolabrus adspersus. Next base: position 10,217,641 of record CM036541.1, on the reverse strand, counting down.
AAGTACAGTAAAATGTACAGAAGAAGACATTCATGAGACGCGAGCCGTTGATAGGAACAAAGTATTTAGCACGGTGCACTCAAAACATATATATATATTTTTATTTGTTAGGAAAATAAACAGCCTAAATATATACGTAATATGTCTAAATGTTAATCACAGCATCACGCTGTAGTGCAATGTTAACAATTATTTGGTGAACAATTATGGAAGCCGATAAGCATCATTTTTGCATACGTTTTTAAAGCTGCTTAAAGCACTTTATGAAGTGTTTGTAGACTAGTACCTTCAGTAGGTCTATATTTATAAAGCACCGATGCCATACTGTACCTGTTTTGACAAAAAGAAGAAGCATGCTTACTTGTATTTTTAAACTTTACAAAAATAATTACAACAGACGAAAGCAATATAAAACCAAATGTTTACCTGATCAATTCAAATCTTTAAATCACAAAGACGTCTTTTAGGGATATATCTAAAAAACTGCTTGTTAGAGTGACCCTGCTATCAACATTAATATGCTCACAGCTTTCTGTTGCACTTCACTTTATAGAGACTGTACTAAAGGCATTTTTATTCTCTTGGGTTATGTTTTTTTTCCTTAGGTAAGGTTGGCTGTTGTTCCCGACAGGAGAAAATAAAAATAAATAAATAAATAAATTAGATAAAGAGTATTTCTTGTCTGAGCTCAGAGGACTGTTTATAATTTTTTCAGTGACAGCTGTGCCTGTTTGATTCACTGAAAAAAAGGCCATGATATATGATTGAAAATCGTGCATAACTGGACATTTTAGATTTCATTTTTGATACAAGATACGCTCATAATGGTTCTCTGTGTTGTTTCTGTGGAGCTATAGTCAATTCTTCAGCCATTGTGATACTCAAATTGAAAATTAACTGTCGTAAATCATCTCCAACTCTAACATTCATCACCTAATGTGGAAAAGCAGGTGAGAAAAAATAGAAAGGAAACCACAAACTAAGGTTGTCTTAAGAAGCTAAACCTCAGGAAATTCATCTGTGTAGCTGATGTGTATGTTAAGTGGTAGGTGTTTATGAATCACACGACAGCATTTAGCATATAATTTAATTTATTCAAGGACACATACTCACAAAACCATTATTGTTGCACAACATTTTTTTCTGCAGACGGGAATGTTTTAAAATACTCATATTTGCCTTTGCAACAATAATCCAACAGCAAAACACAAATCATGTAAACATCAACTGTAGAGAGGAAGCAGGAGGGGCCAAAAAAGGGAAGAAAAAAACTGCTTTTTCCCCAAATTGAGTTTGTTTGAGACGGATGCTTTCCTCAGCATTTTGTTAACGATAACATGAGAAGAATCGGAGCAGGAAAATTATACAGCAGTTTCCTATTATTACACTCTTCATAGGGAGAGGGCATAATTATATAAAGAGTTGACCTTAAAATCAACCTCTGGTATATAACAATGTTTAAGATGTTTATTCGGTGAAGCTGCAAGTTTCTGTTCAGTAAATATTTATTCAACGTTTGAGCTTAGAAAATGACAATCAAGTTGAATCAATATTTCTGACAAACCCAACTTGGGAAACACCGCTAATTGATATTCTACCACTCCCCTACACGAAAGATCATTCTTCAGCTGGTAACCTTTTGTTTCCAGAGAGATATGGATATCATATATCATTTATTTAAAAAAAGAAAAAGGAGAGGGGGATCCAGCAGTAATACTCCCCAATAAATAAGGACTCATCTATAAATTTAAGGATATGTTAACGCTTTTGCAATCAAGGGTAGACAATACAACCACAAACACTTTCCGCACACAACTTCTGGACACAGATACGCTACAGTACATCTACAGAGGGGGGGAGATTATCGCCCTGTTCTCATTAAGGGAGGGGCTGGGGGGTTGGGTTGGGTTGTTTCATGAGAAGAAGATGACCTAGAGGTAAAAAAAAAAAAAAGAACAGTGGAGGAAGAGGAGGTGAAGCAGGGATTGGTGAAGACTCGAAAACATTGGCCTCCGAGCCCTCAGAGGTGCAGGGCTGTTGGGTGAGATGAAAGACAGGAATAAAAGGTAAAGGAGGATGAAAGGTAGAGCGGTGAGTGGGGTCGGAACAAGAGCATCCCTCAGTGTGCCTCAGTGACGAGCAGCAGACTCCCTGGGGTAAAACTCGGCCAGGGTGCTCTGAGGAATCCTCTTGAGCATCTCCTTGGGGAAGATTCGCAGCAACTGCCAGCCGATGTCCAGAGTTTCGTACACTGTCCTGTTGTCGTACGGGCCTGGGGACACAGAGGGTTGACAGGTTGGCATCCAGATAATATATTAAGTGGGCTGTGTCATGAGCACACATTCTAAACTGTCCATCTCATTTAAGCAATACAATCTTTGACCAAAATGGACTGGAAGAAAAGAGTTAGCAAGCAATTCAGTGTAAAAGCAATAGTCATTCATTTTTGATCTAATTGTTTGCATCGCTAAGACATTGAACCGTAAAACGTTCATAACAGATGAATATTTTGTGCTAATTTGCACAAGCAGCAGACACTGAACAATACTTTTCTCACATTGTTCCAAAACTCTGCATTTAATTTGGGTCAATTTTTTTTGTCTTCACCAATTCCTAAGAAAATCATGTGGCTCGTTTGCTGTTTCTCTCTACAATATGTTTACTAGCTAGTGGCTAACCTCGAAGGTTTTGTGAGGAGCAGGTAGACTTAAGTGGGTTTATTTAAGCCTGGCTGGTGCTGATGGATACAATGTTAGTTTTACATTTTTAGAGGCCACATGAGCCCCAACATTGAGCTCCCCAAAGCTGAGATGGTAATAGTTCTCTTTGTTATCCTTGAGTACAGTACAGGAAGACATAGAAATACATAACGTGAAATTAAAGAGTCGACTCGCCAACTTAATCATTTTCAGTTTTGGTGCTATGCTGCTATTTCTTGCGATAGTGACATTATTCCTAGTCTTGGTTTGTACATTTGTACAATAATTTGGTTGATGACAGATGTAGAAGTGTTTAGTCTGTTCCAGATGTTTTGATAAAAACTGATGCGGACAGAGCATTCAGTCAGGGTCGTAGGGGAGTCGACGTGAGGAACCTGAGGAAGTCAGGTTGGCTGAGAAAATTGAATCTTTTCACTCCGATCCTCTAATCAGGGAGATTTAATTGATCGTACTTAAGTTTTCATTTGAATTTTCTTGAAAATATCTTTCTGACACTTGATTCATTAAACATGATGATTATTTTATGACTCGTCTGTTCCATGTTGCCGTGTCTCTGTGAAGAACTTTTCTAACTTGGATTTTGAAAAGTTTTCTGTAATAAAGGTTTTCATTCATTTATTATACATCATAGTATCACTACAGTCTCTAAGACTGGTTTAGGGAAGAGCAATGGTTGGGTCAAGAATTTCTCAAACAGAAAAAGGAAACAAAAATCTTCCACAATGATTGATTCCCTAAGGAGGCCTTTTTGATTTAGCCACTTTATCCCGAGCTGACATTCTGCAATTTAAGTCATTCATCCTCCTAAATGTTCTTCAAGATTGCAGGAGGAGTGTGTAATTAGAGTTTCAGACATTTTCTTGTGAAATATTTCTAAAGTTACTAAAGACAGTGTTTTGGGGTTTGCTTGCAGACAGCATCACTTTCAGATTTTGTGGAAAACCCTCATTAGTCCAGCTGAGCTGCATTGTGACTGCACTAAGCTGTATTTATTTTCTCTTCTTCTAGTCTAATAGTATCAGATTTCATTTATCAGATTTTTTTTAAACGCATTCTTAGACATTAATTTCCTGCTGTCTCAAAAACCCTCATAGGTGACGTGTTTCAACTAAACCTGTTGGAATTCAACGTTTATGTCAATATCTGTTCTGAATTCAAACATGTCCTTGATGTTGAACGTTTTTTTCACTAAAGAAAGCACAGAAACATTTTTTTATGTAGTCCATGTATTAATTAAAAAAAAAAGATTCTCCCTAGTTTCTCATCCTGTCTTGCTATGACGACTACTCTCCTCTGGAATCCATCAGTGTTCAAAAGAGGAAATTCCGCTGTGTAAATACAGTTTTTACCATGAAGATTAAACAATCTCAACACTGAGCTTTGTTTAGTCACCTCAAAGAATAGAGAGAGGGAAAATAAAAGCAGATACACCACCGCAACAAAGAAGGAACCTATACAGATCAATACTTTCAAGGGACAAGTGTAAACTCAAACTGCAAGAATGCCACTTCTAAAAACATTTTCAGAGTAATCTACTGTATGAGACGGGAAAACAACTCAATAACCTTAAGCACTGTTCTTACAGTTAATTTCCCTGTGATTTCAGACCATCACATTATACGTGTTCTGATCTTATTTCTATAAGATAATAAAACAAGGAATCTGTGGTTTCACTTTAAACGGTAACAACAACAGCTCAATAAGAAGTATCTGCATTCAGTGCCAATTAAGCTGCACCTTAATAGTGAACATTTGAGAGAATGGCAACAGAATATGTACTCTAGCGACTGAACTACAGATACATGTTGAGTTAAAGGGATATTTTACCCATTTGCATAAAGCTTTGTATCATTAGTAACCTGGTAGTATTTTTGAATGGTTGTGCATCCCCCCCTCATTTTCCCCTGAGACGGGAAAGCTCCTTATTTCTTTTCTGAAAAGGAGCCTCTGATGACGCAAAAATCTTCATTTTGCATCATAGGAGGCTGTTGTGGTTAGCAGGGGCGAAACTACATCGCTAGTTCCTCATATTTTCGACCACTGAAGCTACAGACCTATTACAGATCAGTGGGCGGGACCTCACTGCCAGAATCGAAACTCAACATCCGCCATCTTGCTAGGAAGCTATGCTAACAGGCTCTAAGGAGAAAGCTGATAAGAACCGAGAATGGAGAAAAAAGTATGTTTCAACTTCAAACTGATATGGATGAATGGGATTTTGAAGGTCTTGTGCTCGAAGCCGCAATATAGCGGCGAGCAGTTGAGGCTGGCGGAGGAACGGGAGCTGTCTGCTGCGGACAGGCAGGTCTCAGCAGCTGGGGCACAAGACCTGCCTGTCGCCGGCGGAGCTGGGGCGGACTGGTGGTGTCGGTGCTCTCACTGTTTGCCTATGGACACAGACATAGAGTCAGTTTGCTGCCAGGAATTTCTAAGATGCCAATTCTTTCAGGAAGAAATCTCGTAATCAGTTGAGAAAACGGCCGTATGTGTTGTAGACAGACTGTAAATACACCGTAGCTTCAGTGGGAGTGGGCTGCGGTGCTGTTCATTCTGGGAGTTGTTGTCTTTCATCCACATGAGCCAAGAAGACACTTTCTGCCTTTTCTCAGTCAAGAAGGCACCAACTTCAAAATTTATTTCACATTTCTACTACATATATGACCCAATGTCAATACAGATTCATGTTTCAACGGGTGAAGTATCCCTTTAAGGAAAAGTCATTTTAACAATGCAGGGTAACTGAATCTTACACAGGACTGAAAAGGCAAAGATGATCCTCCTGAGAACATGAATCAATGAGTTGTAATCAAGATTCTGTACGTTTCACTAATTCATTTCGCCTCATACTGTGATGTTTTCCCCTCTGAATGTAAACAAGGTTTAACTGCTAACTTTGGAATAGTGGTGATGGTGAACGATCTGTTCTCGAGGTCTATATGTGGCACAGTGACTAACCACTAGATGTGCTTCAGATCAGAGGTCTCCTGCTCCCACACTGCTGAAATTTTAAATCACGGTTCTGCACGAGGTTTTCAATGTTGGACCCACAGCTTGGAGTACATGTGCTTGAAAGCCAGGGGCGTGCATGCATGTATTTAAATACAACATCATAGTCTGCAGTGTGCCCGTCTGTCACCTGTGAGCGGCACTTTCACTGTATCTAGCAAGTCATGCATGGCCTTTCAACTTTTATTACAGGAGTTGGAACCTAAAATAAAAATGATTAGCTGTGATTTGTGCTTTGTCAGGTCTGCCAGCAAGGAAAACAAGCAAACAAGTTGTAAAATGCTTCTTCTTCATGCATGAAATATGAAATATGGATCAGTTGCGAGGACATTAGGATCCTTTTAGCCGGTGGGCTTAAAAGTCTACCAAAGCTCTGAAAATGATGAAATTGCCCATCATCACTTTTTGACGCTCATTGTGATAACTGTGCATATCTCTGACCTACAGTCTAAAACTTAAGAATACTAAATGTACAAAAGCATTAAAGGCAGGGTTGGTAATTTTGGAAAAACTAGCATGATTTTGAAAGTAGCATTCCCTCAGTGCTCCGTCTGCACCCACCCCCTCCCCTTTGTGCTCCCTCAAAAGCCACGCCCCTCACTTACATGCACAAGCGCCATTGGTCCAGAAGCAGACCTCAGCTCATGCTTTGAGTGTGGGCTTGTGCATGCATTGGGGGAGAGAACGAGCAGGGAGACAGGGAGGCATGATTGGTTCATCAGATTGGTACCTCGTGGCAGACATTGGTCAAAGTTTTTACATGCTTACAACTGCTACAGATGACGGCTTGTCTTCGTTCCTTTTTCAGAGCACATGAATTATTAATTTCTGTCAGGACCTAAAGACAATTTCAAGCACAATCTTAAAAATCTGGAGAAAATGACCAAGCCTGCCTTTAAGAGAGAAGCAGCAACATCTCTTGTTTCAGAAGCAAAAACCTGAGAAGATCTGACATCCTTTCTATGGTCACTTTCTTAATTCAATAATCTATTTTTATATTTTCACTCAGTTGATAAATTGGCTAAAGAACTGAAGAACGGCTGGTTCTGTGTAGATACAGATACAAATTAAAAATCCTCTATGAGCCAAAGTTTGCACCCTGGGTAATAAGTAAAGTGGACATATTACCTCTTTTCTTAAAAAAAAAATACATGTATTATATATAAAATATTGAGGATTTTCTTACCCTGAGCGATAAAATTCTTCTCGAACTTCTGAAGGAACTCAAGGTAGAGCAGATCATCAGAGGTGAGGGCCTCCTCTCCCACCACGGCCTTCATAGCCTGGACGTCTTTACCGATGGCATAGCAGGCATACTGGAGACAAGGAGAAGCTTCGTTATTTATAATAATGCAGAGAGGATAATTCCAGCTTTCATGAGGCAGTTTTTAGAGAGAATAAGTAAGATTTGTTACCAGCTGGTTAGATACATCAGCATGGTCCTTCCTGGTCATTCCCTCCCCGATGGCTGATTTCATCAGACGGGACAGTGAGGGCAACACATTGATGGGTGGATAGATCTGAAAGATGAGGACGAGATAAAAGACATACCCAACATGAATCCTGTTAATCCAAAATGTTTAATCACAAAACAAAAACTTTAAGAAGCAATGAGAGAGTTTGATTACTCTATATCCATGATCGGAAAATTGTTATTGGGAATTTTCATGTCGCACCGAATGACACAAATAAGCAGCCATACAGTAACAAAGCAATAAAGCCCAGAACAAGAATCATTCACTTCTCGGCTCTCCATTGTCTCCATGTTGTTGGCAGTGGGACACATCCAACATGTCAACAGTGCATAGTTGCCCCATTTAAGGTCTGTGAATAACTGATCTGCACATATGGAAGGATTTATTTGTGAATAGGTAAAATCCTGTATACCTGTATCATTTAGGATTATGGTACGTTGATTTCCTATTGTCTCATCATTCGCACTAAGCTGGGCCTGTTTTTAAGGTTTTTGTAGCCTTGGTCAGTGCTGCTCAAATCCCACAGTAAGCACCATGAAATGTAAGTGGCCACAAGCAGAACTCCTGGGCATGGTGTTTGACATGATTTTATTGAATGTGCAGATAATTGTTGCTCCATTCATTAAATATGCAGTAAATTGTGTCTTTTTGAATCTAAGCTAACAAAGAGAACATTGAACACAATAATGAGCATTAGCTTTTGTCCCAAGCTGGATGACTTTTGTTGAAATAAAAAGCAGGCGAATACCTGTCTGTTGTGCAGCTGTCTGTCCACATAGACCTGGCCCTCTGTGATGTATCCAGTCAGATCAGGAATTGGATGGGTGATGTCTGTAAGAGGCACAGAAGTGTATTAATATAACTACACATCCAATAAAAAAAACATGTACGTGTGTTAAATACTGCAGCAGAATTAACACAGAAATAATGGAGCGTACATTCACAGTAAGGGGATATGAACATCTGCGTCACTTCTCATTCCCTGTTCTGATTTGCAGGCCTTAATAAATCATGTCAGACGGAAAAAGACAGAATTGCTGTTCGCTTCCCATATTAAAGACCTTTACTCTAAATCAAGAGTCCGAGAGCCCTCAGAAACCTCGGCAGTGTTTAGTAAAAGCCGACACAATCACCTCCCTGCGATGCTGTAATGGGGGACTCCTGTGCGACTACACACGAGTAGGCTCTTCAGATGTGTTTCTATGGTAACTGCAGGCATCAAAAATGTCTCCATGATCCATTTGAGATGCCTACTACAGTGATTCAATAATGGTTTTCAGAGAGATTTTACAATTTTACAACAGAAGATAGAAAAGTGTCATCTGCATGACTACGTAGATATCCAGCAGATACACAAATAGTGAACGCCTAAAATACATAATCCTAACGGGCCTGGCAGTGGCAGTGGTGAAGATGTGCTTTTTTTCCAGCTTCAAGCAAAGGAAGGGTCTGTTTGCTGCTCTCACCATCATTGGGCATGGTGAGAATGGGGATCTGGGTGATGGAGCCGTTTCTGCCCTCCACTCGGCCAGCACGTTCGTAGATGGTGGCCAGATCAGTGTACATGTAGCCAGGGAAGCCTCGACGTCCGGGCACCTCCTCTCGGGCAGCAGACACCTACAGGTGAGTAGGAGGACGACATGAGAGCAGGAAGAAGAAGAAAAGGCTCGAGGACTAAAAGTTTTAACATTACATCTCGTTTCCTTCAAATTTAGGAAACTTTTACAGCTGCTTAAATCAATATGATGGGGGGGGGGGGGGGGGTTATTATGTGATGATTTTACTACATCAAACATGAAAAGTAATCCAGCAGACAGAGCTACATCGGCACTCTTTTGGAATCCTTAAATCAGATAATAAGCCTATAAATGCCCCAACTTTGTCACCAGGTAGTTGCTATCTTTCTCTGTTAGCTGTTTGTTGCTGGACAGTGGTGTACAGTGAGATCATCAGAGCTTTTAACAGAAAGCAGCTGCTTGATCCCGCAGGTGGAAAAGACGAAATAAATAAATGAACGTAAAATTTGCTAAAACACAACAAGATGCCCTGAAGAGCTTAGGGGGACTGGGTCAGTGTGTAAAACCCATAGAAATCATTATGAATACATCTTCTCAGCATGATAAAGAAATGTTCAAACGTCTTTAATAAAAAGTCGAGATACTGAATTTATTTTAATTCAAAACCCCAAACACCAGAAAAGACGAATGGATAAGCAAAGGGAACAACAGCATGTTTGTTTGCACTAATGTGCATTACAAACATACTGCCTGCAGTTAGCTCTGATATGAAGGAGAAAATACAGCAGGTTATAACAAGGAGACTTTGTATACTATGAAAATTCCCACAAAGTCAGATCACATTATCAGCTTAGTGTTCTGTTTCTAAGGTTTTAATATTAAATGTGTCATACCTCAGTTCCTAAGGCTAACTAGCTCTACCCTGCAATACAAACAATGCTGCTCCATTATTTCAATGCCGTCTACACAAAACGCATTATGAGGATGCTGACTTCAGTCCACATCATATCCCTTATGTGGCCAAAGATTTTAGGGCTCTTTTTAAGAAATAAAACAAAATAGCTAACATCATGCGAAAAAATTCAAGTTCATTTCCTCTCTTGGGCGAGGAGGAGTAAAGAGGATGAACCGAGGCTGTTAACCTGGAAGTGGACAACCCGGGTGCTGGTCTGAACTTTGGCTCCTTTTTCACACGTCATGCCCCCTCACTCTCTCCCTGATTTCTATTCTATCCACTGTCCTATAATTGTCAAGTGGTAACGGTATAATATGCAATATTTTAAACATTAGTGTAGCAGATATATATCCTGACTCAATATATCGGTAAGTAATGCCTTTCTGGGCTTGTTGTTTTCAGCACTGTGTTTCTACGGCACAGGACGGTGCTTCCAACAGCTTGAGGCTCGAACATGTTTCCTTCACGTAAACCCCTTCCTGTGCAACTGTTAGCCCTGCCACCAAGTGAAGGAAGAGAGATGGCCCTGCCCACTCAGCGACACAGTTAGTAGATCCAAATCACAGAGTTTCGTCACAACAGTACAATTCAAGGAGAACCAACAGATAAGAGAAGGCTTTTGTAAAAAATGCTTCAAAGGTAGAAACCAAATCAACTTTGGCTTGCATATCTACATTGATATGAGTCGTAGAGATGGCTGCAATTGATCATAATACTAAGGGAGGGGTGGGGGAGGGAGGAGGGAAGCGGTGCTCTGAAAGTCACATACATACCTTTAAATGTACCACTGCCATCATTAATAACATATGTGCTAGAGTTAATTTGTTCATAAATATTAAAGAGGACATATTATATCCCATTTTCACCTTTTAAAACCGTCCCCTGTGATCTTAACGAAACATCTGTGCTGTGCTTTGGTCGAAATATAACATGAATCAAGCACCAGAGGAGGTTTGTGAACTTGTATAAACCAGCTCTCTCAGAACGCTCCGTTTTGGTGTGTGTGTCTCTTTAAATGCAATGAGACTCCCTGAGTTTTCCCGGTAGAAATCACTCCTCTGTAGTGAGAATAAAAATGGCAGACCTGCACAAAAGTTTTGCTCTAAGCTGGGGTTGGAGTCCATGGGTGGAGAAAACAAGGGAGGGGAGGGTATTTTTTTTACCACAATCCAACTTGTGATGTCACAAGTTGAGAAAATTTGAAACAGAGCATTTCTCTCTGTGTAGTAAGACTTATGCAGACCACAATCAAAGGACTGGATGGATTTATTTCAAATGTTGTGGGTTGGTAGACACTCAGAATACCCAAATATACTGTATGTTCAAAAACACTGTCAAAGTGGATTTTTCATAATATGCCCCCTTTAAAACTAACACAGCTATAAAGCCTCAAAGGTTAAAGGTCTCAAATCGATCTTTTGGGGTAAGATGTTGTTGCAGATAACTTTTATCCATCACAACTAAGAACAACTCTTAAAAAAGGTACAGTGATCTTTCTTGTAAACAAGAAAAAAACATTAGTGTTGGAAGGTCATGGTGTGATTACTCCTTTAGTATCTTTTAATGGAGGCAGTAGCTGGTTAGAAATGGGGTTTTTTTTTACCAAAAGCAATTATTTGTTCCTGAAGTCAAGTGACTTCTGAACAAGAGAGGGAAAGAACATGCATCCCATTCATCTTATGGTGCAAAGGTTGATGGGCAAGTTAAGCACTTATCAACTGTGGATTCAAGTAAAACTCAACCTCCACACACATGAATAGGAGCAGAAGTTAAATGATGACTTCCTCCTGACTCTTTGTGTGTTCTGAAACACCCATCAAGCTGTTTGAGTCTCTGCTGACTATTGTTGCGGAGTGTATGGGCCAAGGTTGGGTACGGCATATACAAGAAAGGTAATCTCATATGCACATGCACCATTAAAACCATGCATTGTGCTGCTGGCAAAGTGAGACAGCAAACTGTACAACATTAAAGGATTATTACAGACACACAACAGAAAGAGTCAAGAGAGCCTGTCTCCTCACCACAAGAAGAAAAGAGGGCAGGGAGGGGGGGGCATGAAGAGGACCATTTCCTACAAGAGTGAAGGACACATCTTCTCTTTCAGCGAAGAAAAACGTGACTTTACTGAAGCTATCACCTTTGTGCTAATACTGCACACAATTAACAATGGTTTGTTATGTTGACACTGCCTTGCTGTTAGGTGCTTCAACTGATGTGAGGGGGGTTTCTATTATGGCATAAGCATGAAGTAAACCTCTAAGAGGTTCTAACAGGAACATGTGGTTAGAATCTCTTTAATTAAGATTCTGATGACCATAAAAACATAATAAAAATAAAATATACATACATTGTCCTGCTGAGTGTGGTTTCTGGGCTTAGAGCCACAGCTGAGAGACGAGCCTGATCCATATTCGATTTTTTGATACAGATGAATAATGCCGATTTTAGAGAACAAAATGTTCAGATTCAGCGTCCTACTAGGGGTGTGGGGTAAACTGGTATCAATACCGGCACGGGTATAACATTCTGCCACGACATGGACTTTTTGTAATACCCTCATCACTGGTTTAAATACACACGCTTGGTTTAAGTGCACACAAGAGGCAACACTGATTGCTCAACCTACCAGCTACAGTGGCTGGTAAATAAATGGAGCCCAACATATTTGGGACGGACAACAGCTCAGACCGAGTCCCCCGGTCTTTTGCTTGATTCGCTCCGACACTCAGAGCAGAGCCAGCGGTCTCACATGCTCACTGACCAAACGGCTACTCCTCCTCCTGGTGTCAGAGCAGTTGTCAGTGTTTGCGATGAAATTGAATTGTGGCACAGCAATCAGGTAAACAAGTATTATCCCCTCTCCAAGTTTCAGCGAATAGTCACAACATTGCGTGGGAGTGCTCGCTTGGGTTTTGATTTTGGCTATGTGCTGTAAAGGCTTGACTCTGTCTCCTGAGCCCAGCGCAGCATGGATTTTTATCTCCATTACAATGGCACTACCTGCTGAATGTGTGTTTAAACTGATGACTTGCTTGTCTTAAGTCCAAGATGATGAAAAGACATGGTCTGTGGCTGTGACCAGAAGTCAAAGGAGCGGCTTTAAATGCTGTAACTCTCTACAGTGTCAGTGAAAATCTGGGTTAACTGTAGCTTTGTCAAAGCTCACTTAATTTAATGATAAACACATTTTATTTCTGACAAATCTTTTACAATAAAAGTCCCCTCTTATTATGTTGCTGGAACGCTTTTATTATGAAAGAGTTATATCAGGAAATATGGTGTCTTCATCAACAGTTTAACGCACCTCTGCATGAGAGAAACGAGATTGAGTTCAAACTTTCAACATACTACTGAAAACACTGACTTATAAAACGTGTTTCTCTGGCTAATGAACAGATATGAGTTCTGTGTGTGGCATCTCAGGCTTGTTAGAGGGGGAGAACGAAGGTCGTAGTGTGTGAATATTTTTGCAAGATCCCTTTTAATGATGTAATACTATGCTATACTATGGTCACTGCAAAAAGGAACAAAAATACAGTGATAGGAATCTCAGGTCCGATCGCCCACCACTACAGCCAACCTAGATAGTTTTTGCGTTGAAATAACTTGTAGATCATTTATGTTGAGAATACATAACACACATATTTATTGTTACCTTTAAATGAAGTAATTCAACCAATATGTCTAAGAGCGGACATCTGTAGTCGTACCTCTCTCAGAGCCTCAGCGTAGGAGCTCATGTCAGTCAGGATGACCAGGACGTGCTTCTCACACTGGTAGGCCAGGTACTCTGCTGAGGTCAGCGCCAGGCGAGGGGTGATGATACGCTCGATGCTGATTGGTCACAGAGAGAAACAGAACCGTTATTCTACTGATCAGACATTTTACAATTGAAGATATGTAGGTCGTAAAAATGACACTGTATAGTACATCACTTAAATTAATGATCAAGTAAAATATTGGAGAGAAAAAAAACAGGAGTGGCTACAACAGTTGCTTTCACTTGTTAAATCCTATTTAAAAAGTATCGTACGTGGGGTCATTGGCCAGGTTCAGGAAGAGGCAGACGTTGTCCATCGAGCCGTTCTCTTCAAAGTCAGACTTGAAGAAGCGAGCAGTTTCCATGTTGACCTGAAAACAAATGATAGAATATTTTAATTAACAACACTATAACACCTTAAGTGAAAGATGCCGAGCTATTCAGAAAAAAAAGCTTAAAATTAGATTCAAAAATTAAACATAACATTATGAGCCATTAATCAGGTTCTTAAACCTTATTTAAGGGTAAACATGAAGAGAGACATCATACAGCTACTTTAGATTCATCCATGACCTTAGGATATCCCTATACAATTAATCAAATAAAGAAACAGCATCAATCTATTATACAAGATATATACCTGGATATACGTTTCCCTGACGAGGAGCACATATTTAAAGAAATAGAGTAGACCAATGACTGAGAAGCTGGAACCAGGGGATATCTGGCATTTTTGATTGAAAATACAAATTTGAGAAAACTGTAAATAATGTTGGGTTTTTTTAATCATTCAACACTTTATTTGTTTTTTTAAATTTCTTCTGTCTTAGATTTTTTTGATTTACATCATAGTTCAATCAACATCGTCATCAAAATGTTGTTGCTGACAAAATATCAAGATGTACAGCTTTTTGAGTAGAGCCCTAAAAGTAAGACAACTGGAATATCTAAATATATGAAGATCAAAATATCTTGAAATATTTTTGAAAATTTAATCAGGAGCCACTCAGTCAGAGCTCCTATAAATAGCGTAAACAACTGCTTGGTGTTTTGTTTTTTTATACCATTAAACAGAAGCATTGCTTTAAACGTTTGTCCTTTTTAAAATACATGTATTGACTCGTATAAATCACTATTCACAGCACTTTTCCACTCTCCTGCTAAACTGACCACAGTCAGATGTGAATTGGAGATGTGGGAGAGGTAGGGTTTTGCATATAGCAAATGAAGCAAGGGTGCGTGTGTGTTTGTGTGTGTGTGTGTGTGTGTGTGTGTGTGTGTGTGTGTGTGTGTGTGTGTGTGTGTGTGCCTGTGGTAGAGGTCATCCTGTCACAATCGGGGCATTACAGCAAACAGGAGGAGCAGCTGAGGAGGAGAGAACTTGATACTGCGTGGCTGACAGCTCTAAAGGGGCCTGTTGAATTAGTAACCTGTCTACATGGCCGGGGGATATGCTCAGAGGTGCAGAAGTAACAAGAGGGACTTAAAGGTTAAATCACCTCACACCTGGTGAATAAAAGACAGAACGCGGTGCAGGGAAAGAAGGGACGGGGTATCAAGTCAGGGTTAAGAGGGGGGATTAGAGTCACAGATGGGGAGGAGTGGGAGGGTTGGTTGAACAAGTGTCTGCTAAATGCTGCAATTTGTCTACTTACTCCCATGGCTGCGAAGACAATGGCAAAGTTCTCAGAACTGTAGTCCATCACATCCTTGGACTTCTGCACCAGGCCAGCCTGGCGACAGATCTGGGCAGCAATCTGCGAGAAAAGACAAAGTAAGAATTAGAGTCAGGAGGACTCAAGGCTGACTCAAAGACTACTCACAAATGTCTAACTTAAGTATAGCATACATAACCTTTACTTATATAGACAGGGAGACAGGTTTTTTAATTTTTTTATTAAAACGGAATCCATTTGTAGTCTAACTTTCCCTGGGCTACAGACTACAAAAGACAACTTCTAGCTGATGTTTTCAAACTGATTAAAAAAAACGAGTCATAAGCAATCACGGTTTCTAAAGCATTTTGTTTTTGTGGGACTCAACTTCTATGATTTCTGTTATTTCTACTAAAAAAACAACAGTACCCAACTGCATCAGTGACATAAGTGACAGCACTGGGCTTGGGGTCCATTCACCAGGTGTATTCTTATTATGTGCCATACATTGACCCAGTAATTTATCGGTCTTGGAGTTGTATTTTGAAAATCTTTCCATAAAGCCCCCTGAGTGTCTATAGAGGAGCCCCTGGAGTATGATTATCCTACGTGTAGGAAATTTGGTATCCATGTGTATCAAATACCAAAAAAAGCCTTTTGGAGCCATACCCAAACATCCCGATGTTACACAGCTTTGATTTGATATTATTTTATTGTCAGCCATGGTCTGAATTCTTTCTTGCATCACAGTGGCTCCATTTGAAACATCAAAATGAAAGACAAGATACAAAGATACAAACAACATTCAAACACCAGACAAATATTCAGAGGCCTTAAACGTGCTTTGATCTGGGATTCAGCTCCACATTCAATTTACGGATTGACTGGTGAACAAAAGAGTGTTTCAGTCCGACCTTATTAAAACATGGGACCCTGTATCTCCGGTTTGATGGTAATAGTTCATATTCTGTGTTCAGAGCGTGGTTAGGATCAGAGGTGATGCTGTTAGCCAGCCTTAAAATATTTTTACTGTAAGCTGAAACATAAAGTCTCTGCATTGGTTGGCCTACAATCTTTGAGCAGATGTTGAACTGTTGGAGCAGTTTAGACCTTAGCTTGAAGATTTGATAAGTAGACAAGCATGAGCTACTGTTTTTGTTTTTCATAGAATAAGTTAATCAAAAAAAATGTATGCCATTTCATGCTTTTTATAAGTATTCAGTTTAAAGGCTTGATACAGAAAATTGTACTCGCCCTGTGCTCTTTAAATAATTTGTTACACAACAAATCACAACCAATTTCTCAAATGAAACTGATTAATTGAGCAGAGTGAAGAGTCTTTGTGATAATTTGTGGAATGAAAGAGGAATTTCACGCTCATCACATTATGTCATGGCCACAGTGTTGATCGGGCCTGACCTCTCCATGCACCCCGGGTTCAGGCACCTGGCCCATAGAGGAAACCACCACATGAGTGACCTCTGTGACATGTGCTTAATGAAACAACAAGCAAAGTTTTCACACCATCTGATGGCACGACAAGCGGCACATCATTAGGCTGACAACACAAGCCACATTTGTTTGGCCTGTTCTACGAGGGAACCCTAATGATAAATGCATTTTCAAAGTGCGGATGGGATTTGGAGTTGACTGCTGTATTTGTACTCACAACACATTGAATGATTGAAGAAAGTGATGCTATGAAAGACTTGCTCAGAAAGAATTATGATGCTCAGAGTTTATTATTCCAGAATTTCTTTGATCATTCCTAAAGCTACCCTTTGCGTTCACAGTTAAGGTTAGACTCAAATCTCGGATATTCTCTGTAAGAACAGAAAACTGAGCCCAATAATATACTTTTTGTAAATATCAGCACATCATAACATTTCAATCAAAGTTACTTTAACAGATAGTATTTGATATAATAGTTATAACAACAGATACTTACAATGACTAAAATATTAATAATGATATTGTTTCATTTATGGTGTGAGCATGGTCACTGGGTCTGCATCTCTAACAGGCCTAGGAATGGAGTTGAATAGTATTGGTGCATCGTTATTCACAATGCACCAATACTATTCAACTCCCATACTATTCAACTCCCATACGATTCAACTCCCATACTATTCAACTCCCATACTATTCAACTCCCATACTATTCAACTCCCACACTATTCAACTCCCACACTATTCAACTCCCACACTATTCAACTCCCATACTATTCAACTCCCATACGATTCAACTCCCATACTATTCAACTCCCACACTATTCAACTCCCACACTATTCAACTCCCATACGATTCAACTCCCACACGATTCAACTCCCACACTATTCAACTCCCACACTATTCAACTCCCATACGATTCAACTCCCACACTATTCAACTCCCACACTATTCAACTCCCACACTATTCAACTCCCATACGATTCAACTCCCATACGATTCAACTCCCACACTATTCAACTCCCACACGATTCAACTCCCATACGATTCAACTCCCATACGATTCAACTCCCACACTATTCAACTCCCATACGATTCAACTCCCATACTATTCAACTCCCATACTATTCAACTCCCACACTATTCAACTCCCATACGATTCAACTCCCATACTATTCAACTCCCACACTATTCAACTCCCACACTATTCAACTCCCATACTATTCAACTCCCACACTATTCAACTCCCATACTATTCAACTCCCACACTATTCAACTCCCATACTATTCAACTCCCACACTATTCAACTCCCATACTATTCAACTCCCACACTATTCAACTCCCACACTATTCAACTCCCATACGATTCAACTCCCATACTATTCAACTCCCACACTATTCAACTCCCATACGATTCAACTCCCACACTATTCAACTCCCACACTATTCAACTCCCATACGATTCAACTCCCATACGATTCAACTCCCATACTATTCAACTCCCATACTATTCAACTCCCACACTATTCAACTCCCATACGATTCAACTCCCATACGATTCAACTCCCATACGATTCAACTCCCACACTATTCAACTCCCACACTATTCAACTCCCATACGATTCAACTCCCATACGATTCAACTCCCACACTATTCAACTCCCATACGATTCAACTCCCATACGATTCAACTCCCACACTATTCAACTCCCACACTATTCAACTCCCACACTATTCAACTCCCATACGATTCAACTCCCATACGATTCAACTCCCACACTATTCAACTCCCACACGATTCAACTCCCATACGATTCAACTCCCATACGATTCAACTCCCACACTATTCAACTCCCACACTATTCAACTCCCATACGATTCAACTCCCATACGATTCAACTCCCACACTATTCAACTCCCACACGATTCAACTCCCATACGATTCAACTCCCATACGATTCAACTCCCACACTATTCAACTCCCACACTATTCAACTCCCATACGATTCAACTCCCACACTATTCAACTCCCACACTATTCAACTCCCACACTATTCAACTCCCACACTATTCAACTCCCATACTATTCAACTCCCATACGATTCAACTCCCACACTATTCAACTCCCATACTATTCAACTCCCACACTATTCAACTCCCACACTATTCAACTCCCATACTATTCAACTCCCACACTATTCAACTCCCACACTATTCAACTCCCATACGATTCAACTCCCATACGATTCAACTCCCACACTATTCAACTCCCACACTATTCAACTCCCATACGATTCAACTCCCATACGATTCAACTCCCACACTATTCAACTCCCACACTATTCAACTCCCATACGATTCAACTCCCATACGATTCAACTCCCACACTATTCAACTCCCACACTATTCAACTCCCATACTATTCAACTCCCATACGATTCAACTCCCATACGATTCAACTCCCATACGATTCAACTCCCATACTATTCAACTCCCATACTATACAACTCAAGTTATTCACTTTTTTTTCTTCCATTTAATTATTTCTAAAGTCGCAGAGTTGGATGCCAATGCCAGCAGAGTTTTATAGGCCAGTAAAGATATAGGCTAGGGTTATGTTGCTATGGTTACTGATCTTAGATACCATCTGCAGTGCATTCTTTCGAAACAGTGAACAGACCGTTTACTGGAACTTCTTCCACAGGTGGCCATATCTATCCACGTGTCATACCCACGAGACATCCTTAAGCCAATCAGAATTGAGTATTCACGAAACCATGGTATAAAGTGCAATAATTCATAGATTTAACATTTCCACAATGGCATCCATGTTATTTGAATATGATCATTTGAATTTGATCTACTTCTGGCTGTCAGTGTTTATATTTCATATTAGGGTTGTTTCCCGCTTTAGACAGTACACAGGCTACCAGTGCTTAGTGTTATTGGTAGTAACTGGGCTCGGAGGAAAATGGAGAGTGATGGAGTTGCTTTGTGACAGCGTTCCCAACAATTATACAATTTGGAAATGAGACAGTCGAAACACTGCCTGATTCAACTCTTTTTAATTTGTAGTTAAACAGAAACTTCGATTTACATAAGTTTAATTTACTTATTTGGATTTGAGCAACAACTGGTGATATTTGAAGAAATAATTGAAATTCTCCCTGAAGTTTAATCGAACAGTTTTGCCACCTGTGTCAAGGTGCTATATTCTTTTGCTGTAATAACTTTAAAATAGGTTATTAGTGGTTATCAAAACATCTTTATCAACATCATCTCAAAATACAAGGAGAAAAAAAACTGTCATTGATGTCTGACAATGATTTGCCATTGTCAGGTAGTATTAGCATTCAATTTTGTCCCTGACCATCGGTGTGTTAAAGACTGTAGAAGTAAAGAAGAACACAGGGGTCAACAACACTGCTTTCTAAATCCTTTTATAGCTGAAGAGCCAATGGCTGTCACTCAAGAAACTTCAGTTATGCTCGAGTACTTCATTAAATTGAATCAATCAAATCTTTTTTTCCTAATACAGTGGAGTTGTCTAAGTTGACATTGTTGATCCAATTTTCATGAATGAATTAACGTTTTATTTGCCTTGGGACTTTTTCCGAAGGCGTCCCACTTAAGCTCAAGTATAATGACAAAACGCTCCATTAGGCTTGAAATAACAGATCTTGTCATCTTTAAATATGACCCGATCTCTGTTGGTTTAATTTCCACTGAGCTACAGTAAACGCCGCTCAGTTGTCTGTCACTATGATTTAAACAAACTCTTCAGCAAAAGCCAGAGTTCAGTGAATTCTATTCAAGCACAATAAGTGTGGTTGAAGTTTTGCTATTTTTTTTTTTTTTTACAAACCAGGGATTTATTTTTGTGCTCTTAATCTTAAGCATGATTTTTTGTTTTCTTTGAGGTGTTCGCACATCCAACTATCTCATAAAGTAAGTGCATAGGACGACAAACTATCACTTGAAAAGAAAAAATCCTGCACACTACTCTTGCTAAGTATCACCAATTTATTAGAAAAAAATCACAACGTTTTGGTCCCTCTGAGCCTTTGTCCAACATGAATGTCTCAACTGGGTCTCATTTCAATTGTGGTGCATGAAAAACACAGTCAAGAAAGCAGAAGTCCAACTGTTGAGTGTCCTGTGACTCTGAGGAAAACAGCTGACACATCAGTCATGTTCAACATTTCCATTGTGAGACTGAAATAAATACCAAATTGTCCAAAAGATTTTATATTTAGAGTTTGGCGTATTCTTTATTTTTATCTTATAAGTCATTGTCATCAAGCATGGAGGGTAAGTATGTCCTTGGGAAGACATATACCGGCTTAGCTTCAGAAGTCAGTAGATGAGTTTAATGCTAGTCAATATACAAAGATAGTTGAGGATTTACTTTGTGAATTATTGAGCAGTTTTTCACATGTCTTGTAACCGTACTGAATACTCAGAATACTGTTATTGGATATATAAAGATCCCTGCCTCCAGTGGCAAAGTGACATTTTGATTTGATACCAACATATCTACAAACTACAAGGATCGTGATTAATGCAGAAGAAACCGAAAAAAGCCGCGTTCCAGTAGTCACACATCGATACCATAAAAGAGTTGAATATGTCCCTCTAATTCTATGTCAAATGCCATATGCCAAAAATACCAATATGTCCTGCTGCATCCGGTCACAATTTGCAAGTGCCCTTGTTCTTTTGCCTTTTCTGGCCCTCAATCCTCTGTAGCTGACGATATGTCACGTGGACATCTCTGGTGAGTAGAACAGAATAGAGTTTGTTTCTCTAAAGCTATGTTTTTCGACAGCATTCCATTTCTTGCAACAGTCTGCGACTGATAACCAACAAGAGGCTCAGTGTTCAGTAAGTAGTGAAGATACAAGAAAAAGCATTTTGGAACTCTTGTCGAAATATTGCTCCTACATCACCAACATCAACATGACAACAGACCGTTCTAAGGAGATTTAGGAGCGTTATTCTAGCAGAAGTTAATAAAGCCATGAGCCTCTAGCTTGCAGCAGAGGTTTGAAGCATTTAAGAAAACGTCTGTCTAATGCCATTTTCACTTCAGACGGCTCCTTCTGGAGACGCTAAAAGAACTCGTACTTCCAAACTTTTTTAGTCCCTGATAACATTATTGGGTTGGTGGTCTTACCTCATTGTGGGGAAGACCAGCAGCAGAGAAAATGGGGATCTTCTGCCCTCTGGCAATGCTGTTCATGCCATCGATGGCTGAGATGCCAGTCTGGATCATCTCCTCGGGGTAGATACGGCACTGAGGATTGATGGGCTGACCTGGAAAACACAAACATGTTTAAACATCAAGACAAACATTGGCTCATCTCCATGTTCATGTCAAACAAATGGTAGATATAGGAAAGAAAAACCTCAAGGACACTGATGCATGAGATAATAAATGATTCAATACAATAGCTATGTTTGCCACAGCATTTCTTATTGCTTGAACAATGTGTTAGTTACTATAAGGGCTTTCACACTCTCAGAAAACTCCTGAAAAAACTTCTGATATTCTTAGGAGGAGCTGTATGTGTGAACGCAGCAGGATATCATTCAAAAAACTCAGCTCGAGCCAGTGGGAGGGGGTTATGACGTTTACATCCTGTGACCGGAGCATAGGCTGTATGCACGCGACCCCTACGTTCTCTGTACGTAATTAAACGGCTGCATGTTGTTTTCTGTTCTCCAGTTAGATCTCCTCCGCTCTTTTGTTGATATTGTTGATCTGTCGCACTACACATAGCATTGATATAAAGGCTAATACTATTAGCGGTAGACTGTCCGACAGGGATAGTCTACGGCTGAGAGGTGCATATGTGAACAGCCAGGTCAGGAGAATTTCAGGAGCAGTCCTCCTGGAATGATCTCAATGTTTTCAGGAGTGCATTTGTGAAAACAGCTAATGTCTGTTAATTATGTTCCACAGAAAATGACAGTGACATAAATAGCTTTACAACTGAATGACCTTAGTATTAATGAGAATGTTTTAATTACAGGGAATGTAAATGATGGATTAGAAAATGTAATAAAAAAATCTATCTGACTGATTTGCAGAATTGAAATAGTAGGCTATAAGGTCACTTTTGTGAAGTTTGTTTACACTTAAAGATTTTCATTAAAAATGTGTTTTTAACCTCCTTGGAAAGATTCATTGAATAACTACTGTTCTGCAGTTAAAGAGAATGTGTAGAAGGGTACAACGTGGGCCAACGAGGACCGTATTACATTTAAGACTAGATCGGGATCAAACACAACAAGAGAATAACGTACTGTAACATCTGTCTCTAGTCATTTGATTTAACTCACAGCTTTAAATTGCTTTCTTGTGAACATTAAGTTCTTCATACAAATTGTTTTAAACAAGTTCCCATGTTATTTATGTTTTGACATACATACCTATATGTGCTTTTTGCCTTTCACTGTATAATAATGATGTGAAAACTAATTATAAATACAGAAAAAGTCAACAGCCAAAATGATTATGTTACAGCTCTGCACAACCATATTTTGAATTCGAAGCTTGATCCAAAGGCAACTGGACTTGGTTGAAGATCTTGAAGATGTTTCACCTCTCCTCCTAAAGCCATTCGGAGGAGAGGTGAAACGTCTTATAGTTTTATAAATATACCAAGACAAGGATGTGCATCCAGCAGATATCAGTCTGGACAAGTGGGAGGAGAAAATGCATATTCGGTAAGGCTGAATATTTTGGTTTGTATTTGTATTTTGATTAAAAAAAACAAGCTGATGTTAAAACTGCATATCTTTAACCGACATCTTGTGTTTGATCTGGATGAAAGTGCTCTTCTGAAGTAGCATTCTTGTTAAGCACAGGCTTGGAAACAATGATACCATATTGTAGAGCACAAATAAGTAAGGTTGTACCCATGATGTCCAGGTAGTCCTCAGCCAGCACATTGGGTCCACGGTCGATTGGTTTGCCTGAGCCGTTGAACACACGCCCTGAAAGAGAAGGATTTTCTCTATTGAGCCGTGAAGAATTCAGGTCTGTCATTTGATAAATAACTATTTGGTTTATCTGGAAGTGGAATTCAAAGATAATTACTAAGAAACAAGGATAAAAAAAAAAAAATCCATTAGATGAGACTTCCAGCCACATCTGATCTATTCTGTTTTGAGTCAGACTCTAAACAGTAAAGAGTGGCTCTAATGGCTCTTGTCGAGTCGCCAAGTAAGAAGTAGAAGTAATTATAAATTCATGGACATGATTAATGATACTTCAAAAACAAAAGCAGCTTTACTTTCTATTGCTATCCAAATATATGTTACCTTGTGCTGTACTGAGATAATCATAGTGATTCAGTGCTGATATGCTTTTAAGATTTACTGAGCAGATTGAAAAAATAAGTAAAATAAGCAACTTGAAAGACTGCATCATTTCTATTTAAAAGCACATTTTCTTTTTCTGGTTTATAAATAAAGACCAGATCTGTGCACACACGGCAGGATTATGGCTTTATCTGGTGGAGTGTTTTCACTGAGTCTGGATGAGAGAGGAGGGATTTAAGGCTGATCATACCCAGCATGTCCTCTGACACTGGGGTACGCAGGATATCACCAGTGAACTCGCAGGCTGTCTTCTTAGCATCGATACCTGAAGTTCCCTCAAACACCTGAGCAAACACAGACATGACAAGCCGTTAACATTTACCAGCCTTAAGACAGTGTAGCCATGTCGTGGTTAGCTAAAGGGCTAGTTCACAGTTTACACCTGGATTCCCGTACATGCATGATAACGTGCCTACAATGGTAATGCTAGCCTATTCATGTTACATAATGCTCATCATGTCATTATCATAATGATGTTGGCATTAACCGTTAGCTCATTACCACGCAGAGTACAGTAGAGGATGATAGGCATGTAATCAGTTCTGCAGGTATTTGGTCATTAGTACAGAATAAACACACTGAATATTTGACCTGATGATGCAGATAGATGAGAAGTCAGCAGAACAAAATGATTATAATCCATCCTCGTGAATGCATTTAGCAAAAGAGGTCATGATGGCACAAAAAGGCTTTTGAGAGGATCATCAAAGTCACTAATACTTTATATTTCTGTGTATAGTTAAATAGAAATACTATCAGATGTATGATTGACCAAAGGGTTGGATGGTTAAAGTGGACTGACCAACAGATAATGATTAACCCAAAAAATTAAAAAGCAAACAACAAAAAAACATTATCACATAGTAAAGGTAAACTTTGGCCTGCCTTTCTAAAGTGTGTGCAAAACCACACCATCAAGAAGAATACCCTGTTTCAAGCAGCCCACTACACTTTTTATTCTTTTTAAGATTTATTTTTGGGCTTTTTGTGCCTTTATTGGAGAGACAGTGGATAGAGACGGAAATCAGGGAGAGAGAGAGAGAGAGAGAGTGGGGAATGACATGCGGGAAAGGAGCCACAGGTTGGATTTGAAGCTGGGCCGCCGGCTTGGAGGACTGTAGCCTCCATACATGCCGCGCGCACTACCCACTGCGCCACCAACGCCCCTACACTTTTTTTATACAATACCATTTCCAATAAGTTAGGATGTTGTGAAAAATGTAGATAAGACAAGGAGCTTGATGATTTTCAGACATTGAAAACAGTGCAAGGAAAA
Organism: Tautogolabrus adspersus; assembly: GCA_020745685.1. Classification (NCBI taxonomy): domain Eukaryota; kingdom Metazoa; phylum Chordata; class Actinopteri; order Labriformes; family Labridae; genus Tautogolabrus; species Tautogolabrus adspersus. Next base: position 10,192,434 of record CM036541.1, on the reverse strand, counting down.
CGTCTCAAATGTTGAAACTGAGAAAGTTTATTGTCTTTGGAAAAGTTATACAGAATGCCCATTTGTAATTTGATGCCAGCAACAAGTTTCCAAAAAAGTTGGGACAGGGCCATGTTCATCTCTGTTGCATCACCTCTTCACCCTGTTAGTGTTTGGGAACTGAGAAGAACAATTTCTCTCATTTTTAAAGAGGAATGTTTCAACTATTATTTCTTGTAGGATTTCAGCTGTTTAACGGTTCAGGGTCTCCGTTGTCCTATTTTACACTTCATAATGCCCCAAACATTTTCAATGGGCAACAAATGGTGACTGAAGGCAGCTGGACTCTTTGACCACAGAGCCATGCTGTTGTTCTATGTTCAGAATGTGCTTTGTCGTGCTGAAATAGGCTTCCCTGAAAAACATGTTGTCTATTTGGCTACATAGTATGTTGCTCCAACAGCTGTATATATGGTTCTGCATTAATGATGACTTTACAAATGTGCAAGTGACTCATGCCATGAGCACTAATGCACCCCATCATCATGGATGCTAAGTTTTCAACTTTGCACAAACAGCGAGCTGGATGCTCCCTCTCCTCTTTGCCCAGTGATGTATCATCAGATGTTTTCTTTTAGCATTTCACATTTTTTCTCGTCTTTTTTGTTTTTTGCCACTGTCCCAACTTTTTTGAAACATGTTGCTGGGATCAAATTCAAAATTGTCAAATCATTTTTCAAAGACAATAACATTTTACAGTTTCAACTTTGTACATGTTGTCTTTGTGTTATTTAAAATCAAATATGGGGGTTTTAATGTTTTGCAATGGAAAGGGGGTTGTATGTTTTACAAGTAATTCTCTAACATTTTAAGAGAAAAACTGATACAAATTCTTCTGAAAAAAAACAACAACAACACTTATGTAAAGTAGCAGGACTGCAGTGGGTGCTATATGGTCAGTGTTGATTCTGTTTCTCACCTGGACGACTGCCTTGGTTCCAATCACCTCCAGGACCTGCCCACTCCTCTTGGTGCCATCTGGCAGGGTCAGGTGAACAATCTCAGCGTACTTGGGGAACTAGATCCAAAAGATTTCACACACATTTTACTACAGCTGCCTGAAAACTACATTTAAAGCTTTACTACAAGGACACATCTGAAGATATAAGTGGTGCTTCAAATTGGAAAATATTTCATTCATAGTCTGTCGAGTGACAATGTGGCAGCAGATACCTCATTAATACATAATAAAATGGATTTCACTATATGCAAACATCAATAACAAAGCAGTACTAAGGACTCCTTTATTGGTATAAATTAAAAATGGAACTTGTTGGCAGCCTCACCTTGACATTATCCAGGATCACCAGGGGTCCATTAACACCTGACACAGTAGAGTAGGCTGGAAAAGAAGAGAGTGATAAGGTTTATTCATTCCATTATTTCACAGGCTATAGGACAGGAAAAGCACACAGAACAAACTGAAATGTTCCCATTTACTTAAGCAGCTGAAAGCCACAAATAGGCTTGGGAATAAATACACTTCCTTACAGCCGACACGGTTAATAATCACAAGCTGACCTTTCAATGTGAGTTTTAAACAGCTTTCATGCACTTCCTGGCCCAAATGTCAAAGGCAGGCAAATGTCAGGGGAAAATGCATGAAATTAACCTGTTCACATAATGTATGGTTGGGACAATAACACAGCCACATGGCATGATTTGGATGACGTTGAGTGGAAATAGTCTGTGGCCTTCCTCGACATTACAGCACTGAAAGAAAAATATCCTCAACTCAGTACAAACTACACATTATAGAAGTCACCTAAAACATTCTTGGACTTTTCCAAGAAGTCCAGTTGCTGTGTATTACTGTAATCATTGATGAAATTAAGTAGAAATGTGCTTCTTTATCTGTGCTTAAAGCTCACTCATCTCTATCACATGAATTAGAGGTCAACTCTTGGCAAATGACAAATCACGGCACAATATTCACAGACTGTAGGACACAAATCACCGAGGATTTCAGTGTTGTCGTCTTTATAGAGAAAGCGACGTTGAAATGGATTATTTCTCATATCTTGGAAGTCATTTAAGATGCACACTCTGTCAATGCTGAAAATGTGGGTTCAATTTGTGTGAAAAATGCTAGTAATAGCTCAGAACATATGGAAGAACACTAACAACAACCAAAATGGGAGATATCTTGAACAAGACAGATTTTGTTAACTTGACTGTGTTAGCAGTGCAGTGTAATCTCTATGAACAGATAGCGACATATGAATGCAGACTCTGAAGGTCAGCAACAAGTTTCATTGTGTTGAACGCACTTTCTAGTTCCGTTTGCTGTCCAAGTAGTATTGAAGGACCATGTTTGAGCTGGTTTTGTTTGTACACGGCACGTTAGTACACAAGTGTACAAAAGGCCGAAGCATTATCTGGAAGAACGCAATCCAGAAAACTCAATGGCTATGATCGGACACCAATTTGATCGTTTAATATGTCCGTGGGCATCAAATATCTGATGTCGGATCAAAAAGGTAGGGTTAATAATTGCTTAGCCACTTTCAGATCACCTGTAAAATAAAGACCTGCCATATTGGATTTTTGGAATAATATATCTGACTAGTAACCGTCAGATCCTCAGATGACCAGAGGAAAAAAATAGTACAAATCTAGTACGTTCCTTCCTGTCGATAATGGCGCCAATTTATGTTGAGTTTGCAAGAAACCCCCCCCCACACACACACACCATCCTGCTGTACATCTGCAGAATTGAGGGGGTAAAATGCAAAGATGGGGGACTGAAGGTGGCGGCATTGTTTCCATTTGGGTTTTTCTATCCGCCTGGTGTTCCTCTTTATGAGCGAACCGTCAATCTTGTGGCTGATATCAAAGGCACAAGGAAATTAGAGCAGACTGGTAGGACTATAAAGCACTAAAGCTTAGCGGGGTGCACCCCCTATGCCACTAATTAGGCTGAGGCCAACAAAATAACCTGTCAATGCGCTGCAGTATTGCAGCCATTTCCCCCACACACACCTGCATTTCACCCTCTATTAGCCAGACAGGCCTGGTGTGTGTGTGTGTGTGTGTGTGTGTGTGTGTGGGTGTGTGTGTGTGTGTGTGTGTGTGTGTGTGTGTGTGTGTGGGTTTTGAGGGTGCTGTGGGAGATGGTGGTGGGAGGTTGGGGCAGAGACTATTGAGAGAGCAAGAGAAAAGATGACTCAAGTGTGATGATAAAAACCAAGGGCACCACAGACACAGAAAAAACAAAAACATTTTCCTCTCCAAAATAAAAAGAGTTTTACTCCAAATATCCTTTATCTCACTTCCTTCCACAGGGCCCAGATTCAGCTGAATGATTCGAGCTCTCACACATTTTTCTGTTTGTTCTACAAGACCTTGCACTGAGCTGGGCTGGCTGAGGGCGGGTGGTACTAGCAACATTAACCACCTTTGCTTCCCTCAAATAATCTGTCCAAATCTGTCTATATTCATATCCACTTTAAACTTAAACTGACTCTAAAAATGCTTTGCTATTCTTATGCAGGATCTGTAAAATCACAAAGTTAATAGACTGGTGAGCATGATGTTCAATTAGAGCTTCAACATTTTGATATGGCTGAGGCCCATGTGGTGTCAAGAATCCACGTGTGACCCCCCTCTACAACTATACAATCAAAAGTAATGAATAGTTATGTCATTTATGAACTCATCAATGACGCTCGTAACATATGTTACTAAATCAAAGAACGTCATGAGATCAATTATCACTGACCAGATATCTTAATAAAAATGTTCAGTCAGATTCAGGCACTTCAATATTAACATGAAACTTTGATACAAACAAAAATGGTAAATGGACTTGAGCTTGTATAGCAGTTTTCTAGTCTTCTGAAGTGCTTTTACGCCGCATGTCACGCCTACACATTCACACACTGATGGCAGCGGTTGCTATGTAGTGAGACCATCAGAAGTAACTAATCCCAGTCACACACATTTATACGCCACCGGCTAAGCAGCGGGAGCAATTTGGGGTTAAGTGTCTTGCCATTAAATAATTTTAACCAAAAAAGTTCTGGTCCTCTTGCAATGGAATGTCAAAATCACCATGGTAACGACTATATGAGTACATTTGTCTCTAAAACAATCATCAGTCTCATTTAGAAATCCTCTAATGAAGTGAAAGTAAACTGTGACCAAAATATTTGTTGAGCAGAATATATGTCTTCATATATTGGCTGATTGATTGGTAGCTCTACGGTGGAATAAATCAATCATATTTGGCTTACACATCTCAGATGTTATCATATGAGGAGTCTTTAAAAAAGACCTCAGAAATCAACATTTGTCAACCAGCAGCAATATTTGATTGAATCTGGTTTTGTACTTTGCATCAATGTGATACAGATTTTCTATTTGCTGTGCTGACTAAACCAGATTCTTGTCTGTTTGTTATCCAAAGGTTTTCCATAAAAAGTACCCTGTTACAATATAAGTAAAGTACACTTGTCCGACACAAAACACAAATCAGGCAGTGAATCTGTTTTGCTCGTGAAGTTCAGAGTTCAGCCTGAAAGCGTCCAGGAATTAAGGATTATCATCATTATCAGATGTGACACATTTATACTCAGGCAGCTCTTCTTACCCAAACATACCCTGTATAAAATAAATCCTTTTATCAAATGTTCACAACATTATGTGTCTTAAAGCCAGCCCCCCACCTCCCCTCTTCAAAAATGGCAGACTGTCAATGATGGCCATGTTTATAAAAAGGATGTAACGGCTACACTTAGCCTACAAATTGCCCACATGTCCTAAAAGAGATACATATGGCTATTAACTGAAGGCTGATGATAATAATCATAATGATGATGCCGGGAAAATTGGGCAACATAATTATAGAGGAACCACTTAGAAATCCATAAGTCGCCTGCATCTTACTTGTGGATATCTGGCAGCAGTACAAAGAGGAGCAAAATGTAAATTTAAGAAATTTAAAGTAACATTACGTCCCCTCATTAGCTGTGATTGTTGAGCTATATTTGATTAACACTTTCAGAGTCATGCAAACAGAAATGTTCAAATGTCATCGGCAGTTTACTCTATGGCTAAACCAATGAAGGAAATATCAAAACGTACTGTAATGGATCAGTGGAGGAGTCATCTTCATTTTCACCTCAACAATATTTAGCATTAGCGCAAAACTCTGTGACACCAATATGTCATCATTTATGAATCAGCTACCGTCTGAACATTGCATTCGTGCGTTCTTGACAATCTAATTTCAAAAGCCTTGGTGCAGCTTTACAGTTTGAGAAAAAGATTGCATTGCAATTTTTTTAACCATTAACACTGATGTTAGGCTTTTTAAATAACAAACATTAACATAAGTATTGTCCAATAAATGATCGTTGGACTTTTTAAACTTTTGTCGGCCTTAAAAGTCCTGATTGTCAGAATTGCTTCGTCCTAAAAGTCCTTTAAAGTGTTATTTTAGGTTTATTCATAAAGTAAATTGATCAGCTATTTGGTGACACTGAGTTTGAAGAGTGTATATTATTTGAAAAGAGAGTTCCAAAAGGGATTAAAGGCCCAACCCTGGCCCCATATGGTAGCCCATCATTATGTAAAAGAAAAAGAAAACAGGACAGTTCATGCTACCCTCTTATGTATAACTGGGATGATTAAAAAAAAGTGGCTTGCTCTCTCATTTCACAAGATAATGATGGCTCAATGGGCTATATGTTCATGAGGTGTGAAGTAGCAACATTTCCCATTAGGTTTGGAAAACTTTCTCCACCCCTCTTTTGCTACTTCAGCTCAAGTGCAGCAGTCCCCTGGCTTGGCATGCAACGGCAGTGTGGGTCACCCTGCAGCCTGTTCAGCTGCCAGAGCCCTTTGTGTACAAAGATGTTAATTGGTCCTAATCCGCCACTAGAAGCTGTTTTGGTAGCCTGACCTCGCACCCTGAAGGACACCTTGGTGTGAAATACTAAAGAGCCCATTCAAGTGCCAGAGAAAAGAGGCACAGAGCATTCCAACACAATTCAATTTCCCAGCTGAAAGAGGGAGGAACTCAAGGGGAGGAGGGGGCTCCGAGTTGGGATGGAGATTGGGGCGCATCATCGTTCTGACAATAAATGAGCGCTACAAAGCAGTCGCTGCTGTGATGTGCAGCCTCACAATCACGTCTTAGCCTCTACTTCAAGGGATTCCCACAGCCCCACTGGACATGGGAATGCTAATTGCCTCAAACCTACAACCAGCCCTCACCCTCACCACCCCCCACACAGATGCACACACACAGACACAGCCAACATACTGCAACCGCGAGTCAATAAACACACATTGTAAAATCACTCATCATCCCTAGACACATTATACAGCCTTTGTTTCCTGTCACTCCCCTTTGACAGTTGTTGGTTGAAGGCAGCAGCACACTAGTGCCAATGCCACCTTTTCAGTCGGTTAAAGCAGGATATATAGAAGAATATCACGCTGTACAAAACCGTTCTGTAAAAAAAGGTAAGGGGAGGGAGGGTTGTTCTGTTTGTAGGGCTTCAAAAGAAGTAGCAAACAAAGCTGAGTTAACATCTGTGTAAATGAGGAAACTGGAAAGGACAAGACGATCGATTTCTGTGTGACCCGGCCACTTTCCCTGAATTCATGCTAAAGGTTAAAAAGGTCAAATCTGTTATGCTGCTGCAGGTGCTATTAATACGAATCATTTGACTGTTTGATACAATTACGATGGATTAAAAAAAAACAGAGGGAGAGAAGCCATTTTTTTCAGAGGGAAAACTATTTCAAGCCAAATAGTTACCAATTAAAAGCAGCTAATGTTGGCTTTGGATCACATCCTACCTAACATAACCTGTTGATAGTTTTTGCATCGTCATACAACTAAGCACAATTAGTTCCAATAATCTGCCACCACATTATTGTAGGCCATATCTCCTCACCAAAGTGTTTTACCTCCACAGAAACAGCAGGGGGACACTTCCTGGGAACTGGCTTTTTAGCTTTGCAAATAAATGCTCTGCTAAAGTGCTTGAAACGCTTTGTGTTGGACGTGCCATTACACAGAAATCTGCGCTCCAATGAGCACAATGTTGACTGACTTACCCAGAGCATTACTGAGAACAGAAGAAGAGACTGGTGCGTTGTCTTAGCGCCATTTTTAATCCGGTGTGTTGAACTGTGATATCTTAGGATATTGTGCTCCTCCATCACATGGTCACGTTAGTTGGAAAGTGCCTGCATGTTAACATTTACTTCCTCTATTATGTGTACAGTATGTCAGTGCTCTGTTAATCAGGTCTTATAAACACACACATTGTTTGTTCCTACCTACGAATAACAAAATGACCAGGAGCTTATCCAAGTTAGCAATTGGGCTACACAATAAATCCCAACGTCATCTTCACATGACACGAGCCTTTGCAATAAGCACACTGCAAAGTTTTGGATTAGTTGAAATGAATAAGCACTGATTTCTTACTTAGCATGTGTGCATATGTTTTCCATGGAGGCCTGTATTTAATAGCTATTCTTTCACACAATATCATTTAGATCAGGTGAATCAGCTACCCAGTTCTGTTACAGTTAAGCACCCTAACAACTAGTTTGAATTGAAGAAAACAAATTCATTTTGACAGAACCGGTCGTCAAAATTCTGTCATGTGTCGTTAGCCATCATTTTTATGTTTCTAATGATATGACATAAGACAATGATGTGTGTTATCTTGAATAGATTATCTTCTGTTACTTCAGTCCGTCAGCTTTTCTCTTAGAAATCCACTTCAGCGCTGTGCCACTTACTTATTCTGTTAACTCTGCACAATACCCAAACTTCCTGCTGCTACAACTGCCACGTGTTTTTAGAAGCGATGGGAACAGATTTAAGTTATCCTGTACATCTCCCCTTCCATTATTCATTGTTATATAATTGTCTCAACAGTTCTCTTTAAAATGAAACTGAGGTAACCCTCAACAGAATGACAATCCCACCAAGGTCAAGACGAATAACAGGAAGAACATATCCTTTTCCCTACAGCAATACATATATACCAACTATTATTTCTTTCAGTGAGATCGCACAATCTGTTCTATTTTCCACATCTTGTATTTGTGCAGTGAAAAATAAATACCTGCTACACTTTAAGATACCAAAAGCAAAAGCAGCAAACACACAAGGATTAAGTTTTAAACTGGCAGAAAGAGCCCTGTGCTTTTAACGTTAGAAAAAACAAAAAGGTGTCTAAAATGAAGAAAACAAATGGATGAAGGCCAAGCTGGATGTTTCAATAAAGACATGTTTTGACAGACATCCTCATTACAAATAAAAACTATTTAAATCATAGAGTCTTTAAGAGCAGCTATCTTCAGACAGGATAGACACTCCTCTTTCCATCCGATTGCCCACCTGTGAGTGTTTTGATGTTTCAAAGTCTTGTTGCTGGTTTTCACACTGCTACAAAATGAGATGAGCTTTTAACCCAGGCACGCCGTACAAAAGACAACTCAGTAACTCACTGCACTGATTGTGAGAAAATGAAATTAGGCTGCAAGCAGGAGAAAATGTGTGAGCAGAGGGGCCTCTTTTCTTTTTCCATAATTCAGAAGCCCTACTGAACGGTTAAACGTAGAGATGTAAGATTAATCGTGAAGTCGTGATAACTTGAATCAAAGGTGTCAAGGTTCACATCGGTACTCTGAAAAACAAATCGCAATAAAATCGTGAGCGTCAGCAGCTGTAGAGCAAGATTTTAAAATTGAGGACGCACCACCGTCTTTTAAATCGGACGTGTGGAAGCATTTTGGCTTCACCAAGACAGAAAATGAAAGAGGTGAGAAGATAACAGACAAGACGAAAACTGTGTGCAAATATTGCAAGAAGACAGGGAACTACACAAATAGCGCAACCAACATGATGCAGCATTTAATCAACACCACAAGGGGAAGCTCCAATCACCTTCCCTTGTTGCGAGGAAAAAAACATTTAAAGGCCAAACCACACAGACAAGCGGGTTTGCAGCCCCTGAAGGAATCTTTTTCAGTCATCATTTGTCTACAGTCTCATTTTGTAAAATAAATCGTGAGAGAATCGTATCGTGAAGCCAGTATCGTCAATCGTATCGTGAGTTTAGTGAATCGTTAAATCCCTAGTTAAACGTCATCACCCTTGCAAGTTGGCACCAGAAAGACTAGTCGATTAAACGAAGTATTCATATTTTGGCCTTAAAGATCCCATATTATGCCCTTTTTGGGGTTCATAAATCTAATTTATGTGCCTACTAAAGTACGTTCACAATCGCTAATGTTCGAAAAAAGTGTCTGTTTTCATGTAATGCCGATCGATGCAGCCCGTCTCATCTGCCTGTGTTTGCAATGCTCTGAATCCCCCTGAGCAGGGTCCCCATGTGTGCCAAGTCTGACCTGATTGGTTGGCCGATCTGCTCTGTTGTAATTGGTCAGTCGTTGGGACAATTCTCGGAAATGTTACACCCCTTTTACCATATTGGGAATGTAGCTAATGTGCAGCATGAGCTTGTGCTTGTCACAATGAGCCAATGGGCTTGGATCAGTGACATCATCGCAGTGTGATATCACACTGCACTTTTCAACGAGGGGGGCTAGAACCGAGCGTTACAAGCAGCTACTGCTACTGCTAACAGGAGGAGGTAGGAGAAGCCGCGTTTCTGCGGACTTTGAATTTTTGCACATAGATGTGCCTAAACATGCACAAGACACCTGGAAAACACACTACAGAGCATATAAAACCAGAAAAAGCAGAATATGGGACCTTTAAAAGCTGCTCAAATGTTATGCTAAAACTGCAATGCATCTGCCCGCCACTAGGCGGGGTTGTAGCTCTGGTTAATGGACTTGCCTTACTCGCTCTACTACCCAGAGCGAGTAGATGGCATCTCATTGGAGCAGCGCTTTTAGACAGTATTTCGATCTTGAAAACTGTGACAAGGTTGCACGTATGGTTGTTAGGTCAAACTTGCATATGGACCGGAACAATGCCTTAGTAAATCACATTCAGCACTGACATGATGATAGTACGCTGCAAACCATAAAACATTGTTAACACGTGGACAATTTCAAATACATTGTGTTCAATTTGGACTTTTTTCTGAGTCTTTTCTTATCTTTGGACTAGTTGGTTAAATGGAAATTGAGTTTAACCGACTAGGAAATAACAACCCTCACATTGTATTACATTACAAAATAAATCTGAGATTAAGAACAAGATAAATATGTTCTAGTGCCTCTTTCACAGCCTAACATTGGAACTGCACATATTTAGTCATCACTACCCTTAGTGGAAATTACTCGACTGGTACATTGTCATGGGGAATTTCTTATATTAGACAATATGCACTTACTTCTCCAAATGACCGACCATTTCTTTAGGAGAAGGATAGCATGAAATAAATGAGTGGTCAGCAAACCAAGCACGCCTTTGATCAGTGTCTGTTCATGAAACTGACAGGAATGGTGTCAAATCCTTAGCCTACATTTGAATGTTCTTTCATGAGAAGAATGGCAAACGCCTACGCCACTTTCTATTTTTTCTACTGACAAGCTAGCTGCTTAAGCCTCATTAGAATGTGGATTATAGAAGTGTTACAGAAATAACATTGATTTTATAGAAATGACTTTCATAATGACAGATGAGACATTTGTTTATCTTGACTAGATTATTACCATTAATTAAATCTTCACAAAGAAGTATGGTGCCTTGCTCCATGTCTTTTCATAGCACTAAATGACAGAACGCACCACTAAAACAAAGACAAGCCATTTCGTGGGCTAATAGCTTTTGTCGCATTTGACATGAGAGAGACAAAGGCCTCTTTAAAGAAAAGACTTGGTCTGATGAGAAATCTTTTTATTTGTTTATTTTTCCTGCTTTGTCTCGGAGTGGCTTTTCAATAGCGGCCTCTCTTAGAGCTCTGTCAAGTCAATAAGGTGGTGACAAACCATCTCAACATCGTGATCTTATAGACTGTTTGATGAGAACCGGCTATACCCAACAAACTGTTACTTTCCTACACTGCACACAGAGTCTGTAAGTTGAGACATGGGAATTTTGGGGGCCAATTTAATATCCGTCTCTCCCAGTATTTCTGCTTATGACTGTGTGTGTGTGTGTGTGTGTGTGTGTGTGTGTGTGTGTGTGTGTGTGTGTGTGTGTGTGTGTGTCTTGTCTCTCGCTCTCTCTATCTACACAACTGACAAATGCTTTAAAAGAGAACGATATAAATGAATAAATCATCAAACTATAGTGGATGTGCATATTTTGCACATTACAAAAGGTTGCATGTCTAAGGCACTTCCCCATTGGCTTCACTTTTGAAACCAAGAAGGGAGGTCATCTACTTAAAAACTGTCTATGGCCTGTGAACACAGCTCTGGCAAACAGGCGTTTGTATGAGCCCTGGCACACTTGTAAGTTAACGTATTGTGTAAATTCTAGGGATGTAAAGATTAATCGTGAGGCAGTTAAAAATCATCATCATCAATCAAATTCAAAGGTGTCAAGGTTCGAATCGGTACTCTGAAAAATGAATCGCAGTAATATCGTGAGCGTCAGCAGCTGTAGAGCAGAGGCGGTTGGTTGTAATGAGCAGGCGTTATCATGACAGTGGAAGCATTTTTGCTTCCCCAAGACAGAAAATGAACGAGGTGAGAAGATAATAGACGAGACAAAAACTGTGTGCAAATATTGCAACAAGACAGAGAACTACACAAATAGCACAACCAACATGATGCAGCATTTAATCGACACCACAATGAGATGCTCCAATCACCTCCCAATTCTCTCAAAATAAATCGTGAGAGAATCGTATCGTGAATCGTATTGTGAGTTGAGTGAATCGTTACATCCCTAGTAAATTCTATGGTAATAAAGTCAATAAACCAACTCTGGCAAACGTGGGTCTTTTTGAACGTCTCTCGCGAATAGAAGAAGTATAAGCCTCTCTAATGGAAAAAAGAAATACAGAGAAAATCTCTTACAACTTACAGGTCCACAAAAATCAAAGACATGTTGTAAATGTAGCACCTGTAGAGGTGCACATCAGAAGTTTCTTTACAGTTATTTGAAGTCATCATTTCACTCGCTCCCTTGTCATTACGATTGACCACAGCTGTTTAGTAATGCATTTGATAAGAGAAAATGGGAAAGCTATTCTACTGTAACAAAATTAGAAAATTTCAGAGGCAGGGATAGTTCGATGTTTTTAGGACGAGGATTTTATCACATGTTGCATCCTCTATGCGTAGCTCTCAGATGGCTCGAGCTCCATTAAGTCATTTCCTTCTAGGTTGCTAAGAGGCTTTTAGTCCATGCTTGCTTCCCTGACACTTCCACAAAAGGAGAAAGCATCACCTTTCTGGATTCATGGCTCAGGCCATATTTAACCGCATAATGAAAGTCACAGTAGAGGATCTTCATCAGGCACACAGAGCAAAGTGCCAAACAGCCAAACACTACCACCGGTGTTGAAACTTGCTTAGCTAATTTTGACAAAACAATCAGCATGGTGAAAGAAGAAAAGACAAGGCCATCACTTAAACACGACTAACAGCAGCGGCCACAACGGTAGATAAGGTTGATTAAATGTGCCTTTGTCTGATAGAAAACAAAGGAACCTTAATTAACACCATGTATTTACAAGATACTCGGGGTGTGACGAGATCTTGTACCATGAAATCTTGTGAGATTAAAACGTCACAATATTTCTCATCGAGGTGAAAATTGTTTTGCAATGTCAGTACATGGCCGCAGAGCAGCAGCCATCATGACGGAGTCTGATGTTGAACTGGAAGTTACCAGAAAGAGATGCCCGCTCCACCAATTAAGCCTTTTTATAGCAGCTAGTAAAGAAACGGATCACTCCATCTGTTCGAATCCGCTGTTCAAATAGGAAGACAATTCAGTCTATTAAGATAAAAGCAAGTTTTTCACTGACTTTTACACAGATGACATTTAAAGCATTGATATGTCAGTGTGTATGGTTACTTTGATTCAAACGCTGCTACGTCTTTTCTCTGTTTAAACGTACAGTATGTGAAATCCGCCGCTAGGGGGCTCTCAATCAAAACAATAACAAGAGATGACGTTGAGGCTTGCGGTGTATTATTGGATAAAAACGAACAAATCAATACGAACGGGCGAAACCGACCTGAGAAAGACAACATGTGTACTGACGATGTATCCAAGTATAATATACATGACGTTTTTATCACAGCAGCACATACAGCAACAGAACGGCAGCTTTCAGTAGCAGCTAGCGCTAGCTTCAACAGCGGTCTTTGACGTAACATCCGTTGTTTCCTTGACAACGATCAACATTTCCTGTCTATCGTGGCGGCTCATCATGGCGGCTGCCTACAAGACATGTCCCGTTACAACTATAAAATTACGGATTTCTCTGACTTTGATAACTTTTGGAAATATTTGAGGTGATGTAAGTACTCAACTAAAAAATATATATAACATGGGTTTAGTCAATTTTTTATTGAAGTTAGATATTTTAATGCAAACATTAGCATGCAATTCTACATACTGTACCTTTAATCTGTTAATCATGCAGGTATCAGTTAGTTGCTGCTGTAAACATAGCAAAGCAAAACTGTTACAGAGCCCTGTGTTTGCTCCAAAAACTGAACATATAGTTTCTAACAAACGCTTCCTCTTTGTTTAGTCTGACTCACACGCTGCATGTGCAGCCAGTGCAGACACACACACATGTCCACTAGATAAACGCTGTGTGTGTGTGTGTGTGTGTGTGTGTGTGTGTGTGTGTGTGTGTGTGTGTGTGTGTGTGTGTGATGTGTTCAAAACTGTGAAAGGAGAAAAAGATTTCTGTAGATTACAGCAAAGTTGGTTTTGACAGATAGATTTCTATTGTGTTTGGTGTCCCTGATGTGGGGTAACATATGCTACTGAAATGATGCAGCCTGTTGTCCTGAGTTTTTTTAAAGCACTTTCTAAATAAAAGAGAGTTCTGGTTTGCCTCTTATGAATTATTATAGTAATTATGAGTACATAGTGAAGAAAACTGAGGATGTAATACACATTTTTTTTATTTCAAGTGCTGTTGCCATGGCTAGCCAAAACATGAACAATATGTAAGCAGTAACATTCATTACAAGTTCAAAACTAGTTAAAATATTTCAAAATGGATCTGCATTGTTTTGCATTATGTGAATAAAAGACAATTTTACTGTCATATTTTGTCATCAAATTTTTCTTAAAAATAGTGCACAATCCCCTCATCTTGTTATCATGTAGCGCCTTGTGAGTCCAGTGTGAAAAAAAATCAATAAATCCTACAACAGTGTGGCTAAGTAGCAAAAAAAACACATTTGCAAGGTTTATTTTAGCAATCCCATTTTAAAATGTATTTGACACATCTTATTGAATATAACAACATTAACACGTTTCCTTTTTTGGAAATGAATATCTGTTGGCCTGATGAAGAGTCTGTCATATTGAGTGTTGTTCTGTCTAAACACTACACTTGCATAGTTACATTTTAAATTTAATTTTTTTGGTCAATTTATTGTCCCAAAAATATTTCAATATTGAGAACAGTTAATAATTCTGTCTTACAACAAACCCTAAGCAAAACAAACAAGACTTTCCCCACAAACCACACTTCTGATTAATTCATGGGCCTACTGTCAGTATCGATTTGATGTATGATGTTTATACCTATCTGTAAGAGACACAGAATTTTCCATTTAAACGATATCTTTTCAGTTTGGATATGTATTTAACGCAACTCCAGACTAAAAAAAAAAAAAACGACCTACAACTGTACTATACTAACATCTGCATCTCTTCCCTGCACCCTGCAGCACTCATCATGTGATCGTGTCACATGAGAGTTCATCCCATCTGTCACTAGACTGTGCTTTGACGTGCTTAAGCTAACACGATTTCGAATAAAACACATTGTTTTAGTACTACACAGTAGCCTACCGGTTTTAACCACACTATTTAGTCTGTAAAACGTACATGAGAAGTATTAATCTTCACAAAAGAAAGCTTTACAAATCACATTTTTACGATGCGTCATTCATTCGTATGGCTAACATCCGAGTCAGCTGACTGTCTGCAGTGACGCTAATCTCGTGACATTCAGCCGATTCAAACATCAAAACAGAGACATTTATATCATCGTCATTAAATGCAATTAAAGTGCTTATTAATATTGTATGCATATGTCATGCTTAATACATGTACACAGTTAGCTGAAGTCTCATGAAGCGTAAAAGGTTATGAACGACTTAATGCTGGACGAGCCTCCGTTAGCCACAGCTATGACTAGCATGGTAGCTCGGCTAGTTAGCTAATGCGACTTAAATATACAAGACAAATGTGTTTTATGTACAGAGTGGCAAGCAAAGGCCAATAAACAACTACTAAACACGATATCCATGCCGCTTGTCATTGCCCGTGTAAAAACAGCAAGGTATTTTATAATCGTGACTTCCAATTTTTCGCCTCACTTAGCTTGTTGGCTAGTTAGCTTTAACGTTACAGCTTTCAGTGTACTGAGATAATAAACGTATTTTCCAACCTATGGGCTGAAAACTAATTCTTAGCACACATTTTGAATGCACTGACAAGCCAAATGTTGTATTGCTTGGATTGAATCTAAGACAAGAGTCTAAAAATCCCTGGAAGTACCTGCAACCAAATGTGGTCTTATAAATGTTCCCTGATCAAGGACGGTAAACGTACATTATAAAAGCCCAAATGTCCTTGGTAAAGGGAAAACTTCTGACTATTAAAGCCTGACAAGAATGGTATGTTGTCAATACATTTTATTAGGGAAAATATATATGATCCATATGCTTGCCATTGAATGTAACACAAGCACCCAGTTAGCCACTAGCTACAGCTGCAGCTGAACGTACTAGCTGCTAACGATGCATACTTAGCCTGGGTTGAGAGATGTAGTTTCTGGTCACAGCCTGGGTGTGTGTCCTTGCAGCTGCTGCCAGTCCATTGACATCCATCGCCCTGTTTGCCACCAATGTTGCCATCGTCGGATTGAGGAAACAAACCTGAGAAAGCTAACGGTGAAAGATGTGCTTTGCTAACTAGCACTGAATAACAGAAATGTCAGCAGAGTGCTGGTCATATGACACTGAGGAACCGGATGTTTGATGAAGAGAGGATGGAGCAGATGAGTGCGCGCATGTTGTGCACGTGCACGCTCATAAAGGGTAAGTTGGTCATTTCGTCTTACTTTTTAAGTTTGCCAAATGAGTCTGTTTGTAAGCAGAAAAAAAGATGATTTCACAATAAACGAAGAATAAAGAAGTACCTGCATACTGGTAGCTAAACCTTAAATGAAAAGAAAAAGGCTATCTATCAATGATTTTATTTTCATTGACCAAAAGCCCAGTTATGACGGCTTACTTTAGATTTCTTATTCTCTAAAAACAGTAGCTTTGTGGCTCATTTGTAATGCAGTGACACAATTAAGGCCTTTTCAATTAATTATTTATTTGTAAGGTTTTTTAATCAAAGTTTCACAATGAGTTACTGATTTCAACATTAAAGGGGCTATATGTAACTTTCAAAAATACTGTGTTTGTAGCGATACCGCATGGCCGTCAGGCGAACTGCTTAACGGCCTAATGATTTATATATAGCTACAAGTTACATATATATGTAACTTTTTACATGTATAAATCGTTTTTTATCGCCCATTAATAAGCAAATGTTTAACTGATGTGGAAAATAGATGTTCACTGTCTATCTGTGTTTCCTGTATAACATTTGCCCCAGGTCCGATTTTCCGCGAAAGCTCCAGGCAGTGTCATTTTATTTGGGTTCTCAATGTCCTCCTCACTCCGCTCCGCTTACAGAAATCAACAGTACAAACTACAAACTCATCACACACTCCCGGTCTTCACCTGCACAGCCAGAGGCCACCTTCACCACACTTATATCCGTCCTAGGAGCTCTCACAGGCGGACAAACTCATCACACACTCCTGCTCTCAGGCAGTGCCTGCCGAGACTGTCGTTTGTAGGATGGAGAATGAGACACACAGACTCCTTCACAGACTCTCACATGTGTATGACCACTTATCTCCTCTGTAAACATTATGCCGGTAAATATCCAGTGTTTCAGGGGCGATGTTGATGCTCGTTTGTGTTCGTACGAGCACGTATGCTGAGCACGCGTGGGAGAGCGAGCAACGGGTTACTGGTGCAGTTCGCCTGACGGCCATGCGGTATCGCTACAAACGCAGTATTTTTGAAAGTTACATATAGCCCCTTTAAGAAGCGACTATGGTGGTCTGCATATGGATCGGTAATGCTGTGATACAAACTGGTTGGCCCAATTCTAAAGTTATGATTCGGCATACCAACATTTTGCGGCATGCTTGTTTTCAATCAATAAATCAATCAATCAATCAATAGCCATTTTCACATGCACTCCTGAAGCACCAGAAGTCACATACACATCCCATTCAAAGAAGCAGATTTTTACGGCAGAAGCATGTTTACAGTCTGGTTCAAAAACAAAATTGGTCTGATTATCTCATGTCTCGATCTGCATGCACTGTACTGGGGGAGGGGGGGATTGTTGATTACTCGTCAGTTCTGATTTTATTGAGGATAAGCGTTTTTCACAATAAGGCGCATAGCTGACCTGATTGACAGGCGGGTGCGATGTTTGTCAAGAAACCGCTTAAAACCGGCCTCAGCTCCAGCTCTGTCGTTAGGTTGACTGAAAGTTATGTTGAGACAGCATTTCCAGCATGGCGACAGCCATCGATGGGACTCCAAAGCTCCCTAGTAACAGATGGGTGACATCTCACTCACTAATATTTACAGTCTATGAAGAAGAAGAAATTGTGTTTTAATTAATACTATTTAGGGCTGTCAAACGATTAACATTTTAAAATCACGATTAATCACTCATTTTTCAATAGTTAATTGCGATAAATCGCATTTTTATTTGCAT
Source organism: Tautogolabrus adspersus (assembly GCA_020745685.1). NCBI lineage: Eukaryota > Metazoa > Chordata > Actinopteri > Labriformes > Labridae > Tautogolabrus > Tautogolabrus adspersus. The sequence goes on along the minus strand of CM036541.1, from coordinate 10,174,436 downwards.
GTTTGAAATTCCATTATTTTGCATTTAAAAACAGTTTTTGTTAGGATTTCATTTGGATTTTTTTGTAGTGTCTTAAGACTGAAAATACTTTACTTCCTGTTTGAATATAAACCTGCATTTATTTTGAAATAAAACAAGGAACTTCTAGTTGATCAAATCATTAACTTCACTACGGAAAAAGGAACCCATTACGCATCAATAACCTTTTTTTTCAAAAGCTAAAAGGAATAGTAAGAAAGTGAAATGTTTGATAGTGTAAGGTTGATATTCATTTTGACTCGTCATTTGGGCTGTCCAGAAGTCAAACGAGCCATTCAAAGGTGCATCAGGGTCGTTCCATCACTGTGACCACAGATGTACAAGATGTAACAAGGCCTACGTACAGTGTGCCTTAAGGGACAAAATAGAATGCAATTAAAAAATACTAATAATGCATTAATTTGGGCCCTTAATTGATTGTGATTAACACATTAATGCTGATAGCCCTAATATTATTTAAACACAACAGCATGCCTAATGCTCCAATGAGAGCAGACACACAGAAATCTATACAGCGTGTTCCTCTATCTCCTATTATGGTTTGATTTGCTTTTATCTGTGCCTCTAGGGAATTATATATTTTGTCTAAAGTGTTAGCAGGGCTTTGCAAAGCCCACAAGTGAGATGAAGAGCTAAGATGTACATACTGTCATAATACTTGTTTGCATGCAGGAGACCTAGTCTTTTTTTTAAGTTATAAACACAAGGACATGTTCATTTGAAATTACACTTTTGTTTTTCCTTTTTTTGCCATAAGGTTAAAAATTATTCTGGATTCAATTATCTTTTTGTCCCAGATCAGATCTGATTGGACCACAATCGAGTCGTGTTGAATGGCTCTATATTTTATAGAACCCTCCTATTGTATCGTAGCCTGTGTATCAAGGTTTGGATTGGATTGTCTTGTAAAGTAGATGTGTAGCTTTGTTGTAGTGTCTTTAAAGGCCCTGTATACTAGAGCCTGACCGATTAATCTGCCAATATTAGCATATCAACTGTATCCATCGTATCGGCTAATTTTATTGCAGATATGCACCGATATTACTAGATTCATTTACCAGTCAAATGGCTTTTCAATTGAGTTTCATTGTATTACAATAGCAGTTCTTTTGCACTTGCAGTGTGCTATATGGATTAGAACAAGCATTATCACTCTCCATTGGTCAAGCGGTGATGCACATCCATGTGCAGTTCCTTTTCAGTTGAGTGACCGTTTTGTCTTCATTATATCATTTTTGTGTGTTTGAAAACTGCGTTCAAGGATCAGCGTAATAAATGCGTGTCTCTTTATGTATATCTATCTCTACAGATCGAACAAAGATCCAAGAAATATATCATCAGATACATCGGTATCAGAATTTTTTTTCTCCTCCCCAATATCGATATCGGTGTCAGCCTCAAAAATCCCACATTGGTCTCGGCCTACTGTGTACCAATGCCCACCCCCTTCCCTGATTCCCATGCCTTAGCTTTAGTGTGAAAGTAACGACTCAGCGGTAAGTGTTCTCTCAAAACTAAACATGCAGTCAATTCAGAGATATACACTTAATATAGTATAATTACATATTTTCCCAAATATAATTCTGAGTGATCTGTTGCTTGAACTGGATATGTCTGCTGAATTTAATAAATGTGTGCGTGCGTGTGCGTGTGTGTGTGTGTGTGTGTGTGTGTGTGTGTGTGTGTGTGCGTGTGCGCGTGTGTGCATGCGTGCGTGCGTGCGTGTGTCTTTCCCTTACACGCTCACTCCGGGCATACTCATCAACACAATGTCCTGGTGAGGGAACAGTTGAGTGGCAGGTAGAATGACATGATTGCACACATTTTCCCCTTAAAAACTCTTAGTTTCCTGTTTTCTCTCGTTTTTGAGGCTCTGATCCATTCTCATTTGACGCAGCGTGTTCTGCACAAAGCGACTGTTTGAAGATGATTTTGAACCATGCCCCCTGCACAACCAACACACTGTGGCAGCCACACATTACATACAGGCACACACAGCTCTCTGATGGTGGAAAAGTACTACAGATTGAAGTGGTAAGCACTGCCATAGTGAGGCTGACGGCAGACCCTAGAGAGCTCATCAAAACGTTTCAGGCCGCATGCAAAAAATAGCAAATTAATGCAAGTGAAGGGCTTCTGCCTACAGGAGCAGTGCCCTCATTTTAGAAATACCAGTTTTCCCCTTAGTCTTTTATGATGAGTTCAAAGGGATATGATTTTCCTCTAGCTCCTCCGATCTAGCCATCTGGGCAAATAGGTATCATAATATTAATGTAATTATTTTGTATGTCTGCTGCTGCTGTTGTGAAAGGGCTCCCGCTGATGTTCTAAACTGTATTGAATGAATCTAGCCCTGTGAGCTAGACTGGATGCCGAAACATCTGCAAGCTTTAAGCTTTAATTTTTCTAGCTGATACCTTTTGTCATATTTGCAGCCAGCCTGGTCCTCAGTGGGTTGAATACAATGACTGTACAGGGGAGTGTCATTTAGCAACACTCAATAAACAACTAAATTGGTTGTATCTGATGCTGAAAGCTTTAAACCACATCACATCTTAAAATTATTCACAAATGGGTTATTATGACTTAAAAATCATGTCATGCCAAACAATTGTGAACTTTGTTCTTGGTTGTGTCCAAAGGCGATGTGGTCTTCAGCTGAAAGTTTCGGAGCAACTTGTTTCTGTGATTTGAGCAGGCTAGCTAAGACCTACAGTCACATTGGGTGATCTTTTTCAGTAAGCTTTATTTCCTCGGTAGCCTTACAACTCCCGCGTTATCTCATCAATAAAATGGGCAGTGATTGTTATGTAGGACTCCATTGCTGGGGAATTCCCCATTGCCGGTCAGTACAACTCTATTTACTAGCTAGAGTGCATCCTCCACCTTTCCTTTCATTGTAGCATAAAGAGCTGGAACAGCTTATCATTCCAGGTTCCTTTGGATTTGAAAGCAGCAAGTGCATCTCTTATTGTCACCGCTGTCCAGCTTTAGCCTGCTGCAGTGTTTCCTGCAGAACTATTGTTAACTTAACCACCTCATGAGGCTCACCTGTTGAGATAACGGAGACGCAACTGAAACTTTTTAAAACAGGAGTTTTGTTGTTTTGTACGGAGCCTTGCGTACAGATTTGCCATATGTAGGCACGGTTTCCTTAACTGTGTGCATGGATTTGCACTGGAAATATGAGCTCAATGAGGTCCAGAGGGTGGTCATAACTTACGTACAACTTTCTATCTCTCTTGCATGTGTGTTTAGTGCACTAAAATATTGCAGAAACACTACTCTGCAGTCCACAAGTTTATAAAAGTATTCAAATGGATGCATTCATCATTGTGTGAACATGTCTGATGAACACAATAGGAGATTTGAAAAAGGCACAAAAAAGGACAAAAAGAATAGATCATAATCATGAAGTCGACACTTTGCATAAAAATGTATCAGAGTTCAGGAAAAGACATTTCTGGTGCTTAAAATTCCCCTACCACCTTAACTGGCAGAGGAAACACTGCTGCTGTCTCCTTCTATTCTTGTCCCACTGTCAACTTCTTCTTCGGCCAATTAACTTCTGCTTAAGTGACCCTCCTTCACGTTATAGGTGCCATCCCAAAGAGCCCTGAAGTCCTGACAAGGGTCAAATCTAAAGGGAAATCTGTTCAGAGCACCGTATAAAATATTGATATTTGGGGCCAGCTTATCGATAGTTAAAATACACAAGTCAGGACAATAATATATTGCTGCATCAATATTTTGTCCCACCCCAATCACTACGTATTTTACTAGAATCAATCACAGAACTGACCAGCTTATGTTTGATGATGATATATGCCACTGGGAACAATCAGTGTAGACAGTGGTTATCGATAAAGAACTTGTTGCCAAGACTTCCCATCCCGCGAGTTTCCAGTTTTTACAGTCCAACTTTCAACTTAAGTGATGAGAGTACACTTACTAGCATGTAAAAGGTCTAAGAGCAGGTTGTTAGTTACACTGTAGCCTGTTTTTCAGGCCTATGTTTGTGAGAAGCATGTCTCTCAATAACAGAGTGTAAACCTAGAATTTTTCCTCGGGATTAATGAAGAATATAAAATTAAAGAGAATATATTTAAAAAGTCTACAACACAAGCAAGAATCTAAAAAAATGACAGTGCTGATACAATGATGAATGTTATTAGCATTAATCAAGTAAATTGTTTAAATTCAAGTCCTTGTTTCCTGTCATGTCATTCTGGTCAGATTCAGAGCATCCCTGTGCAACGTCCAAAAGGCTGAAGAGCATAAGAAGTAAACGATTCTGAGTTTTCGAGTGAAAACAGCAAACAGTGAAACAGAATTATGCACATGCAAACTACCAATGAAAAACAAAGATGATTGTATTTTGGATTTCAACATTGCTGTCTTTTCCAAAAAAATGAATGATTGCTTTTTCATGATAATGTGTTGCCACAACTTAGTAAAAAAATAATTGCTACAATTTACTATCTTGAACTTTTCTCAATGGAAAACTAAGAACTGTGATTCTAACAAATTAAGTTGAGTCAGGTTGAGACGAGTGGGGGGGCTTTCCATGCAGTGGAATTGAAGCAGATGGTTGCTTATGTTAGCTAACAAGTAAACTGTGGGAAGTATGTTTAACATTTCAGAGACTTATTGACTCTCCAGGATTCATACACAGTACTGTTATGCTTTGTTATTAACCTTTCCCCTTTTTTGCTGGAAGTTGCCTGTTCAGTAACAGGTTTCTCTTTAACTTTTTCTGTAGTAGCCATGTTTGCATCATTACTTCTGGTTTGTGTTTTCCCCTGTTGGAAATCTATGTCTTGGAAAAAAGTTGCTGCAGTCTTGGCCCTTTTGTTATCTGTATACACGTAATGCTGAGAACAATGATTTAGTCTGAAATTCATTGGCCAAATTGAAAACGTCTTCCAATTCCATTTGAAATCATATTTCAAAGCGTGAAGGTTGATTGTGCTGCAGATTTCTTAACAGGAGTCTGATTGTAACCTGGAACTGTCTTTGTGACTTCCTGGAGAAAAGGATTTTTTCACTTCAAGTTAAAAGTTCAAGGGCTTTTTCTGAATAAGAAGAAAGGATTTCAAATGTGCTGTTTGAGGCGGGACAATGCAATAGTCCCTGCAAAGCGTTTGCACATTATAACAGGATGGTGCTATGGGGTAGTTTAAAAGCCTTGAAGCTGTAGGTTATGACCCCACATTTAATAAGACTGGCTGCACGGCTGACCTTGTGCTCAATGATTGACAAATGTCTAGTTGTGTGCCAGGTGCAGAAAATGTTATTGAAAATAAAGGCATTCCCCTTTCTAAAGAATGATGGAATAAGGCCCTACGATATCTTCAAAATATTTCTGGAAGAAAGTAGTAATGAGTCATTATTAACTATACATGTGGACATTCTGTGTAACATTGCAATTGCAGATTTTGAGCAGACACTCACACTGTTTCCTGTCACGTGAAGAGTTTTTTTTTGGATTTTAATAACTTAATGTTTAAGTTGTGTTAATGAAAAAGAGATTAAGATTAAAAGAAATGTCACATAGTGTTGTTGCGGTGCGTGTATTTGTCCCGGACTCTTTGTTACAGGGTAATTAGTCTCTTATGCTACCTCTTCAGTCTTGCATACCCAAATAATAACAGTGGTTCTTAACTGGTGGGTCGCAGAAAATCAAGAAGTCTATGAAGCCCTTTTAAAACAGGTTTTTATTGATCTGTTTCCTTGTTCTCTCACATGTTCTCGACCGTCTGAAGTCCAAACTGCACAACTTGTCTTTAGATAAATCTGATTGGTTGAAAAATATTGTATATTTGCGTCGTGATTGTTCACGAAGGAGTTGTTGGTGGGACCTGAGGCTCGACCAGCTGAGAACCTCTGACTTAGAAAATATTATGTTCATATTTACTCCTCTCACACTTGGAATGGAAATGCTGAGGATTGATTTTACCCAGAGAGTTAGGCTGCATTCGAGCAGGTTTAGCATAGATGCCATGTTAGCCTACCTCATGTAGCGTTGACTCCTTGGAGTAGCAAACACAAAAAAATATACCAGAGCTGAATCAGGACACTGTCCGAATGAAGATGTCACTCATATGTGTTGTTTTGTAGAAACAGGGAAAAACTGACAGGAAGTGCAAGTCCTTCCTTCCACAGTACTCTGGGTGCCTGTAAGTACCAGATTTAAATTGGCAAAGCAAAAGTCATTTTTTGTCTATCCTGCAGATTTTTGACCAGATTCTGTCAAAGAAAATAAAGGGTTTAAACCTCAAATGTACCCTCACATTTGGGTTTGAGTAGTTTTCTGCTCTTGCCCTAAACAATTCCTAAACATTAATTTAAGTATCCTTTAAAAAGTTGCTTATACCTGCAGGCTTGAAGCTGTATAAATCCTCTTTGGATTCTTTCGCTCTGTATTTGTCTCCATCACCCCCTGACAGAAAACTCCTTCCTGCTCTAAGCTCTAGGTCCTTTCATGTGGGAACTTTTCAGTTGAATATTTTCGCTTAAAACTAGGTTGATGAGAGCTGTGAGAGTCAGCCTAACCAGTAAAGTTCAGGACTTTTACCAATTAGGACACCTAACCAATGTCGATATGAAAATACTACCAGTGCAGCTCTTTTGGTTTCATCAATATCAAAGAGAATAGAGACAAGGCTAATATTTCTTTTCTAAATTTACTTACATGTACTAATAACCGGCTCCCAGACAAATAATATTAAAACATAATAAATGATGTACTTGGATTTTGTATTAATTCTGAGCGGCCATTGAAAGCTATAGTAATTGTAAAAGCCACATGAAATATCTTGGTATTACTGTTATGTGCAAATATAATACGACAGCAAGGGCGCTGCAGTTGTAATTAAACATTGTAGTATTTCAACACATTTGGAAATTATGTTTTTTTTCAGGGCCTTATGCTAAGTGTTTTACAGAATACACAAGTGGAACCCTTGCTATTGAGGGGTTTCCGCTCCCCTCGCTCCTTTGATTACTTAATGGGATTAATTATTCTATGAGGAAGCAGAGTGACTAAGCTGTGCAGGGTTTTTTTTCACCGACATGGGATGCCTAGAGGGGAATCCTGCAGATTCGTAGCACTGCGGAATTGTAAGTTGCCGGATCACTGTGCTTCTGTAGCAGAGGGTAACTTCTTCACTGGGACTTGTTCGCACATTAATCCCCAGGTCGACTGTATGGCACAAAAAGGACGAGGCGGAAAACTCACCAAAAAACAAGACAGGATGTAGCCTTTTCTTTCACCTTCTAAGACCTGAGCTTAAAGTGCGGACCATGTGATGGGAGAAAATGTGTTGGTGGTCTGCAGCTATGACAGCCTTGCACGTCCATACACACTCTCCCCCCAAACCCCTCACTTACAAAAACCTCCCTGACCTTCCTTCTAATTGGACTTAGGGTAAAGGGAGAGAATGGGTGGGGGTGGCTGTGGGGGATAGAGAGGGGGCAGGAGCCGTAAATGTGACCTTTTTTTTCCTTCTGCGGAGATTCCCGAGACACAGTGGGAAGGTTTGGTTTCTTTGGATCTGTCAACAAAAAAGCCTCAGTTTTCTCTGTTACTGGACACTTCCTGCATTAAGACTGTGATTACTTAAAAACGATGTAAAACTAAACCTAGAACAAACCCCAAGATTATCAGAATATCCCAAACAAGGGTAGTGTCTTTCAAAGTATTCAGTACTGTCTACCAGAATATTTTATTTTTGAAGGGTTTTATGGCAGACAGCTCCTCCTGCACCTCTTCATCCATTCACAGCAATGTTGTAGATGGTCATAAAGGAGCTAATTCAGCGTTTTGGCCACTTTGGATACTGTTGGGTAGTTATATCTTTAACGATACATAATGTTTTATTAGCTGATTAAATGTTTTATGTATAAAATTTTAATTTGCAAAATGAAGTATAGTTTTCACATAATTGTAATGAATAAAAAGCACAATATTTGCCTCTGAAATTGAAGTGAAGTACAGTAAATTGAATGTGAAGTAGCTTCAAATTATGCTTGACTATAGCACTTCCAACACAGGCGACAGCAGATACACACTGTTATTCACTATGGTACGCTATTACACCAACGCTTCTGCTCCGTAGCCTCAACTACTGAGGAGGACTACAGTCTCTCTCATAATTTATCACTCAGTGATTAAATGACTTTATATTCTGGGTTTTAGTGAGTTGTTCTCAGATAAAATGTCTCTCAAGTGTGTCTTTTTTCATGGCCCAGAGGAGGCCTAACACGGGAGGCTGTCCTGCTGTAATCCTCGGCCACAGCGCACCAGGCTCAACCGGCACCTTTCAGTTCAACAGAGACTTTCCTGGTGCGACCTCTCAGCTCGGTCAAAGTAAAGTCTACAGATTAAGGGTGCAGAGTAAAAATGAATGCTCTGGTCCAAGGGTGTAGGTTTGATTTTTAAAAGAAGAATTGAAAGAGACGTGTGTGTATGAAAATTCTGATTTAAAATACTGACTGATAGTGGTTAAACACAAATTCTGACTTTTATGACTTCCTTTTCATAAAACTTAAAACCACCATTACTATTGATTAATAAAGAAAAAAAAAGTTTGAAAATGCTGTTACTAAAAATAGCTTTTCGTCTTTCAGATAGAATTAAGATTGATTATGAACTTTGAATGTATCTATTTTTTCACCCGAAAAAAACATAACATTACTTCCAGGTAGTATACACCTTCCAGTCACAAGATTTGAGCGTGCCTAAGAGGTTAACGTCTGGTTGGTGGAAAGTGAACAAGAAGTGGCTGCACACGTTATTGCTATGAGTTCACATTAGTAGTTTAAGGTAATCCAAATGATCGTAACTTTTTGGTCAACCCCCAGTTTGTTATCTTGCTTAAAAAAAAAGTACTGGACGGGGATTTTGGAGAGTAAATCAAATGAAACTTTAAGAAGAATCAGGGGAATAAAAATGATGTAATGTCTCCATGACACATAACTATGTGCAGCTATACAATTTCAGGAAAACTAGAATAGAGTCTAGAGTGGTACAAGCAGTTAATGAAATGATTAATCCTTTACCAGCAAACCAGCAGTGAATTATTTCCATATTTGATTATGCCTTTAGCTACATAATCTCTGTGTTGGCAAGTGCTGCTTCTTTCTGTTTCTGTTTTGAAAGCTCCGAAATTAAATAGGTTTGAGCTTTTGGACTGTTCGAAAAATGTTTTTACAAGGAAATAGTTGCAGTCCAAATGATATCTATTTGAAAATGTCCATTGATCACAATATCCTGCTTTTTAGCACTCCTATGATTCCTTTTGAAAGCTCTCATCCAAGTATGTAATGATGAATTGCTTGTTACCAGAAACTCCTACTTATTGTTCTGTATCATGGATTAGAGGGAATAAGTGCAAAGTGTATCACCAGAATAATAAAAGGTAGTTAAAGACTGAAACCAGGTTACACATCAGGCGGTGATGTATGAGGTATAACAGTCATGAAATTTATCACAACTTGATTTATAGCAACATGTATGAAAGAAAATGAAAAACACACTTGTCTTTGTCTGTAGCCATATACATCATATATATGCACATTTGTACCACACGTTTCACAAATTTCAAGATATTTCACAACAACAGCACCAAAGAGCTTTTGATTGATTCCTCAACCCCGCTAATACATTCATTCATTCATTATTTTCCAGATATACTAATAATCTATTAATTACATAAGTAAATAATTTACAATAAAATAACAATTTAAAGGTACATTTTTCAATTCCAGTACTTTTATACTACAATAATTCCATTCAGTCTCCACATGCATCCGTCTGCCTACATCTTTTATGAAGGTCGCCGAATTCTGAAAACGTCACACAGGAGGAAAGCTTATTTTATCGTCTTATTAACTGAAAACCTGTTACCTTGAAGCGTCCGACAAAGAAAACAGTTTAGTAACGCTGAAAAGCTCACAAACTCCCCTCTCTCGAAGCAATTTCAGCACGGTGCTCCGACATGGAATGAAAACTGTACGCTAAAACTCTGAGAACTCACAGTGATATAAAAATCACAGACAATAAAAAAAATGTCAGGTACTATATCTTGAGGACAAAAAGAATGCCACAAAGTGAATAGTTTTGTTGCAAAATGTGAAAAATCCCCACCGAACCATAAAGAAAACAACACTGAACAATAAAACCATCATACTATGACAACACCTTCTGTACCTGGATTATGTTTTGGTTTGCTCCAAATGTAGTACAAATGGTTACACAAAGGAGAATCTGCAAGGAAAATAATCTGCATAAGCAAATTGCATTCACACATCATGTACTGGGTTTGGTGCTGACACGGACCTTGTAGTGACCTTCAAAACTGATGCACTTCTTTTTTGTCTCCCCTACTTCTATGATGAGAAATCGGCCTTGCTTGTCCATTCATAATGCTGCATTTTTTTTTATTCAGGGGGGTTTGCTGATTGGATCCTACGAAGTGCTGCTCAGGTGTCTGACAAAAATGTCCCGTCCTCTAAATCTACTCACTGCAGTGACAGTCATCTTATAAAAACAATCAAATCATTAAACAGAAGGGCAACATCACTTCACACTTTCTGTCATCAATCTTATACTTCCTGCTATGCACTGTGTACTCATAGTGATAGAGCTGTTGTGATTTGAGGCGGCCGTATTCTCTGAACCCCTGTGTATATTTGTTATTTGGAGGAATCCATAAGACTTAACATTTGTTTAACAGAAACCTGAAAATCTCCTCAGAGTGTCTTTCTGTAACAAAATCCTATATGAACATTTTGTGCAAAATCTTTTCAACCCCCACAACCAACACAACACACACACACAGCCACACACACGCACACCACACACACCCCTGTCTTTGTTAGATGAGCTTTTGTAGGTCTTTGTTTTCTTCCTTGTACAAGGCGCCAGATGTGCAACCAGAATACATGAACTGCTACAGAACATGACACAAACATGATGACAGAGAACGGGCAGAACAAAGACAGTAAAAGCCAAGAAATTAACCAAAATATGTCTTGAAGAAACAGTTTTCCATTTATGAAAAAAAGGCATCATTCCAGAATTTTCTTGTCCATGGATTCTTTGCCATTGGTCCGCGAGTAAGGCTCGAAGGCAGAGGAGCTCAGGTAACGGGCGGAGAGTTCCTGCAGGTTTCCCGCCAGGGAGCCTGCCATGGACAGTGGGTTGGAGGAAATGCGGGTGGCGACACCGCTGAGTAAGGATGGCATTGGGAAACTGAAGAGGCCGTGAGCCGCCGCCGTGCTCTGCAGGCCTGACACAGTCCCTGAGCTGGTTACGACTGGCAAAGGAGGGCTGCCACCTGCCGTGCCAGTGCTTCCGCTGCTGCTGCTACTGCTGCCGTTGTTGGCCATGGCCATAGAGGGAGGGCGCAGGGCAGAGCCCAGTGTGCCGCTGCCGCAGTGGGGCAGAAGGCCCGTCAGGCCTGGGGGAGTCAGCAGCCGACCCTGCTCCAGCAGTCTGAGCACGCTGCAGGTCGCTGCTGTTTCTGAAACCACAGAACGCAGTTCAGAGTCCTTCCCCTGGTCTTTCTTCTGCTTAGTGCGCCGGTTCTGGAACCAGACTTTAACCTGGAGAAGAACACAGACAAGAGAAATTACAATGTAACGTGTAACGCCAGGTTTGTTTGTAACATTTTATTTCAATTTTAGAACTCATAGCACCATTCCTTGTAAAAAAACCCATTTCCAAGCGTTAAGACAACTGCCCTACAATAATTCACGTTCACTGACACTTGCTGTAAAAAGGCCTGTGATCATAGTGTAGAAATAATCTGATGATCTCAGTACTCTGAGATAATTGCACCATGAGCCATACAACTGTCTTCAAAGATTCTGTTGATTGCTTTTAGCCAACACTTTTGTTCACGAATCAAAAGTAGCAAAGAGCCTGTCAATCCCCCAGCCAATCGCTTCTTCCTCTTTAGATCTAACATATAGAAGCCGCATATACAGCCATGCTAATGCACACACCGATAAAGAGATACACACAGACACGTGGGTCGCCAGGTACTGATGGTACACTGTGATTGATCAAAAGCTGCAGTGATTTCATTCAGTCATGGAGGGGAGGGCTCACTGTGCTACACAAACAGGCAGGAGGTTAATTCAATCAGAACTTGCTCAAAGATCGCCTTTCATATGTAAACCACTGCGTCACTTTCTCAGCCTCTTAGTCTACAAAAGGTTCAAGCATGAACTGAGATCCAAACAGTCGGCTCTCATGTGTCAGTTTGTCTTTGTAAACCTCAAAAGAACTGGCAATGTACAAAACAATAAACAATAAAATAGTGTCTTGATTATTTTCTGTATTTGTTATTGATTGTTTGTCAGGCATGACATCAAATTGTTAAAATTCACAGATGTTCTGAGACATACTACACAAATTCAAGATAGGAAACCCCTAAATAACACACTGACATCAAGTTTCTTCCACCGTTCCTGTTTAATTTAATTTCCTCTTCCAACAAACTCAGAACGGCCACCATTAACTGTGGTGCTGACAAGCTGTACTCTAATCTGGACTACAGGATTTCCTAGCCTTAAAGATGTAGCTTCCTGAGTTACTATAATTTTGGACAGAAATTAAAGAAGAAGAAATGAGAAAAAAGAACATTATATTTTTAGGTCAAAAAAAGCTGCCTTAATTACAATAACAAAAGCGGATTTTCAGCATCTCCAAGATTTTAAAATCGCCACCTAATTTGAATGAAACAGATTCATGAATGAAGTTGTGGAAACTATTTATACAATCAAAATCAACCTGTTTTAAAATTGTTGCAAATTCTTCCCACAGTTAAATGTGTATGTATACCAAGTATGTACCGTCTAGTGGTGAGAAAGTATAAACAGAATCCAATCTTGTTATTTCAGAGTGAGAATGAAAAAGTGTTTGCACTCTACATTTTATTTAACAGTAGAAAGAGCACTAACCTCGTATTTAAACAATTTCAATGAGATCATTTATTTGACTTATTTAGTCATCCTGCCATGGGAACTGTCCTGCTAGCTCTTTCTCATAATCTTTTTTATAATTAAGTCAAAATGGAAACACACACATGTATTTCTATGGTGCACATAAATCTCTCTTTAACTACACCTGCTTTCAAATGGGAGAAAAAGTGAACGTACCAATCAGCAGCAAGCCTCCAGCTCAAACCACTGCTTATCCAATCACAGTGAAATCTTTTTTTCCCTTTACTGCCGTTGAGGGCCGTTTGACTCTTCACCATCATTTATAAATTATTTTACACCTAGTGAAAAAGCCCTGACACAAATCCAATATTATCTATTGTAACGTGAGGACTGCTGAACACCAAACTCAGTTTACATTTTCAGCGCAAAGACAACAAAAGGTGAAACAAGAAGCTCAAACAAAGGGGATATGGTGTGCACACAGCAAATGGCCTCAAGATAACAACCTGTGAGTGCCGCGGAACAAAATGTTAATTTCACCTCGATGTCTTTAAAAGGTGTTTCATCAGGACAAAAAGCAGACGGTGGAGAAGACTCCTGTAGTCTTTGCTCGGTCTTACTATAGAGAGCAAATCTTGTTTTCTATATAACTTTAATGTGAACACAACAAATGAACTTGTTTTGAGTTCATGTGGACGTAAGGAAATCAGTGATTTTGTTGATAAAATGTAAAACATGTAAATGTTTGAAATGAGTCTAAAAAAAAAGGTGTAAAATGTATATAGCTGTTTTTCATGGAAGCAGTGACCTTGTTGTACATCAACAAGCTGATTGGAGTCGTTGGTTGTGGTGTCATTTTGTGACAAAAGGTTAACCTTGAGTAGAGGTCTGAGAGAGCAGCACTGAAAGCCACAACACATTAGCACCAAAGACCAAGCCGATGGGGCCGTTAGCCCCTTTGCACATTTTCAAAATTAAATAGGTGAATAAAACACCAAAGCGTAGAAGAAGACAGCCGGGGTTCTCTTGGGTCTAAATGCCAAAGGGTGACTGGGTGACTAGTTTTTGAATCTGGTGTCAAGTACAGAGTGCAAATACAGTTCAGACAGCGCGGACACGGCTGACCCACTCCTGACCCCACACATACGACATGAGGAGGAAGTCTGCCCTTAATATAACGGCAGCCTTCAATTTAGCAGCCTCAGGCAATAAGGTCTAACACTCCATGCGCTACATCGACAGTACACACGATTGATTGGGGGCGGGGGGGGTAGGGGGTAAGCACAACATTAATTATTCTTATGCAGAAACCTTAAAGGTACAACCTTTTATCTAAATATAAGTTCACAGTTTTAAGAAAGTTCAAAACACTCAACTAGAACACTCATCAATGAACACACAGGGCTGTGAATAGTAACACTCAAGCACAACTACAAGTTTGTATTGAATTATAATGCAATCAAATGTTTGTTTGCATTAGTGCTTCCAAACAGGCCCTTACATTTTTTTAATGATTGCAACTTTAAAATCAACACCTGCTCCGTCTGTGACTCACTTCATTCAATAAAGGATTCAGGGCTTTCAGGCGAAATCAATTCAAATGAATATATTAAGATGACTATAAGTCAAAAATCAGACACATCAAATAAATAACATTAATTTAATTAAATTCACACTGCAGCTTACGTCAATGATATTTTACAGTAATTATAACAAAAGCATCCATACTGACTTTTTCATGAAATATCTCTCACTTTTTTTACATCACATTTTAGCCAGCACATGTCTAACTCTTACACACCTGGGTTTCAGAAAGATTGAGCTGACGGGCCAGTTCTGTCCGTTCCCTCCCCACCACGTACTGACATCTCTGAAACTCCATCTCCAGCCGGTAAAGTTGCTCTGCAGTGAAGGAGGTGCGCGTCCGCTTAGGTCGGTCTAGATCCAAACCCTTCGGCAGGATTATCTCTCGGATAGATCCTTTAGCATCTGCAATAAGAATGCCTTTAAATTAGCAACGGAGCAGCAGAGGGAAGGACTCAGGAGCTGTAACAACAGATTAGTGCAATATATATCTCTAAGTAAAAACTGTTTGTGTATATCTAATGAAAGATATTTTATTATTATCTCAGGTATCTTTTTAATAGAGGTATTGAGAATGAACTTAGATGTGTTACACTCTGATTGTATTTATTTATCTTTACTTAACCTTAACCTCAACACATGTACTGAAATACAATTTGTCTTTGTTTAAATTATGTATTACATCTACAAGCTTACAACATTACAAATGATTGAGGGGAGAAAATATCAGAGCAGAAGTTTTCACATGAATCAAAAATTAAATATTCTGCTGATCATTTATGAGGTATTCAAATTAATGGAAATATCTCTCAAAGGTATTTCATGAAGTTTTCAAAGTTCACAAAGATGTTAAACTTATAAATAAAGATTCATATTAAAAGTAATACCAATAAATATAAAAGAAAGATATCTTGGTTTCATCGTGTAATAGGTGTGTGTGTGTGTGTGTGTGTGTGTGTGTGTGTGTGTGTGTGTGTGTGTGTGTGTGTGTGTTATACCAGAAAAGAAAAGAAAGAAATGTTTTTTCATGTCCAGTTTTAGATTTAAAAAAAATCTCTGATTAGTAAGTGTATGCATTTTTTAAAAATCTGGTATTTTAATAATCATGGCAAATAAACATAGCTGCAATTTTGCTTTAAATTAATTTACGATCAACAGGAAAAAAAACTATTGAATAATAAGTGTCCAAATATTTCTACAGTAATTTGTATTTATATTTATGTTTTAGGCACCGAGTCTGCTTCGTCTCATTAAATCTTGCAGAACTAATCCTCTGTTTTCAGTGAACATATATTTGTAGTTTGTTTTCATACACTCTTTCTGTTGGGCCAACACATCATGAAGGAAATTCCATAAATTACTAACAAGGCAACTGACACTCAAACACACAATTTGATCATTTCTGTAAAAACAATCTCTCTGCACCTTTTTTTCTCTGTTGAAATAATTATGTCTCTTAATCTTTATCTGAAATATTCTAAAATTAAAACAGTATAAAGCCTGAAGGCGTTTGTATTTTAATGCACAACTGAACACAATTACATTTTCCCAGGTACTTTGAACATTTGAGGATAAATGAACTTCTTTCATTCAGTGTGATTAAAGTGTGAAATCAGAGGAAAGATGAAGCTAGTCTTGATGGTTACCAAATGCACAACAACAACATTTATAGAAGAAATGACTGTGGTGATTAAATTAAAGAAGCATCTTTTAAAAATACAATTATGAATTTTAATACGACATTTTCATGATAAATAATTCAGTCATCTGACATTTTTGTGTTACGGTAAATCTATTCAAACTGGGAAAAAAAATACTGGACGTTACTCTCCTTATTTTTTAAAAGTCCCTGTAATTGTAAATGAACACACCTTTATGTTAATGTTTTTTAATGTTAAGAAAATAATGTTCTATTTACTTAATCTTTAAAGGGAGGTGTAAGCCTCCCTTTAAAAAAAGATTTTATCAGCTCTCCTGCGATATTATAAAGGCTTTATTTTTCAACTTTGTTCTTAAAGATGCTGTCTTATACTTCTTATTCAAGAATGTGTGTATTCTTACAGCAGTTTGAACTATGTTTTATGTGTTTTGTGTGTTTAATCGCTATGATCTCTGAAATATGACACTGCAAGTTCACAAACAGAAAGAGTCTGAGCCCTACCTCGGACTAGTATTCTCCGACAGTAGTCCGGGTCCCCCGTGCTCCCCCTGTTTTTCTCGCAGTTGTCCACGGTCCCAGAGGGGGAGAAGGAGTCCTGCTGCTCCTTGAGGAAGCTTTTGGACAAGCTGCCCTGGGACTCCTTGTCATCTTTCGCCTTCTTTAGTCCATTCTTCAGCCCCATCGCATCCGTCTCTTGGTTGTACCTGACCTCCATGCTCAGTTTATCCTCTTGGACCTGCAGCTTGTCCGCCTCTTTTTTCCTTTGTCAGGTGACAAAAAAGAGATTACGCAGAAGACGGCGCACCAGATGGTCTGGACAGTGTGGGTTTTAGTTTCAAAACAGTACCTTTCAGCAGGGCAGAGTCAGCTATCTAATGTTTGCTGAAATAGTTCCGTCGCTCAACCAAGGAGCCCTATTATCACTGACCAAACTCCGTTGCCCAATGATCATGGACTTCTCAATGAAACTCAACAGTAATTCAATGCCCCCCTTTCCTCGTTACATAGACACCAGGCTGATAGATGATCTCCAAATAATCAGAGGCATGGATGCACTCGCTGTTTCAATTGATTACGGTAGTTTTGCTGCCTCCACATTTGCGTAACCTCATGAATACACTAAATTGTTTGGGGAAATAGATCAGGTCTTGATAGAGGGTTTTGCTCGTCCCGTCCCCCCCAGTTTGCCTGCTCTCAGCCCAGAGAATCAAGACAAATGATTGGTCTTGTCTTGCAACCAACCCTCCCTGAACCCCACATGAACGCACACAATCACGGGGGTACGACTCCTCCAGACCTGAAAAAAGTTCCCGGTTGCTTCATTCTTCCGTCCACAGAACACGGCCAGACTTTTTTTCCCCCGACTTTTCACTGCGAACCTGATTGCCGCAGCATGTCCACGAACTTTGATCCCGTTTTCTCTTTGGCTCCCTCTCCCCAATCAATGGTATTCTGCAATGTGCGGATCTCGCCACTACGCTATTGTAGCCAAGAGACACAGGGGGAGAGCCAGAGAGAGAGGGGGGAGAGAGAGAGAGAGAGACAAGTGAAAAGAAGAATGAACTAATCCAAATTTAAACACAATTTACGAAGGCATTGGACCAGATGGTTTGAGCACGGGAACAAGCGACATGCTCAGCTCCAAGCACGGGAACTGTGTTAAAGTTCCCCTTGTCGTCCTGTGTATATTCAGAGTGCCACGCCAAGGAACCCTGCACAGTTCGTGCCGCTAACCATATTTCAGTATTTAAATGACAGCACCCCAGAAGCCATCTTTAGCTCTCATAATCTTAACCTGCCCAATTGACAAAAAGAAAGAAAGACAAAAAAGGGGAACAAAACTTGTCATTAGTGCTTAGTCTGCCTACACTCTCGCTCTCACACACACATACCTTTGGAATGGCCCCTACCTCCCTCCAACACTCGCCTTCCAGCCCACTACCCACCCACCAAACCACCAACTCTTAGCTACTTTCATTGTCAGTGCAACAATATCTCTGCACACAGCAGTGGCCAGTAATCCAATAAGACCATTGATTAGGCCACAATGATTCAATTCAAACCAGTGGCCCAGTGCAAGGAGCATTTTCTGGCCCTTCTTGTCACCTTAGCTGGCCAGAAGCCCTCTTGAAGGAGCCCCCCTCCCTGAGTGCCATTCATGCCTTTATGGGAAACAGAGAGGAAAAGGAGTGAAAGATGGCAATTATCTAATTGGACTATTAACAAACAATTCTGTGAGTGTGGCTGCCCGGCAGCAGTCTCGGGGTGGGTTTAAGGGCCGCATGTTGGACTAACTTTATTCACTGAGTGTTTGGGGGGCTTCTGCTTAGAGTGGGACTGGATCCATTGTTTGAGAAAGGTAAAAAGGAGGCTAAAAAGGGAGCGACTAAAAGGGACCTGTGCTTCTCAAGCTGTGGTGCAGAGCCCCAGCCTGGGAAATAAATTGAGGACGTAGCGTCTTGGCCTCTCAAATACACACAATGACTGTGGAAGAGAAAAGACTGATGTGTTCAGTTGCTACGTCCCCCAAAATATCACACACATTTAGTAAAGAATACTGCATGTATACTGTGTGCACACACATTTGAAATGGCAAATTACCAACACAAAAAAAATCCACAACGTTTGGGATCAAACTATTTATTGAAATTCAATTGGAAGACTTAATGAGCACCTTCCTTGTAATGATGATGACCAACACGCACATTGCATTGCAGCACAGTGGAACACTTAAATATTATAATAAACACTAGAAATAACTGCTCTTTTTTGCTTCCAGGCTTTACAACATGGTACACAATATATATATATGATATTGTACATATTAGGAAGAGAGATCTCTAGAAAGTTCTTGATTCCCAAATTGTTTCCTATAAACAAAACAAAAACGTGTATTACATTAGCATTAAAAAGAATAAGCATTTTACATTTTGGCTAACATTTTAAGCAGACATTATGCAGAATATTCTTGAGCAAGGTGTGTTGATGAATATAAATCAGCTGAATTCAGTGGATCATGATGCAATTTGTTCTCAGTTTTTGATTTTTGGAGAAGAAATGAGTTTTTGATTTTTTATATATTCATCCCTCATCTCTTTATGTTTCTACAGATATCAGTCTGATAGCTGCAGAAACATAAAGAGATGAGGGATGAATATATAATACAGTATCAAGGCAGATAGACAAACAATGACTTGTTGTCATTTTCTATAAATTATGAATCACTTAATCAAAGGGGCAAAATGGATGTGACCATGTCATAAAATAATTCAAAATGCTATTGAATATGATTTATGTTTTAAACTAAGAATGTCTGTGGAGACCCCTACTGGCAATAGCATAGAAGAAACTCAAGTCACACACAAATATCTGCTATGATCAAATCACCACGGGCTAACAATAAAGCACCAACATTATCAAACATCAATATTTCGGTTATCATTTTAACATGGCAAGTCTTCAATGACATTCTTTGAAATGCTGAACATGTTGCTGTGCTGTAATGTGACCTCTCTCTGCCCTGTTGTCTGTATCTCTACACCGGAGATTTGAGTTGTCCATTGAACAGATTTAATGTCCCAGGAAATCAAAGAGAATCCTGAACTGCACAGACTGGCCAAACAGAATAAGGGGGTGAAATTTCACAATTATTTCAGGGGAGGAAATGGTTACTTTTGTTACAGGACCGACTGAGATGTCAGCATGTTTATTTATAATGCCTTCTCTTCAGCTCTAAGTGACGGATACTCACACAAATAGTCAGTTAACACAGTCTATGAAAACTGGAGAAACCACTGTCTGCCTAACGCGCGATTAATGCCTCCTACGATTTCTTTAAGTGTGCTCCGTGTGGTCGTGTTACTAGGGCCCACAGCTACTTGGCACTTTATGGCAAAGCCTTTTAGGTTCCCTTAATACATGGTAGGTTGCTGTGGAAAGTGCAGGCCTTGGAGAGCCTTGATGTCTTAACAACAACATAGTAACTCAAGATGAATGGTTACATTCACAGCCTTACTATATGTTGACAAATGTGGCGATTATGTTCCACTGTATGAGAGCAAGCTGTTCTTGAACCCTCTAAATAAAGAGCTTGCTTCGGTCTACGGCGGAGGGTGAGACTGGCAGCTGAGCTCAAAAATGGTTGAACACTGATGGTTTTCACCGCGACAATGTTTTTTTATCCTGCTTTTTTCCCAGTACAGAATCATTGATGTCTTATAAATATTGAGTGCTTGTAGTGAGTGATGGTGGTGGGAAAACAAACTTTCGACCAATTAACCTTGTATGAGAGAATTTAACTCTGATTCTAATCTGAGTATTAATTGTTGTGTCTGTTGGTTTCTGGTGGAAAAAATCTTGTCATTGTTAGTGGGCACTGATGGCTTCCTCCAATACTTAAACAGCACATGCAGCAGATAGATGGTTACAGCTGAGAAGAAGGTGGTCTGCACTCGATTTAGTAAACAACGTACGTTTTTTTAAATATTCAATGATTGGTTTAAGACATCAGCATGGTCATATCAGTACACTGTTAGTGCACAATCCTGTTAGTAAAAAGGATGTGTTAATAGAAATATAAACTCTACGTTATCGGCTGTTATAGTTGGTGAATTTTCTCCCCAAAACAGGTGACAGCCTCAAATATCATTCAGGAATATCCCCCTGAAAATGTGACCAGCCATTTTAGGAGATTATAGAGTTCTTGGTGTTTTTTTTATTTTTATAAAACAAATCCATTAAATCAACTCAGATTTTTTGTTTTACCACCTGGAACCAATGATGCCCAAGCAAACTAAAAAATATATTTTTCATTCAGGGTGCAGTGCTTCTTCGCTGCTATCTCGCACTTGTCAAATTGCCTGAACTTTTTTACTTTGCTCATTCAGCTTTGGAAAGGCTCGACAGTCTTTTACTTTGGGTAGGTGTTGTTTTGAATGGACCTTCTGAAGGATGATACTCCAGACAGAGGTCTGATACCAATCTGTGAACTGTTAACATTTTTAATACATGTCCAATTTCCTTGACTTCGCTCACTGAATCTGTGTTCATTGCAAACTTTTGTCTTTGTTCAATTTTTATGTTAGCACCTCTGTGAATAGAGGTTATGGAGTAAATCATGGAACAAGAAAGCTGCCTATGCAAGTTTGCTAGAAATCATCAAAGCCGAAGAAACAGTTTTATTTTATTACATTTTTATTATATTACGATATGAATAAAATAAAGTGACCAAAGTATAGCTCAGGGGTCAGTTGTTATTTATGACAGGACATTTACAGACAGAAAATATATCTGTTGTGCTGTTTTACTAATCCACTGTTGACCATACAATATTTTAAGTGTGACATACCAGACAGTCTAAAACCTACGACAAAGCCCAAAGCAGTAATTGATTTTTCTGTATGTTCTCTGTGAGTAGTTTTAGATAACAGTCTTTTGTCCCGCAGGCAGCGCCTTGCTGTAGTAATTGTCACAGGTGTAATTTGAGCAGTTCCTTTGTGTCTCTGCAACAGTTACGTCCCCATTGGCAGTGGTAATGTGCATCGAGATTCGAGCGTGAGGGGAACAATGGAAAGCATCATGAAAGCTTTGAAAATAAATCATGTGTTTTTCTTCCCCTCTTTCACCACTCAGCCCACCATTTTTCAGAACAAAGATGGATTTTTTTTTTCCATGGTAAATCTTTCGGGAGTGTTTGGAAACACGGCAGGTTTGACTGTGAAGCTGTGCTGCTCTGTGTTTAACCTCATCTTAACTGTATTGAATGATAAAGTATTACAGAAGATTATTCCTGCTGGGAGCCGCGGTGATTAAGTAGCATACAGCTGTTGAACAGTAACCTCCAAGAAACTATCGTGTAAGCGAGTGACAAACTATGTACTGGCATCAGGCCCCTCACACTCCATCTTTATGTCTCGTGCAAATGATTTTTCTCTTTTGTCTCCACGACGAGCTTGCAGAATGAAAGTGTACAATGGTGATCAGCAAGGTGTAGAATAATCTGTGCTAAATAATTTAGATATTATTTGTACTTTTTTTAATGAGCTATGGAAGGCCCTGAGAAATGAAACGTGAAGTAACATTTGCATGATAGATGTCGTATTTTTATATTGTCAACAATTCTCTTTTAAAAACCAAAATCAAACATGTACTGGTCCATCCCTACTGTAATTACTTCAGAATTTATCGATCTTCCTAATCTCTATTTATTCCTACTGAAGATTTCAATCCTTGGAAATTTGTCATGAATGTATACGTTCATTTTTTAAAGGCTCATTCATTGACATAGTCTGCTGCTCACTGCAGGTTTGATCAAATGTTACTCAAACAGGAGAGGAAGTGTTTTTCTTTGGGACTTTTCAGCAGCGGATTAATCCACATTTGGCACGGTCCAACATACACAACTGCTGGCCACTGAAGTGTGTTTTTATGATCATTAAGGAAGCTGTGAACCTGACCCTGAACTGGACTTGTGATTTTTGATTAAAAAAAAATATATATACTGTATATATACATAAAAAAAATTGCGAAGAGACATGCGAAATGCTACCAGGGACAAGAGATAACATTGAGACAAAGGTTGAGAGGCGCAGGAAGTTAGGAAATGTACAGTATTACCTTCTGCATGGATGAGATGTGTTAACATTAGGACTTAACTGGATGTAGCATTTGGATTTAAAGCTGTTAGCTGAGGTTGCTAATGTTAGAATTACAGAATATAAACATGAATAAAGATAGATTTTTTTCAGCTGTCATAAAACATGCCAAGTCAAGTTAACTTATTTTGATTAAAGTAGCCCCAAACACTCATTTTCCTTTAAGTGTCAAATTCCCCATCACCACAACAAACAACTTCTCCTCTCCTTGCTTTTAAAAATTATTTAAAAAATAGCTGAGAAGAAGCACAAGTGCATGAAAACATTGATTTTATTCTATCATAACATTTGTCTCAGTGCTGTTCAATTATTAAAGTTCATTAAAGCAGAAAAAAATCGATGCAAAGCTTTGCGATCTTTTAAACAGAGCACTCAGCAATAAATACCTTGAAGAACAAATGATGTATGAGAAAATGTTAACCTTTCATCGCTCCAGTTTTTTGGGGTTTTTTAGTATTTCAATTACTGCAACTTCTTTGACGAGTGTTTTCGAGGGGTTTTTAATCAATCAGCAAAGAAGCATCTTTATGTCAAGTTTCTTAGAATCAAGCAAAGCACCGTCTTACCAAAGGATGAAAAGAAATCCTACTTGAAGATTAGGCTGAAGCCGTCACAGTCAACGGTTGTAACTGACTTAGACTGAGGAACAATAAAGGATATATCACTTTTAAAATCTTTTATGCCAGTGCAACATTTATCTCAAAGTAAAAGTGTTCACACATTCTCATACATCCTGAACAAAAGAAAGGGATTGAGTCTCCTTAATCAAAACATCCTTTTGATTTCTCTTCTGCATTGGAAAAGAAGTCCTTGGTGCTTCATTAACTTTCACCATGCGACTTATTTATTTTGTTCATGTGGAGATGTGATAAACCATGGTTTGTGTGTGTGAGTGTTTCATTCAGAACTGTCAATGTTCAGCATGTGTGTGTTGTTTTTAAGATGATGATCAAATGCAGAGGAAAAATGCAGATCAAATTCAAATCACTGTTTTAAAAGGGAAACGCACGACATTGCAACTACAAGTTCAACCGTTTGTCAAATATGCAATGAGTTGATGGATAGAAAGTCAATCAGCATACAGATGTGGTTATACATGAATCATCGAAAACAATGATTGGTTTGTGATTCAGCTAATCAAAAGAGAGGAGAGCTGATGTTCTGTCTATAATATAAATATCTTTTGGTTTGAATTTAAAGTTGTTATACGGCTGACTTTTACGTTTTAGAGCCTCACTGATACATCAAATCTTAAGTTTAATTAGTAATGATAACATTCAGAATTTCTTTTCCACAAACCCAAATGGTCGGTTAATATTCATTAATCATTGACGCTGTCTGTGTAGGTAGTGACAAGACATTTTTTTATAGCATTAAATCCTTTATTATGAAGACATTCCTGTCATGTGATTAATGGTCTGTGCATTAATATTAACTTTAAACGTAGACAGAAAAGGAAATGACGTGAATTTTTATGTAAAATATTCATTTTCAGAGCTTAATGGCATCATGGCACTGAACGAATGAAGCATATAGACCCCCTCAAACCCAAATTGCATCAAATTTGATTATAATATAACTACGTAATTCTTGAGGCACACATACAGCAAAGCACTGATGAACTCTGTTTTTTATCTGTAGGGAAATTTAAACCTGTCCGTCCATCTGTCCATCCAACTAACCATCCAACCATCTCCTCTGTCCATCCATCTGATGGATCTCTTTATGTAGTATGTTGAGTATGACTATCCCTGGACACACACACACACACACACACACACACACACACAAACACACACACACTGACTCACTGAGATCGTAAATCCAAATCTCCTCAGCCTTATCCTTCTCCCTGAAGAAGTACATTTCAACTATTTAAATCTCTCTTATTGTATTTAATCTCATTTCATGTTGTACCAAAGCCTTCTCTACACTAACTTGACATAAATCCATTCATCCAAAAGCAATAGAATTGTGAGGTTCCTCTTAAGAAAAGAAAATCCTTGTTCATTATTGTATTTATAGAGGAAATAAACAAATGTATCAACAAGATTTCACACCTTTAAAGTTACAATATTCACTCGGCTCAAGAAAAAAATCTGTTGAGGAAACCTTGACTCTCTGTTCCGTCTGATTCCCAGTTTCTACACTGCATGAGTAAACATGATACCATCATATTCTCATTTCATATTCTCCCAGACCATGATCAAAAGGCCAGTCCCCTGTATAATACGATGCTGGAATACATGTCAGTGTCAGATTTACATATGAAGGCAGGATTCCTGTGCCAAGAGCCACTAAATTGAAGGTCATAGGACACAGAAACAGATTGTGCTGTTCTGTAGTGTTTCAGGAAACATGTGCGACTGTTTAGCCTCTGGCGCCCTCATGTGGCCTGAGGAGGTAACTCTCCCCAGATTAGTCCAACTCTCAGAAAATCTTGGGGAACAACACAAATGTATTGATTTGATATTAAACATCTAGCCAGATAATTTAAGCACGCATCCATGTAAAGCTCCTACTGCGACATGCAGAGCAATGCATATATCTTATTTTGAGAATCTGTCTGGCCCATAAGAGTTCTATCACAACATCGAGATTCAGATGAGCTCTGCGACCAACTCTTATAGTATAATTCAACTTTTTCAATCACTTTGAAGAGATTTTTTGAATCATGGGTAAGTGAAGAATTAGATAAACAAGATAAATATTTTTCTGCACTGTAGAAAGCTATAGCCATGTTATGGGACCAAGGTTTGAGAGTGTCCATGTATTAAAAACTTCTGAAACCATGTGCCCTTAAAATTACGCTTAAATGCTGCTGAATGGTTTTGTGAAACATGTTTCAGAACCGTAGCTCTGTAGATTGTGTTGAATCACTTTTCTGGTGGGCAGTACTATGCAAAACGCCAATACAAATTTTTACAATACAAGTGTTTCAATATCAATCTTTCTTTTTGTTAGTTCAGGTGTGTTTTTTTAATGCCAAATGTTATTTTCGATGCCAAGATTTAGCTGTCACTTTTCTGGCTCCATATGCTACATGGCTGTAGCAGATGGGATCAAAAGCAGGATGGATGTTTGGTGACAAATTACATTTTTTCTGGGTCTGTGTGTTTTTGACTTTACACTGTTTATGTCTTGGTGGTGTGTATTAGTCTTTTTGCAGCATGGTTGTTAATTTGCAACATTTTTCCAAGCTTTATTGGACTTTTGTGTGTTTCTGAATTTGCAGACTGTCTCTCCAGAAACCTGTTTGAGCTGCGTAAGCATATTTGCCCTTTTTTTCCCCAATTATAGATGTCCTTTTTTTTTATTAAGTGATGAAATAACATGACAAACATAACAAGTAACACACAAGACAAACACGAGTAACAATACAAAGAAGGAAACAACAAGATTGAAAGCTATACAGCTGCACAAAGTTGAAGAAGTACAGTTCATACTCATTACTTGCTGTGTGATTGATTGGTTGATCCTTATAGGTTTTTTGTGTTTCGGACAGGGTTAGAGGAGATTAATAAATAGATACACAGCTTAAAGGTACAGTATGTAGAATTGCATGCTAATGTTTACATTAAAATATCTAACTTAAATTAAAAATTGACTAAACCCATGTTATATATATTTTTTAGTTGAGTACTTACATCACCTCAAATATTTCCAAAAGTTATCAAAGCCAGAGAAATCCGTAATTTTATAGTTAATAATAATAATAATAATAATACATTTGATTTAAAAGCGCCTTTCAGGACACCCAAGGACACTGTACAACAATCAACATTTAAAAACCACAATGGATAAAATCAGTATACAATGAAATAAATGAAATGGAGTGTAACGGACAGAGTAATTTGCAGTGATATGGTTAGAGTGAGAAGGCGATCTTGAACAGGTGGGTTTTGAGTCTGGATTTGAAGATGGGGAGAGAGTCAATGTTGCGTATGTCCGGTGGCAGAGAGTTCCAGAGCCATGGTGCTGAGGCGTGCAGAGGGCACAGTGAGATGGATGGAGGAGGAGGATCTGAGGGAGCGGGCTGGAGTGGCGATGTGAAGGAGGTCAGACAGATATGGAGGGGCGAGGTTGTGGATGGCCTTGAAGGTGTACAGGAGGAGTTTGAAGGCGATTCTTTGTTTAACCGGGAGCCAGTGGAGTTGCTGTAGGATGGGGGTGATGTGATGGTATGAGGGGGTTTTGGTGACAATCCGGGCAGCAGAGTTTTGAACCAGTTGGAGCTTGTGGAGGGACTTATGAGGGAGGCCGAAGAGGAGAGAGTTGCAATACGTGACGTGTCTTGTAGGCGGCCACCATGATGAGCCGCCACGATAGACACGAATTGTTGATCGTTGTCAAGGAAACACCGGATGTTACGTCAAAGACCGCTGCATAAGCTAGCGCTAGCTGCTACTGAAAGCTGCCGTTCTGTTGATGTATGTGCTGCTGTGATAAAAACGTCATGTAAATTATACATAGATACATCGTCAGCACACATGTTGTCTTTCTCAGGTAGGTTTCGCCCGTTCGTATTGATTCAACACGGAGTTCGTTCGTTTTCACTCCCATGATACCCAGCGAGCCTCAACGTCATCTTTTGTTGTTTTGATTGAGAGCCCCCTAGCGGCGGATTTTACATACTGTCTGTTTAAGAAAATTTAAAAATTAGCAAATGATGGGGTCACGTTGGTAAAGATGGCTGCCTGAACTGAAGCTCCGACTAGCATCATTTAATTAATCCTGTAGTTTGTGTTGGGGTCATCCCTATGTTCCCACAGCCCAATGGTCCCACAGCCTTATGTTCCTACAGGGGTTAGGGTAAGGGTTAGGGGTTAGGGTAGAGGGTTAGGGGAACATATGTGGAACATAGGGCTGTGGGAACATAGGGCTGTGGGAATATAGGCATGCTCCCGTTTGTGTTTACATTAGTTATGCATTAAATGACTTTTGGTCGCACAGAATGGCGAAACAGCTCAAAAGCAGGGACATTAAGGCGGATTTGCGATCTAAGAACCTGAATCGAGATAGCGACGGAAACAGAGGGGACGCACATTGGTCAGGATATTGCTAATAAATTTGCCAAACTGCAAAAAATATCCAGCGATTTAGCCAGCCTCGAGGACATACGCTGAACCACGGCGTCGGTCGTCACTAATTTCGCGAATGGTGGAGGTGGAAAAGAGAGTGGACTGGCTGGAGGACGCAGACAGAGAAATGAAAGCGACGCTGGAGGCTAACCCACTTGCTACTAAAGCGGCGGTAGAGGACATCCGTGAGGAATTAGAAGATATGGAGAACCGCAACAGATGCAACAATCTACGATTTGTGGGTGTCCCAGAAGGTAAAGAATATGTATAAACCAGCTCTATCAGAGCGCTCTGTTTTGGTGTGTGTGTCTCTTTAAATGCAATGAGCCCCTGAGTTTCACAGTAGACATCACTCCTCTGTAGCGAGAATAAAAATGGCAGACCTTTGCAAAAGTTTTGCTCTAGGCTGGGGGTGGAGTAACCAGGGGAACATTATATATGCTTCCTCTGGGTAATATTATGAGGAAACATTCAATAAATGTTCATTGTTATGCAGATGATACTCAGCTATACGTATCAATGAAACCAGATGACACCAATCAGTTATGCACACTAGAAGCTTGCCTTAAGGACATTAGGACTTGGATGACCAGAAACTTTTTGTTGCTTAACTCAGACAAGACCGAAGTTATTGTGCTTGGACCTAAGAATCTCAGAGAGACTTTTTCTAATGATACAACTGCCCTTAATGGCATCAGCGTGGCATCTAGCACCACTGTTAGGAATCTAGGAGTTTTATTTGATCCAGATATGTCCTTTAGCTCTCACATAAAACAAATTTCAAGGACAGCTTATTTTCACCTTCGTAATATATCTAAGATCAGGCAGATCCTGTCGCAAAACGATGCAGAAAAACTAGTTCATGCATTTGTTACCTCCAGGTTGGATTACTGTAATTCTCTTTTATCAGGGTGCTCTGGTAAATCTCTAAAGACTCTTCAACTAGTCCAAAATGCTGCAGCTCGAGTACTGACTAGAACTAGGAAAAGGGACCACATTACTCCTGTATTGGCTTCTTTGCACTGGCTCCCTATACAATTTAGAATAGAATTTAAAATCCTTCTTCTCACTTACAAAGCTCTAAATGGTCAGGCACCATCTTATCTTAAAGAGTTAATAGTGCCGTACTACCCGTCGAGAACATTACGCTCCCAGAATGCAGGCCTGCTCGTGGTACCTACAGTCTCTAAATGTACTATGGGAGGTAGAGCCTTCAGTTATCAGGCGCCGCTCCTCTGGAATCATCTACCAGTCGGGGTCCGGGGGGCAGACACACTATGTACTTTCAAGAATAGACTTAAAACTTTTCTTTTTGATAAATCTTATAGTTAGGGCTGGCACAGGTATAGACCAGTTTATAGTTATGCTGCTATAGGCCTAGACTACCAGGGGAACTGGCACCTTGAGCTCTTATCCCCTGCTCTCTCTCCCTCTTTCTCTCTCTCTCTCTCTGCATTCATATGACATTACTGCATGTCACTACCTTTAAATCCCAGTTACTAACCACATCTTCTTCTGGGAGCTCCTGAGCTCTCTTAGGTTCCTCGGGATTGTTGCTCCTGCTGAGCTCTCTTAGGTTCCAGGGGGTCGTTGGTGGACGGCCCTGCAAAACATCCCTCCCCCCCCTCCCTTCGGGATCGTAGGTGGACGGTCTACCTGAACAACACCCCCCCCCCCCCCCCCCCCTTTTTCCCTTGTTCCCTATCCCTCTTCCTGCATCTTATCCCATCTCCCCCTATCCCTTTCCAAGCCCGGCGCAGTCTAGGCTGTGAAGGCTGTTTCGTCATGAGCCGGGAATCACGCCGAAGATTTCTGCCTTGGCATGTTTTAAAATGCATTTTGTGGGACACAAAGTGCACTGAATTCAGAGAATCACATATTGCATTTTGTTATCTTGCAATAATGTCCTGTTTCAAATAAAGCCCTTAGTGCAGCAGTTCTGTCTCTGTCTTCTTTTTTTCATAAACTGTACATTCTATAAAGCTACTCTGAGATGGTTCATTCATTTTTTTGTATTGAATTCCCGCAGCAAAAAAAAACAAAATACATGTGTTGCACACTTGTACACAAAGGACCAAGCGTGCATGGGTTTTTAATTATTCCTTTACTGAAAGACAGAGACACAAACACATCAACTCAGCGTGGCTGCACACTCTCGGACATCTGGGTCGACTGAGCTACGCATGGCATCAAAAACCTGCTACTCAAAGATGATGCTTATGACTCTCTCACACTCTTGTACAAATATTCTGCACACACACACGCAGTAAATATTAAAGAAGGCTAACTGTGGATTTCCTCTCTCACTTTCATCACTTTTGCTCACCTGAAACACAGAGACACAAACACATCAACTCAGCGTGGCTGCACACTCTCGGACATCTGGGTCGACTGAGCTACGCATGGCATCAAAGACCCCTGTGCTGCCCCGAGCTGCCCCAAAAGTGCCTGTGTATTACTTCTTCGATTTGATCCACAAATGTACCAACTAAAATATCACAGTGCCTTTGTACAGGAATATTGAACAGTATGATTGAACAAGACAATAAAATAAAATAATATATGAGACTGGGGGGGTGCCTAGTGTCCATGAACATGCCTGATATTAATACGGGCCCCACACTCTCCCCTCCAAAATAAATGTCGTCTCGACATTAAGAATTTCCCAGAGTCTTTCAGTCTTCAACTTATGAGTTATAGAGGTAGGTTGAATGGGAGTCAGTCTTTCGTGATACTCTCTGCACAACAACAGTTCTTTACATGACACACATCTCCCTCTTCATGTCATGTGTGAGCAACAGACATCACTGGCCAGGTGACACCTGAAGTTCTACCCCGCCATTTCCTCGGGTTAGTATCTTGGACTGCAAGGTGAAAACCCTATTACTACCAATAACCAATGTTATACAGACCCACATATACAACTGTATGCCTCACATACATCTCAGTGTCTTTAAATGTGTTAGAGGGCTACTTTCTGGTACTAAACTTAATAATGTCAAGTGCATTTACCTCCTATCCTACATGAATTTACATTTTAACATTAGCCTTAAGTGCTTCCATGAACTTATATACTTTTTTTCCTGTCACTACTATGAACTTAACATGTGACTACGAACTTGTCTTTCACTTCCTTTCGTAACCATTACTGATTTCTATGTGTAACTCATGGTTGACCTAATGTGTTGTATGTCAGTGTTTTAGGTGGGTTTCTTTGTCGCAAAGGATATTTTCTTGTAGAAGCTGGCTGCGTCTCAGGGCCCCTCTCATCTGCTTCATCAGATGACGACACGTTCTCGTCTGCTTCATCAGAAGACCCCTCTGGCTCAGCTGCTACTTCTCCATTCTCCACCTCTGGCTCCATCCTGATGTCATCGTCCCGGTCTAGCAGTTCAGCTCTCTCGTTGTCTTGCTCCAGTTCTCTTTCAGTTTCTTGTGGCTGGAAGTCCTCAGCTTCCACTCTCAGCTGACTTCTGACGTTGTCGGATGGTCTTGCCGGACGTGTTGTGATGAATCTCCAGTCACTTTCATCTTCAGAACTGCTGTCAGGCTCTCTGTCTCTTTGCTTTGTCTGTTTTCTCCTCTTGTCTGTGTTGGATGTTTTCTTTGTTTTTCTCTTCTCAAGCTTGTCATCTTCTACCACTGGCAGGAAATCGCAGGGCAGTAACAGATTCCTGTGCAGGACTCTAGTCTTTCCTTGGCCTTTCTCAGGTTGTACAACATATACAGGACTGTCTTTGTGTTTCCTTTCAGTCACCACATAAACTTGATCCTCCCAGTAAGATCTGAGTTTGCCAGGTCCTCCTCTGTCTCTGAAGTTCCTCACCAGTACTCTGCATCCTGGCTGAAGCTCTACTCCATAAGTCTTTCTGTCGTAGTGTTTCTTTGCTCTGTTTTGTTGGCTCTGAACAGTCTTTGATGCTAACCAGTATGCGTCTTGCATCCTACTTCTCCACTTACTGGCATAGTCACTGTGAGAAGTGCTCTGGTCACTTGGTTTCAGGCCAAACATCATGTCAATCGGAAGTCTGGGGTTTCTACCATAAAGAAGGTAATATGGAGCATATCCTGTCGCCTCACTGCGTGTACAGTTATATGCGTGCACAACTTTTGCTAAGGAGCTCTTCCAGTCAGACTTGGCTTCCTCTGTCAGGTTTCTCAGCATAGAGAGCAGCGTTCTGTTAAATCTCTCGGCTTGACCGTTTCCTGCTGCGTGATAAGGTGTTGTGCGGGAGCCTTGAATGCCACTGTATTCTTCCAGCTTAGAAAACAGCTTATTCTCGAACTCTCGACCTTGGTCGTGATGCAACTTAGCAGGAAACCCGAACTTGAGTACAAAGTCTCCAAAGATCTTTTCAGCCGCTGTCTTTGCTGACTTGTTTGTACATGCGTATGCCTGGGCGAAGCGTGTAAAATGATCTACGACAACTAGGATATACTCATATCCTCCTTTACAGCTCTCTAGATGCAGGTAGTCGATCGATACCATTTCAAACGGGTATGTGGTCATTACATTCACAAGCGGTGCTCTGGTTGGCTTGTTTGGACGTTTCCGCTTCAAGCAGCTACACACTTTGGTCACATAATGATCCACATCTCTTTGCATATGAGGCCAAAAGAATCGATCACGGATCAAACTTAGTGTTCGCTCAACTCCAAGATGTCCCATCTCCTCATGCAACTCTCTGTAAATCAGGTGATGGAATGTTTTGGGTAACACTAGTTGATCTCGAGTCACTGACTTTCTATACAGGATGCCGTCTTGCGTCATATACAACTTGTTTTTGTCTCTCATCAGCACGTAGATGTCATCACGCCTGTCTCTTTCTTTTAGATGAGGCCACTGTCCTTTGATGACATACTCACACACCTTTCCAATGACTGGGTCATCCTGTTGTGCTTTCTTCAGTGTTTCCATGGGTATCTCTTTTACTGGGGATGCTACTCTTTCCTGAATGAAGGTGCATA
Source organism: Tautogolabrus adspersus (assembly GCA_020745685.1). Classification (NCBI taxonomy): domain Eukaryota; kingdom Metazoa; phylum Chordata; class Actinopteri; order Labriformes; family Labridae; genus Tautogolabrus; species Tautogolabrus adspersus. Next base: position 10,141,497 of record CM036541.1, on the reverse strand, counting down.
GAACAAGTACTCTCTAAATCTTTCACAGATCGCCCACTTCATCGCTAAAAACTCTAACTTTCCAGAATGGAGGTGGTAATTTTTTTCTGGAGCAGTTAGTGTTCTTGATCCGTAGCCGATAGCAACCAACCTGCCTTGTTGTCTCTGGTACAGTACTGCACCGAGCCCCTCTTGTGAGGCGTCACAGTGCAGCACGAACGGCTTTTCAAAATCAGGGTAACCTAGGAGAGGTGGACTCAGCAGGTAGTCTAAAAGCTGGCAGAGCACTTCCTGGTGGTTCTCTTTCCAGGTGATCTGCTGGCTTGAGGGTAACTGATCTGACTTTTTGTGTTTCCCCCTGCTCCTACTCACACTTTGTTCTTTGACTTTACTACTTGTATTCTTCTCTTTGGCAAGCAAGCTGTACAGTGGCTTAGCAATGCGTGAGAAGTTGGGGATGTACTGGCGATAGTATGATAGGAATCCTAACATTTTCCTCAGGTCTCCAACAGTCTCAGGCTTGCGGTCTTTAAGTGCTTGCACTGGTGCTATCTCGGCTGGATCCATGCAGTAGCCATTTTTTGATACAATCTTTCCGAGGAATCTAACTCTGTCTTTAAACACTTCACACTTTTTAGCTGTCAGCTTCACTCCGTGTGCCTGATAACGACGTAACACTTCTCTCATGTCGTGTAGATGATCGTCAAAAGACTTACTGTGGACAAGATTGTCATCCAAATATGGCTGTGATGATTCATCTCTCAAACCTGTGAGGCACTCCTCCATACTGCGCTGAAACTCTGCTGGAGCCGAGGATAAGCCGAAGGGAATCCTGACCCACTCATACAAACCCCAAGGTGTTATAAAGGCTGTGAGTGGTCTGCTACTCTCCTCAAGAAAACCCTGATGGTACGCCTTACCCTGGTCCAGTACTGAAAACCATACACTGCCACTCAAGCTGTTTAACATGTCTTGCACTCGAGGGATGGGGTGACGATCAGGGATGGATTTTTGGTTTAGTTCCCTGTAGTCCACACATAGACGCAAACTTCCATCCTTCTTGCGCACACAGACAATGGGTGATGAGTATGGAGACCTAGATTTTGTAATCCATCCCTTATTCAGCAGGTCCTCCAAATACTCCTTCACCTCCTTGTGCAGCGGTTTTGGAACAGAGATGTAGGTGCGTCTTACTGGAGTCGTGTAACTCAGTCTGATTTTTAACTGCAGAGATGGAATGCATCCCACATCGTTCTCATCTTTTGAAAATGCATTACATTCTTCTCGTAGCATCTGTTTCACTTTCTGTTGTTGGTCAGGTGTCAGGTGATCGACTGAAACTGGAGGATCCCATAACTCGTGTTTAGATGCAGTTTGTTGTCTGTGATCCTCTTTGTGACTGTCAGGAGAACTAGCTTTGCTATCTGCCTGTTTGCTTGTACTCTGTGTTACAACTGTGTTCTCATTCTCAGGAATGCTGGCTGGTCTAACATCTACTGGGTAAATAGATTTGATCTGCTGTAGCTGACCTAGCACAGTGCGAGGGATGAGGGTAATGTCATAGTTGCTATCGTTAGTAACAGGAATAGTTACCTTGGACCAGTTTCCTTTCTGCAGACAGATAACGGTCTCTGTAATTGTCAGCCCTTCTGGCCACTTTGGAATCTCCTCTGGTTCAAAAAGGACTTCCTGTTTTGTGGACAGGGGACTTGTCCGTACATTACACTTGACCTCTCTTGTCTGTCCTGCTGGAATCACTGTCTTTATTCCTCCAACTTTCACCACACCTTCTCTGCCATTCTGGTCACGGCTCTGCACCAGCTGAATCAACACATTTGCTTTTTTACAGTCAATAGAGAAAGCTTCTCCTACCACAGCAGTTATAACTTCAGGGTGCTGCTCCATTCCATTCACTACCACATGCTCGATAACATTGTAGCCGATGATTGGTGGTTCTGCTACTCCTGGCTCATCAGAGACAAGAATTGGCACAAGTAGCTCTGGCTGCGGGCCTTTGTTTGATTTCAACTTAAACTTCAGTTCAACCCAACCTGCAAACGGTATGGGTGTCTGGTTTGCAGCTTTACCAACAAGAGTCTCATCTTCATCAAGAAGCTCATCCATGCCTCTTAACCTGGTGTGTGGAAGACAGGACTTTCTCCAGTTTTCATTGATGATGGTTACCTGTGATCCTGTGTCCCACAGAGCTCGTGTTGCTACTCCATCGAAGAAACAATCCACAATGCACTTTTTCCCGATGAGAGCCTTTAACTTGGCTTGGCGACGTAAGGAGAGATGGCTGGCATAAGTAGCACCTACAGTCTGTCGAGCCTCCCCACTTTTCTCCAGCTCCGCCTCGAGCTGCCTGATGCGATCACACAGAAGCTTGTTCACTCTGTCTTCTGGTTCAGCTTGGCTAGGAGTCAGTGGTTCTTGTGGTTTGTCAGTCTGTATTGTCACGTTCATGCCGTCAGATTTCCCTACTAGTCTCCTTTGTCCTCTACAGCCTCTAGAAAAGTGCCCTGACTGTCCACACTTGAAAGAGTGTTCACACTGGTCACCTATTTCTTGCTCTCTACACACTTTACATCCTCTCTTAAAACTTGTTTTATTTTGGCGGGTGGGCCCTTGAGGGTTAGCTATGCTTTTTCTAATTTCAGCCATCTCCTCTCTAAGCAACTTAACTGTTTCATAAAGTTCAGAATCTCTCAAGCTAGCCACAACAGGTGCTTTGCGATTTTTAGGCTTCATCACTTCAGCTGATTGTTCTTGAACCCCTAAGCTGGATTTGGCTACACCCTGACCCTGCTGACTGTTTTGCATTTCTGTCTGTAGCTCGTTTACTTTTGGACCTTTGCTGCTTGTGTTCTTTCTTTGCTTAGACTGTCTTTCTGACTCAACACTAGCTGCTTCATTCATTTTGTCAATAAGTACGTCATCTGTCACTCCCTGGTCATCAAGAAACGGCTTAAGCTGAAACTTAATATGGTCACTTAACAGTCCAGTACTGACAGATCTTGAGAACTTTTTCTGTATGAGCTCAGGACTATACTGTTCCTCTGATTCAACTTCTCTTGAGGCAAGTAACAGTCTCTCTTTTAACTCAATGGCTCTAAAGAGGAAGTTTTGAGGTGACTCACGACTGTCTTGTGTCATGTTCACTAGTCTGTGGTACAAGTCTGTTGAACTGTCCTCTTTAAAATGTCCTTTTAATATAGATTTTAACTGGGGAAGGGTGAGGTCACTTTTAATCTCTAACATGTCTCGAATACTCAAACCTGGGCTGATCGACTTGATCACTGCCTCCATCACTTCAGCCTCGCTGTGTCCTTTACTCAGGCCTCTGTCAATTTGATGCATCAGGTTTGTGAATGAGAGTCTGTCTTTCTGTCCTTTTTCCCCGATCTGGCCACAAATCTTGAATTCTCTTCTTATTGTCACTTCAGGAAGTCTGTTCACAGCTGCAGGTTGCACTCTTAGTGGATCTGAAGATGGACTTTGAGATGTACTGTTCACTTTTTCACTCAGCTTTCTCACTTCATCCTGTAGAGCAATACTGTTTTGCTGTAGCTGTGAATACTTTTCTTCTAAACTCACTTCTTTCATGGTTTCCTGAATGTCTTGTGCTGTGTTCTCTGTATTTTCTTCACTTTCAGTATTTAAAGCGTTTTCTTTATTATGCTCCACTGTGTTTAATAGTGTCTTTAGAAAATACATTGCAACATCTTCTTCTTCACCATCAATAACACTGTCCATGGATTCGGTGATTAATCTGATTAACGCTCGTCTTTTGACACCTTCACTTGAGATCTTGGCGAAAACACACACCTCTTTGAGCTTATCCATCTGTAGCAGCCATAGTCTCTTTGACACTGTCTCTGCTAAGTTCTTGTCACACTGTACACGACGCTAATCATCCCAGCGGTGCCTCCAATATTTGTTGCACACTTGTACACAAAGGACCAAGCGTGCATGGGTTTTTAATTATTCCTTTACTGAAACACAGAGACACAAACACATCAACTCAGCGTGGCTGCACACTCTCGGACATCTGGGTCGACTGAGCTACGCATGGCATCAAAAACCTGCTACTCAAAGATGATGCTTATGACTCTCTCACACTCTTGTACAAATATTCTGCACACACACACGCAGTAAATATTAAAGAAGGCTAACTGTGGATTTCCTCTCTCACTTTCATCACTTTTGCTCACCTGAAACACAGAGACACAAACACATCAACTCAGCGTGGCTGCACACTCTTGGACATCTGGGTCGACTGAGCTACGCATGGCATCAAAGACCCCTGTGCTGCCCCGAGCTGCCCCAAAAGTGCCTGTGTATTACTTCTTCGATTTGATCCACAAATGTACCAACTAAAATATCACAGTGCCTTTGTACAGGAATATTGAACAGTATGATTGAACAAGACAATAAAATAAAATAATATATGAGACTGGGGGGGTGCCTAGTGTCCATGAACATGCCTGATATTAATACGGGCCCCACACATGCATTTACTTAACCCAAAAAAAAAACAAATATGTAGAGAGGCTTCAAAAGAAACTGCAGTGCAAAACACAAAAATTGTTATTACAATCATAAAAATCAGTAATTTCCGACTTTGTATAAACTTCAACATAGTCGTAAAACAATGATAACATTGTAGGTGATTACACAGCAATATTGTGATAAATATAGTATAAAGAACAATATTGAATAATAAGAGGTTAATACAGTAATTCTATAGTGGTGTTATGGTGATCATACAACAGAACATTTAATGCTGCAACAAGAACCACCATGATGCTTCAGAAGCAAAGAGTGAAGGGGTTAAACCAGGACACCATCGATTTTAAGAATCAGCAATATTTCAATGAAGATGTGGTACAGAGAAAACGAGCAAGGTGACATGAAGTCATTAGTGGGACCTCCTTGAGGAAGGTGAGCAGCTTCAAACTCTTTTGCACTTTAAACTATACTTCTTGGAAAACTTTTATTTGGAGCAATAAACAACATTTCTCCTGTAGTTTGAATTCTAGAAAGTAACAATACACTCTATGAACAGCAGAGGGCAGTGAAGGCAGCTCAAAATCCTTTACTCATTACACTGCTGTCAATGACGCAATAACTAAAGCTGGTAAATATCCTTAATAAGCTAAATCAGCTGAAAAAAATTCAAAATAGATCAGTTAAAGATGGCTTCATTTACTTCTGCTGTAGAGTCAAATTTTAGAAATTGGAAACTATCGGTTTGATCACATTGAACTAAAGTGACAACTCTCAATGTCAAGTTGTTATCAGACAAATAATGTCACTAATTATGCAGTATAAAAACTTCTCAGTTAGCTTAACCAAAAAATTATGAATGAAGTAAAAAAATCTTAGGGGTCAGCCAGCTCTACTGTAAAGTGAGGCTCCGGTGGACTTGACCACTTCTAACATCTGGAATAGCCAAGGGAGTGTCTTTATAGCTTTGTGCCAGGCTATAAACTACTCTGCCTCAGTGATCCACATCATGCAGTTTCACAATCTTATTGTAAAAAAAGCTCCATTAACGGGAGAAAAGGTTGTTTGCAGGATAAATGTTCATATTAAATCAAAACGTTCAACTTCATGATCTTTAAATAGCAAACATGGGCAAAAAGTCCTCAAAGTGTTCAGAAATCAATCAGATAGCATGACATAAAGCCCAACATAAAACTAACTTCACTAAGCACCATGGAGATCCACTCTTCAAATTTAAAAATCGCACATTATTCAGAATATGTCGATATTTTGTTGTTGTTGACTTCTTTGTAGGTAACGGGGTTTCTACTTTTAAGCCTGCATCATGTTATCATGTGACCATGTTTAATTGTCTTCATGTCAGCATACATCACCGTCTTACCAGCTGATGACTTGTGAAAACAATCATTGCTGAACTTAAGAAATTACCTTGCAGCCTTCACTATAATCTGCAGATGTTCATTCGGTTTTGCAGTGCTGTACATATTTCACAACCTAAGGACATAATCCAAAATTCCCCGTTAGTTGTTTTGCCTGCTCACGCTGTGGGCTTCATCGATAACTTTAATCTTTTTTGGGACAGATGGTCTTATTTTAAAAGAGACGGGCTCCATCCAAACAATTTAGGCTCACGAATGTTAGCTGCCATGTTAGAGCCCGATATGTAACAACAACCCGAAATGTTATAAAAAAAATGTAACAAAGCCTGAAATGTAATAACTGGACGATAATGTAACAAAATGCTGAGCCCAAAACGTAATAACTTTTTGCATTATTACATTATGGAGCAGGCAAAATATGTTTTCTCCTAATAGTGTAATAATTGGGCAAAAAGTTATTACGTTTTGGGCTCAGCATTTTGTTACATTGTCGACTAGTTATTACATTTCGGGTTTCTATTACATTTTTTTTATAACATTTCGGGTCGTTGTTACATTTTGGGTAGTTGTTACATATCGGGCTCTAACATGCCAACATGCGGCACGCCGTGTACACATCCTCAAGAGACTGACTGTTTACAAGGACCTGACTCTAACTTTCTGGTCTCACACGTCATCTCGATTAGAATTGGGACTAGGTTCAAATCAGTCCACCACCCACGCATTACAGCTTCATCTGCTAGGTCAAATAACTTGATCAATATCTGCTGTAAAAATTCCAATTCAACTAAGAGCCATAGCCCAGCTATTTTTGCACTTTTAAACTCACATTCTGTGGTTAACAAATCTTTTATTCTTAACGATCTGATTACTACTCACAACCTTGATTTCCTTTTCCTAACTGAGACTTGGCTTTAACCAGGGATGTGCTGTCCTCTAGTGGAGCTCTGCCCACCCAGCTTCACTTACCTTAATGAGCCGAGGTCAACTGGCCGTGGTGGTGGCATTGCAGCAGTTTTTAAGGATAGCTTCACCTGTGCTAGACTCAGCTTCGGTTCCTTTAAGAGTTTTGAATTACTCCTGTTTAAAATTGTGTGTGACAACCCCATTTGCTGTGCAATTATTTATCGACCTCCCAATGCAAATGTGAGTTTCATCAGTGAATTCTCAGAGCTAATGACGTCTCTTGTGCTTAAATTTGACAGAGCTGTTATCGCTGGAGATGTTAACATTCACATTGACAACCCCTCAAACTCATTTGCTTCAGAATTCTTAAGTATTTCAAAATCTTTCAATCTTGTACAGCATGTCTCTGGTCCAACACACAATCGTGGGCACACCCTTGACCTTGTTTTTACTCTGGGTGTGACCCTCAACTCGTTGAACAAGTTTGATTTTGTTTCTGACCATAAAGGTATTTTTTTTTATGTTCCTTTATTCATTACTACGATAACACAGAAACGTACATTTGACTCACGCATCTTCTCTGATCAGTCTATACCCACATTCTCTACCTATTTCTCTAGTATGACCATTAACACTCCTGTCTCCCTCAATATTAATGACCAAATTAACCGGTTCAACTATTTGTGCACATCTGCCCTTGATCTCTCAGCTCCGTTAACTTCAAGAACTGTCTCATCTGTAAACACAACTCCATGGTTGAACGAGAATATCAGACAGCACAGAAGGAAATTTAGAAAGGTTGAAGCTTGTGGAAAAAATCTAAACTTGAAGTTCACCACCTCCACATGAAACAATTATTATTAAATCTAAACCAAATGATAAAAGATGTAATAAACACAATCCTAGGTTCCTTTTCAAAACTATTAACCATCTGACAAATCCTCCGTCTGTTACTCTTCCTCCATCTTCTGAGGATCCTGAACAATTTCTTGTATTTTTTAAAGGCAAGATCGATGGTCTAAGGTCAAAATTTACCCCGACTGTCATTCCCCCCACCCCATTTTGCTGCCCTGCTCAACTGTCTGAATTTGACCCAATATCTCTCCAGACCCTCTCCAGCACAGTAGCACATATGTGCCCTTCCTCCAGTCCCTGTGACGCTATCCCTTCAAAATTCCTAAAATCTGTCTTCCCTGTGGTAGGCCCCACCCTGTTATCTATCATCAATAACTCACTTACATCTGGCTCTGTACCTGACTACTTTAAAATTGCTAGCATTCACCCACTTCTAAAGAAACATTCTCTCGACCCTGCACTTGACAATATCTAAACTTCCATTCCTCTCCAAAATCCTCGAAAAACTAGTTTCTGTCCAACTCCTACATTATGTTGAAGGCCATTGCATCTCTGACAAATTCCAATCCGGTTTTCGAAATAAACACAGCACTGAGACAGCATTATTAAAGGTTACCAATGACATCCTTATGCAGGCTGACAAAGGTGAACACTCCATCCTGGTCCTTCTTGATTTAACTGCAGCCTTTGATACCATCGATCATGCCACTTTAATTCACAGACTGCATAACTGAGTTGGCATTTCCGATACAGCCCTAAGCTGGTTTCAATCATATTTGAGCAACAGGTCTTTTAAGGTGTGTATTAATAACAATGTGTGTTTTAAAAGTGCTATATAAATAAAGACTTATTTACTTACTTACATAAAAGATGAAAGCTACGATGAACAGTCATGGTACCGGTACATCAGAAGCTGCTCTTGTACTGTAGATCAAAGTACCTTTGTAAACAGGAGGTTAGTATTCATGTTTTGTGTTTGTAATATGTACTGAGGTTGGTTACTGTATTGAATAGATGAAGCTTTTTTCTAGTAAAGACTTGTTTATTAAATCACTTTCTCGATAAAAAGAGATTTCAGGTTAATTTTACTGCTTCTATCAATTGATTAAAAAGTTGTGCAGTACTACACACTAAAAACAATTAGTCATTGTAACTTGTAATTCATTATCAGTTAAACTAAAACTGAGTGTAAATGTTGTTATAGCTCACAACTTTGTGACAGCTCAACTAATGTAAAGTGATCAAACTTACGAAAATGTTCCAATTAAAAAAGATGGGCGTCGATTAACCTCATAAAGACGTTGACTCAAATATATAATAAAGATATTACATTAGGTTTTTTACTGTGAAAAAATGACTGTGATACATTGAGTTGCATTAAGATGCATAGATAATTATACTTCGCAGCTAAAATGCAGTTACTTTTTATAGTTTGCTTATCAGAAAACTCAAAACATTGATACAATTCTGAACATGAGTTTGTGATCACCTGCACCCTTAGCATATGTAATGTTACCATGTTACAATTGTATTGTATTTGACAACAATTTTCTTCAAAGCGACGTACATGGATTTTGGCTACAGTCACATGCTTCATTGACCCCCCCCAACAAAAGTGAACTGCATCCATGCCTTTCTTGATTCCTGATTTAGACTTTAGGGAGTTAGTTATTCTGCTGAGAGGAGCTCTTAATGTTCTGTTGCAGATTGCCAAGTCTGAGATCAAATGAAAACACAAGTCTTGCTTCCATCACAAGGTAGGGACTTTTCAGAGGAGGTTACAGAACTTTCCTGTGAAAGCACATTCATCAGTTTTGTTTTAACTAAGCTATCATCGCTTAGTAACCTTCAGCTTCAACAATTTGAGATTTCAAATGCCTATCAGTATTATAGGACTTTACAAGAGAGAGACATAAAAGCTGGGGAGTCCGATGTGAGCAGCAGTGGTTCTCCACACCACCAAGAACATTATCTACTATCCCCGAAGAGAATTATGAGGCTCCGGTGGACTTGACCACTTCTAACACGTAGAACAGCCAAGGGAGTGTCTTTATAGCTTTGTGCAAGGCTACAAACTGTTTAACAGGAGGAAAGGTTGTTTGCAGGATAAATGTTAATATTAAATCAAAACGTTCAACTTCATACTCATGATTTTTAAATAGAAAACATGGGCAAAAAGTCCTAAAGTGTTCAGAAATCAATCAGATAGCATGACATAAAGCCCAAATGGGAGGTGGGGGATGGGGATAACTGGTTTGGGTGCTTTTGCAGACAGATCATTCATGTCCATAAGATGTGGACTTGTAAATATTCAATTCAACTGACACTGCTGAGCCACTGTTGTATAGTTTACACTGCTGCTACAGAACAACATGCTTATGGCCAACCAGTCATTCAAATATTTGAAGAGGGGAGATTGTCTACCTTTAGCAATACATGTATTTCCTGCAGGTTTCACTTCAACTCATTTCTGCTCATGTATTTTTGCCTGCTACTGCATATCATCTGAGTTGCTGGATTTAGATTTATCCATTTCAGCATATTAGATGATGAGCTGGCAATAGTTGATGATGGCGCTGTGGAGTAGATCAGACTTAAGAGGGCGAGCCTCCCTTCTAGCCCTAACCACCGTCTACAGAGGCACCAATAAAAGCGTTCTGACCAACAGCCTCACTTTGTGGACCAGTAACTACAAAGCTGTCAGCAGGATCGTGAACACAGGCAGCAGGATGATTGGTATACCTCGCCCCTTTGTGCTGTAGACATTGATATAACATGCGCTCGCAGAGCTGCCATGCATAATTCAGGATCTCTTCACAGCATAACAGCTTCTATCCAAAGGCAATTCAGATGATAACCTGTGCCCTCCAGTCCACATTAGATCACTGCATCAAATGGACTAAGCTCCTAAAATATATGTTTCAACTTTAAATTCACTATTTTAACGACTGTGGTGCCCAACATGCTGCTCTTTATATGTTTTTAAACTTGGGGCTGCTTTTATATTGTTAATATGGTTTAAAAATATATGTTCTTTACAGTCACACTGATTTTAGTTGGGAGTATAGTGGTACAGAGTACAGTGATCACGTCTTTATGTATGCAAACACACAAGAGAAATCTGACAGCCATATGGAGGCACTCCTAAGTGTTAACATCAAAGTTTACAGCATATGGCTTGTTCCAAATTAGAGGGTTTGGCACTTGTCCCAGGCCAACAAGTGCTTCGAGTGGTAAAAGAGAAGGAACATTATCATTGGAAAGGCTCTATCTAACTGAAGGAAAGACATCATCTTAAGACTTGGAATTAGATTGTGTTAATGGATTTAGGGTGTGACACGAAGCTTTATATGCTATCAACGCCCTCTGGCTCCAAATGGCTTGATGGAAATCTTATCATAATTTAATGTTTCCTATAAACTTTCTTTGTTAACTTTGCTTCTTCAAACTTGGTCACTCAATGGATCATTGTACACTATGAATGGAAACCATTGGAGAAATTCAAAATAAATGATTACTGTTTACTGTAATAATGGCTGATATTGTTACAAAATTCTAGTCATTGTGAAATGATCAAAGACCACACAAAGTTAAAATAAATGGACACAAAAAGCGACAACTGCGTTTTGATGATATTTTGCAATATCATCTCCCTCAGTGATGGCCTGGCTTCAGGAAGACAACTGAATAGCAAGGGAACTGCTCCATTAGCACATGGCTAGTCCACAATGTCTTCCCATGAGGCATGGTAAATAAATGGGATAAGGAAGTAAGATATGAAGAGAAGTGGTCACTGCAAATGCATTTGGATACGCATGCAAAAGCCAGGTGTGTAAACAGCCTTACTTAGAACAGCCCACTTGTGATCAGATCAACAGGGACGCATAATAATACCACAGTGTACACAGCATCAGGGCAACTCCCAAACACCGAACAGACAGCATGTTGAACTGAAACTTTAACAATAAATACAAAAAATAAGTTATCATCTCAATAGATTTGACGTGCAGTTTTTAAAACAACGTGGCGAAAAGAGAAAACAAAAGCAAATACAAAAATACATGTCAAGGAAGAAAACTTACAGAAAAACATGAAAAACGTATAATTCAACAAATATACAGAAATAATGCAAGTAGCACGGATAACAACCATTGGTGCTGACATGAGAAGAATAATGAGCACAACTGACCCAGCTGGGACAACTTAAATGACTAACTGAGTCACAAGCCAGCGGCAACCTCCAGTGAGGAAAAATGATGCTGATGTGGAAGTGTAAAATCCTGCAGTTCGTCGAGTATCGGCTTGAGGCTGGCGGCAGAAGCAACAGAAGTCACATGTCCCATTCAAAAAAGCCTGTAACTTTTCCACGTTAAAATAGTATCTCAAGGTCGATTCATTAACATAATAACGTTCAACAGGGAGAATGGAACTCTCCTATGTTTACATAGCGGCCTGTTTGCCTGTTTTCTGTAGTGTGTAACTTTGAGTACGGCTTTCCAACACTAGCTCACACACTAGCTTTCAGTTATAAAGATAAGTTAGACTGTCTCTGTACAGTTTGATACAATGGCTGAGGCTAAGAGGAAAAGAAAGGTGACGGATGAAGCTAAAGAGAGAGAGTGACCAAGCAAGAATCAGTAAGTACATCAGGTTTCAACGTTACATTAGGCTGTTGTTGTCAGTGTCATTAGCCCCTTTTCGACCAAATGTTCCCCAGAACTAAAAGTTACAGGGACTTCAAGGAACTAAAAGGCTCCTGTGGCCCATAGCTGTCAACATTTCCACCGCTGTCTGAAGTCCTGGGAGGATAATGCAAATCAGGCTGTATTGCATTGCAAATGGTTTCATTTATTAACGATGGAAAGGAGTCGAATGCTGTGTTTAGTGTTAAAAAGGAAAGAGTACTCTAATGAAAACGTTAGAAGAATTAGAGCTGGTTCCTCACTACCCCCGTTTCACCAAACACCCTAAGAAACACCTTTTAAGATGATAACTGATATTAACCCCTTCAATGAATTTCTCAGAGAAAGAGTTAATATTGGAAAAAATAAATAAAAGTGTTTTTGTGATTATGACATTGAAACTTTAGAGCAACTTATGTCTGATTGTGAATACACAAGATCTATGAAGGGATCATTTCAAAATTGGATTTCTGAAAAAAGATTTAGTCACCAAAGTTATAATACAATATAATCAATATATTCAGATATTTTTTTGTATTATTTCTGTAGAATTAATGAATTTTCATTTGACTTTATGACATGGTTTTATTCGAACTTAAACTACTTTTTGAATGTATTTTTTACAATAATGAATAAAATAGAGAGTTTTAAATGATTTCAAATTTGTATTAGTTTTTTTTGAAGGCATCTAGCGACACCTCTTTTGGTGACTCGACCCCCACTTTGGGAACCATTGGCTTAGCTATCTATGTATCTGTACGCCTGACTCTCAACCCCACAACACAACTAATTATCTTCCTTCGTTTTTGGACTTCCCAGTGAACCTACATTACTGGTTCAGGTAAAAACAGCTCCTTCATTGAGTGAGTCAACTTCCATTTCTAATAGAAACTTTAAGCTAAGGGTTTCATGTGAAAAGTCTAACCTGCACTGAGAGGAACAGCACATGGCTTTAGGGTCAATTATGCCACGCTGAAACAGATGTGGTGTATTATCTTAAAATAACCTCAAATATGAAGAATGTTAACAGTGTTTAGCAGACCTAAGTAAGCTTCCTTCCAAGTTCATCTCAAAATCAGTCACTTTAACACAAACACAGCTGACTGAGTTTACCTTTCAGAGCTTTGTGTTGGACATGGTGTCTAAAGCAGGGGACAACATCAGTGTGTTTCTTCTCCGGCTATTTGCTTTTGGTATGGTGTTGCTGTTAAAATGATAAATGAAGAGGCCAGAGCATCATGACTTACTGCTAGATGTTTATCTTAACAAGAATGTCAGCCAAAATGTTTATTCCACTGATGCTGAGCAGAGAGGAGAGAAGCCAACGTTCTCTGGACCTCCACTGCGCTGCACTTTGCCTCTCTGATGCCAATTATGGTCATTAAGCTGAGAACGGCCACGCACAGTGCAGATAATAGCATCAATAGCATTTGGATGGCAAAGCACTCCTCCAACTCTATTGGAACTGGTGATAAGGGATAATACATAACAAATGATAATAATACACAATGGTTGTGATCTAAAACTACATCATATGATGGAATACAGAAAATAATTGATCAGATAATCAAATTCAACCTGAATGTTTACACTCTTTGAAGGCTTGTGTACACACTGCAGTAATGTAATATAACAATTGTAATAAATATGAACAACGTTTGCATATTAATGTATCTGTAACCCAACTTTTTTCAAAGTTAACAGAAAGCCAATTAGTCTACTCTAAATTCCGCCCATTAGTATTACAATTTGTGACTCTTTTGAAAAGGCTGGATGCTCAAACTGTTGTATTATTGTTTCAAAATGATGAATACAGTTGATGAAAAATTAAAGAATACTAGGGATGTAAAGATTAATCGTGATAAATCGATTCAAAGGTGTCAACTTTATTATTCTGAAAAATGAATCGCAATAATATCGTGAGCGTCAGCAGCTGTAGAGCAGAGGCGGTTGGCAGAGCAAGATTTTGAAATTGAGGAGGCACCACCGTCTTTTAAATCGGAGGTGTGGAAGCATTTTGGCTTCCCAAGACAGAAAATGAAAGAGGTGAAAAGATAACAGACAAGACGAAATCTGTGTGCAAATATTGCAAGAAGACAGAGAACTACACAAATAGCACAACCAACATGAGGCCCTGATCACACCGAGATGCATCGCTAGAAGCGTGTCGCCAGCAAAACCATTATTTTCATATGGTATAGCGCCTGGCGCGTGCTCCTTTCTTGTACCGCGCGTAGCGTTTTTCTAGCAGTTTTTAAACGCGCTTCACAGTTAAAATATTCTCAACTTTTCAGCGCAAGGCACAGAGTCTCAATGTCACACTTGGCACAGGGATCCAAACAAATCAATGAAGAGGCGGGCCTTACTACTTTACCACTTCCTCTCCCACGAAGAAGAATGACAAGCGAAAATGGCAAACACAGAGGAACAATTGATATTAGCGGTCTTCAACTTTATTATTCATCCAATTATAGAAGGGCTCACGCATGGGCCTGCAAGTCCAGCCAGGTGACTCTCTGGTGAGTATTATGGCGTTTACTATGCCGATATAGGAGCTAACGTTAGCTAGCTAGTTAGCTGTTTGACTGTGATGGGGCTAACATACGGAATATGTAAGGGGAGGGGGAATTCATTTAGTGTCATTTAGGCTTCTGTTTTTGAGAGGGAGAGAGTGCGTGTGAAGTGGAAGAATGCAAGAAGTGGAAGTACTACAAATCCATCAAGGAAAGGAGAGAGGAGAAAAACAAAAAAAGTGGAGCAGAGGGTTGCAGAAAGAGTAGGTGGAAGTATATGGGAATCTTCTCTTTCTTGGAACCTCATGTACAAGAAAGACCCACAACTTCAAGGAGGAGGAGAATGAGACAGAGGTATAGGGATTTGTTGGACCATTTATTAATGCTAATTACAGAAAATCAATGCACTGCAATTTTATTAAACAAACTGTTTTTTTTGTCTTGCCATTGAACTTCTTTAACAGATCATACTTAATCTATTTTCTACTGACCCTGAAAAGGAGCTGGCGCTATGAACTCAGGTAACTGACACCAGACATAGTAAATAGTCTTAACATAAATGGATGGGTGGGGATTTGTATTCCTAAAACTTTACACTCCATGGTTAATTAGGCCCGAGCAGCGACTGCTGTGCAGTTTCAATTTTGTTTGTGTTTACTTGCATGCAGTTGTGTTTACTTACCTGTAGCTGAGCCTTTGAGCCTTTGATACAATGGGCTTTCAGAAAATCCTGCATGAAACAGAATCTGGTGAATTGTAGCCTTGTTATAGCATTCTGTATAGGAAGACCTGTGATTGGTGTATAAATTATTGATTTATTTATAAATAATGGTTCAAATTTTGAAATAAGCCTTGTGCCATTGTTTCAATTATTACATAAATTGTATGTTTGGACAACTTTTTATCATAAGTGAATGTAATTAATGTAAATAATAAGTGAATGTAATTAATGTAAATAAAAGTAATTCAAACATGCATTTAGATTGTATACATGTTTTTTTATTTTTTACATTGAGTACAGTAGGCTATGTAGGTATGTGGGATTAAACAATTTCTCAATCAAACATTTTCATCAACAACAGAAAACGGTAAATATGAGGAATCTTTGTCAGTCATAATTTGTCTACAGATAAAGCCAAAAAAAATGTCCTACCACGTACCTCTACCGTACCGTGCACGGTCCTTGCTAGGACCCTGCAGAGGCCAAGATCCCCCGCGATGAGGTAGTCGATGACATAGTCAACACGGGCGGACTTGTAACGCCCCTTTTGAAAACAAGTTGCAACCGTTAATCTAACCACCAGGAGGAGCAGTGATTATGGAAGCTTATGTGATTACTGCATCTGAAAACAGCTGTGCGTAATACTGTATGCGTCAGTCTAGCACGCCTCGGTCTCTCTTTGTGAGAAATAGTCTACTGTATCAACACCCTCTTAAAAGTAAGCCTAAATGTAAATGTGTATTTTGCCTCTGCTATTTGGACGTGGAGTGTTTAATCATGACTACGGAATATTTTATCTCCTCATCGCTCAAACCCTTCATTCAAAGCAGCGGTAAATTTACCCGATATTAAAGTGCATTGATTTTCAAGCAACAGTATCCCATTATACAAGGTTGTTAATTTATCATTCTTCACGCATCTTGTAGCCTATATTAGCCTACTTATTCATACATTTTTTATTCCAGGTTTATGGATTTAAACCCCCCAAACAGCTGATACAGTACAAGGCACCGATCCAGAATAAAACGAGCGATTGAACGCCCCTTCTGTGCGCAAGAATCAAAGTTGCCAAGCCTCCCGCTACTGTTCATTCAAATAGATGCTCAGAATGCGACTGACAATGTATACATATTTTCACCTTATGAGCCTCTCATTAACGTCTGAGTTAATCATTTATCTGCACCCGATAGACCATCCTAGTGATCCACACAGCGCGTTAATAAAAGCTTGTCTTTGTCTGGTTCCACGCTGCGCTGGAATCAAACCAACATAAGCATTTCTTCTGTGTATGTACGTTTTTAAAATTTGAGTTGTGAAGGGATTTCATGTGGCAGTGCTCATCCGTCTCCTCCTTTGAGACGAGTTTCAGTCTCTCAGTCTACTGCCTTTAACTCAAGACACACGAGTAAACATCATTTTTTTCGTTAGGTAAAAATGTAATTAGAATTTTGGATTTGATCAGAATGATGTTTTCTGTTTTTTTTTTGTTTTTTTTGTCATATTATCAACATGCATATGTGTTTTGTCAACCCTGTTACCAACATGGACATAACAGTTTGGAAATGTTTTCAATCTGAATTTGAAACAAACATGATATATTATGAAAGATAAACCCCCCTTGTTACACTTAGTGTGTGTGTATGGTGAAAATATTTGGGATTTTACTTTTTTCCATTGATTAATATGCTCATTTACAAGGGACACTTTCACAGCATCTTATGTTTTAAAAAAAAATATTGAAAACAAAATAATAATACCCTTTTTTCTTTGAGTGGATTACTGGTCTATTTTACTTAACATATAAACTAGTTGATATGACATTTGTTTTTTCATTTTTTAAATTATATTAGAATATTATACAAGTAACAGGGCTGACACCTCGGTAACAGGGTTGACAACAGTTACCATTTTGGTTTTATTACTTGTTTAAGTTATATGGTTATGCTGTAATCATGTTATAATGAGACATTCCCAAACCTTTCATTCAACATGACCAATTTAAATATTTTGGAGACAGATTTATTGAGAGGTCATAGCAAAGAAGATGATGAAAAATGAAATTATTTTATTCGAAACATGAAGGCTTAGTTATCTTTTGAACATACAGTATTTTGCCTTAACAGAACAAACAGATGAACCTCTGTGACAGGTGACAGCATAACAACGTCCATGGCAATAATATTGAATTTTTACTATGATGTAGAGGGCTGAACTTAACTCGAACTTTCACCTTAACAGTCTCCCTACCCTACAAGTTTGGCCCAGATGTCTTTTTGTATTTCAACATGCCGTCCTGTCACTTAAACAGGAGCGGGAATGATTCTCAAAATATCATTGAACATGTACCATATACTGTACTCGCGGGCAGGCCAGAAAAATCTATTCAGGCCAACACGGTGCATGCACTTCACTTGGGCATGTCCTCTATCTTTTGCCACGATGACTCCTGGGTAGAGCTCCTTGTCATATGTCAGGACACACCATTCTCCGATGAGCTCATCACTATTCCAGTCGATGTCCTTGGGTCCCTGAGGTTCTTCTGTCAGAGGCTCCTCTGACTGGGTTGGTTGAGATATGACTGGGTTGGTTGAGGTTGCTTCAGGTTCCTCAACCAGGGTCATTTGAGGCCCCTCTGAGAGGGGAGAGAAGTTGAAGTGCTGGGTGTTGAAACATGTGCAGGACAGGTTCTTCACTGTGGCACACAGACAGTTTACATCCCTGGAGATTAAGTGGCCTTTTCTGTTTGTGACCACCTGGTGGATTCGCATTGTCCCTGGGACAGATGGTGTGTTTGCTGGCATTTTACAGTAGGCATCAACAATGTCATCAGTTTCAACGTAGAAGAGCTTCACTGTGGTGCCAGTTGTCAGGAACGCTCTATAGAGTGAGGCGGCATCAGGGATGTCATGCCCTTGACTTACAAGTTTATCAGCCAGTCTTTTTAACACCCCCCCAACACCATCAGGAGCTCCCTTGCCATGGCTCGCTTCAAAAAAGTTCCAGGTGCCACTCTCAAATCCTCTCTTGCTTAATTCAGTGGTAAACAGGAAGAAATTACCCTTCTGCCTGTATTGAGTACAAGGGCCATCGCTGAAAAAGTGGACCACAGAAACAGTTGGATGATGGGCTTTAACGTAGTCCAGTACTGGGTCTAGATGTTGCCAGATTGCCGGGGGACCTTTTTGCTTGGACTGTGAGATGGTGCAGAAGCATAGAGAGCTTAAGTCTTCACCAGCATACAACACACCTGTGTGCATTGTTGCCTGTTGATGTGAGGCACCGAAATGCACAGCCTGGATCTCTGCACCGTACTTGCACGAGTAATTTTCTGAGAAGTCTACATGAATTATACATTCGTGCGAGGACAAACTTCTCTTTAGTTCTCTGGAGAATGAGAAGTGCTGCTTGATGTTGAACAGATGTTTCTTAAACTTATGCAGCAGACAAGTGAAATGCTCAATGAGCTCCACTACAGAGCTTTCAATTTGTTTTTTTACTGTCACTTTGAATGACCCAGCCTCATTTGCTTGTGGCATGGTCTTCTCCTTCTCCTCCATTACCCACTGTGTGTATGTAACACATGTTGAGGCATTATGAGCAGTAGCTAGTGGGAAGCTTTTAAGCTTGCATGTGAGAAACTCTCCATACATGCACTCTTTACTGTTGATGCTGCAAGAGACCTCCTTTGTTAGACTCTCAAGGTTTGAGTTGGTAAGCAAACCTAGTTTCTTTAGCTTGTCAACCACAAACCTGAGGTTCTCATGGGTCTTGCACATGCAAGTGTCTGCAAAAGAGACTGTAAGACATAGGTCTGTTCGAATTTTCCAACAGGAATTTCCTGTGGAGGTTTACCAATGAATCCACAAGAAATCTCTTTTGTTTTTTAACTTTGTTCCTAGTCATTGACTACGTTTACATGCACACCATATTCCTGTATTAATCGGAATAATGACAATATTCCGATTGCGTAGGAGTCATAAACACCTTATTCCAATTGTCATAATCCGATTAAGCTCATATTCCGATTATTAAAAACCCGAATAAGACCCCTGGCATATGCCTGTATCAACCCGAATATTGGGTCATGTAAATACGTTAGTCGGAATATGCTCCTAAATATGCTACTTCAATGATTTTGTTATACAAGTAGCGGATGTCTGTCTGTGAAGGAGCTCAGTGCGCATGTGTGTGGGGTGGTGGAGCGAATGAGGAGAGAGAGAAAACGAGACGAGTGTGTGTGTTCGGCAGATGTGTGCGAGAGGCGCATTGTTGATGCCGGGGACCGGAGCAGAATTAGGCAGAGAAACGTTAAGCTCAATGGTACTGTTATACAAGTTTGGTGTGTGCGAAATAAACGGCCCGACACCTCAAGCTACCAGCCGGACTCTCCGTGTCTGTTTTACAACTTGCTGCACCCCAGTCAAAGTAACGGGGGTTAGCCCTGAAGTTGAGAGATACTTCGGCCCTGGAGCAGACAAATAAGTCTGCCCTGTGCGCTCTGACCACGGTCGGAACGCCGAAGCAGGACAGGTTAACAATTTGTTTACACTCTGACGTCTTGTCATGATGCTACTAGTACTACTACTGCGGTTTATTCGGAATATGCTGATTAACATGTAAACGGGAATATTCCTGTAGCTCAGCACTCTGCGGAGCATGTAAACACCTATTTCGGAATATTGCCTTAACCAGAATATGGACCGTAATCGGAATATGGTGTGCATGTAAACGTAGTGATTGTTTCTTTCCGGTTGTGACCCTACTGACATCATCTCGGTCATAGAAGGCTTTGGCACTCGATTTAAACTGTGACGGGATGCACAGCTTATCTCTACGAGTGAAAAAGAGTGCATTTTTATGTGGCAAAAGTTATCATTAATGCATCAATATATGGGGAGATGCATGTAACACACTCAAATGCCATCATTCAAAATGTCTGAAAACACACACACACACACACACACACACACACACACACACACACACACACACACACACAAACAATTACATCTAAATGTATAAAATGTTAAAAGACACCATATGCTGCAACCACTTTGAACATAAGCCATAACCTCTCTTTCCTCTGACTCTAACCTTGAGGGCCCTGGTGCTGGCTCTGGACCTAGAGGGGGTGTCATGCTCTGATCTATGGTTGCTGCACTTGCTGCTTTGGCTGCTCTGCATTTTACTTGTGCTGCTATCCAATTCCGCCGCTTGGCTTTCCTTTCTCTGTCATTCAGATCACTGACGGACAGCTTTTTCCCTGTATCTCTGTCCTTTCTCCACTTTGCCTTCTCTTTTTCTAAATATGCTTCTCTTCTTTCTTGATCGGCATCTCTTCGCTGTCTGTATCTGGGCTGTTTCTCTGCTGCAGAAAGAGGCATCCTAACAAAACCATATAAAATACATAAATCACTTTATTGTTAAAACTAACCTACAGTATTTCATGTAGTCAGTTATATTAATAACAATAAATAATTTGATTTATAAAACACATTTCTAAAACAACGCCCTGATAGTATATTAAAAATAGATCAGTAGCCTATAGGTCAGTAACATTATCGAATTGTAGCCTACTTATCGGTAGAATAAATAGAAAACATGATATTTAAGTATGAAACCTGTAATAAACATGTATATTATGAAAATACTATTGGTAAGAAAAGCATATTTCCATGTACACACTAAAGCATGTACTTTTGTCACCCGAGAATGGTAACAGGGTTGATGAAAAGCATTGTTGGCGGCCATTACTAGCTACAGTATGTGGTAAAGGTCATCACATTACATGGTGTGCTTTCATCAGAGGCTGAACTGTTGTTGTATATGTACATTTACAATTTCAAACAAATAACTTTTTAAAGTATGCGTTTGTGGTAACAGGGCTGACAGAATGAGCTTGCCCCCCCCCGTCAGAAATTACATAACTTAAAGAAATGTCATTAAAAGAAGAGGACACTTTGCGGACCAAACACCTAAGCCATTTGGTCCGCTTGAAACGAACTCTGGTGCGCTTTGTCGGATAGTTCTGGTGCGGACTAAAGAACCGAACTCAGGTCCGCTTAAAAACGGGGGTCTTGGTTCGCTTCCAAGTGCACCAGAGTTTGGTTCGCCGTAGGTGAGATTGAGAACGCATTCCAGACCAAACCAGGGAAGTGAACCAAAACACAGTGCATTGTGGGTTGAATTTGGCCATCTGTAAACGATGACAATTGGATTTTGCCGAGCATGGCAAACGTTAGCATTGCTAACAACACCAGCCTTCAGTCCTCCTTGCAGGCTATCCTGATGATGCCTTCGCGTGTGGTTACACATCGCTCCTGCCGATATGCCAGTTTAACCTGACACAGACTAGATATTACTTATCTCCATTTTATAAATGAAAATAGGCTACTGTCAAACTGTGCCGCGCTACGGGATGCCATTCTTCCACTGTCTTGTTTACTTTCAGGACGTAGTGCAGGCTAGATGACAGCAGCAGCTACTGACCGGAGCTGCATGCTGCATTCAGGTGCTCCTCGGATGGTCACAGTTTCCGAGTTGGAAAGTCATTCATCCGACTTCAGTGTGTTTTCAGTTTTAAAAGTCGGAATGTCGTAACAACAACAACAGACAACGTGGATGCTACGAAGCCGATATGTGTAATGTCTCTGTTACAAGTAGCCTAATATTTGATCAAAACGTTATTGTAAAATACGTGAATTAGCATATTAAAAAGTATCTTAACATTAAGGCGAGACACGGCAGACAAAAACATCAATTTTTTATGCACTGGTCAATTTTGAGATTTTGGGCTAATTCACTCCCTGAACATGTAATCTTTCAAACTACCATAAAGAAAATATCCAAATAATAGATTTATGTGTATATTTTAATACATTTTGTCTGACCGCGGCGTTAGATTTCTCGTGAATTTGCCAGAAAGTTAGCATCCTAACGGGACGTGCAGTATAACGGCTGTTCTCTGATGCCCGTCATGACTGATATCTCTGAAAAGCTCTCTCTCTCCTGCACAACGCTATGTAACCCAAATAAGGACACTTCCTTTCTACCAGCAACCAATCGTGAAAGTTTAAAGGGGGCTTTAAAGGTAATGACGAAATCTCATTGGCTACTGCTTGTTTCTGCTAACGTGATTCACTCAGACGCATCATGTGGTGTACTCTGACACTTCCGCGTTAGCTTACCGCGGGACTTCCGAAAAAATGCCTCGAACAAGTAAGCAACTTTCAAGGAAAAGAAAGCAACAATTGCACTTTGCAAGATGTGAAAAGCCAGAGCAATCTCTTGTGCCCTTATTGTTCTGCATCGGGTCTATTTATCAACATTGATCCAGAGAACCATGGGTTTTGTAGCAGTCTGCTTCTAGAGTGCAGGAATTGCAAAGGAGAGAGTGGGTATAGGCGAAGCGTTTACACATCCACACGGCTGCAAAGCGAGACGAGAGGTGATGTCGCTTTTGACGTGAATGTCCGCATGGTGCTTTTGGCCCATGAATTAGGGATGGGCTATGTTGCACTGAGGAAGGTCAGCACAGTGTTGGGGATCCCTTCCCTTCACCTGAAAACATACCAGAGGCATGACAAGAGAGTGACAGGTAGGCTATGGAAACATGATTGATTTTGGAGGTCTAACGACCTGTCACATTTTATCATAGTGTTGTTGTAACAGTGAACATATTTTCATGGATGGAACAAGGATTGATTCGTCCACAGTAGAATAAAATGTCATCTCATTCATTGTGTTGTATTGGTCAGTTTTACTTTTGCAGTACAACTTTTGAGTTTTCAGTTCAGTGGCAAAAACAGAGAGAGAGAGAGAGAGAGAGAGAGAGAGAGAGAGAGAGAGAGAGAGAGAGAATCATGCATGATTGTGTGGAAGCAAACACACACAAACACACACACACACACACATACAGTAGGCTGCATCACTGCAGCCTGGGGTGCCAAGCTTCAGTGGTGCAGTCGAGTCCACGCTCTTGTAGTCAGGTTGACACACCAACGCACACACGCACAATTATGGATCTGTTGTAATATAATAACATTATAGGATGGCCTTATTCTTTATAGTCATTTACGGTTTGCTTGTCCAATTGGCTGCTATGACTGCATGGTCTAGTCCCTGGTCCTTTCCAAATGAAATTAGGTTTTTGCCACTCAAGTGAAAATAAATGTATTGTATCAATAAACAAAAACAAAAAAAGGAACAGTTATTGACACAACATGCATTTTTATTTTAGTTTAGCGGAAATTGAGAGAGGATTGGAGTCACTGCACAAGACCAGAGAGCAGATCAGGCAGGCATATGCAGATGTTGATCCAGAGTTGGCAGAGCTGTTGAGGGAGGATGCTGATGCTGTTATTAACATTGGTGTCTCTTTTGATGGCACCTGGCATAAAAGAGGTTTCACTTCCCGTATTGACATTCTCACAGGACTGGTCATTGACTTTGAGGTCTTATCCTCATACTGTCATGCCTGTGTCCTAAAGCAAGGTGCCAAGAATGAGGGGAAGATTTCTGTGGAGGAATTTGACAGCTGGAGGGAGACTCACACAGACTGTGCCAATAATTTCATTGGTTCCAGTAAGGCAGGCCTATTCAAATGGCCGCCGATCACGTGGTTTTAGACTTGATCGGAATCGGACGTCTCGATCAGGGATCGGATATAATCAGCGTTTCCCCTATCATGTGAGCATGTGATTTCTGTCTCTACATGGTCATGAATTTACAATTCTCCTCTGCTCTCTGTAACGTGCACGGCGGAGTTCTGCCCCGATGCACACACAGACACTTGCGCCCACACAGGTGAGCCCACTCTCACCAGTGGAGGCCTGTGTGTGTGTGTGTGGTTGTTTCTTCCCCCTGAGTACACACTCAATAATAAAAAGTCCGTAAGAACTACCAGAAAATACAGTAGTTCGCTTAGCTTACTTAAGACTTTTTTGGGCATGTCTCTCTGCCGTTACTCAGGGGATGCGCTGTGAGCATGCTGCATTCAGGGGAGCTCAGACAGTTGAGATGCATTCAGGTGCGCTCAGAAACGGGAGACGCAGGAACAAAAAATTATCTGGACAGACCGTTACAAGTTCAAATAATTATTCAGTTGGTGTCCGACGTCAAGCTACCTCACAGAAGTGCTACGTTTATAAGTGTTAAATGATAAAAAAAGGTGAATAAAATAAAAAATAAGGGACATCCTGGATCTGTTTCTTTGATTTTCTTCATTTTTTTCAATGTAGCCTATTATAGAAGTATCGGGACTCGGTATCAGCAGATACTCAAAATCAAATGACTCGGAATCTGATCGGGGCAAAAAAAAAAAAAAAGATCGGGACATCCTTATAAATAACTAATAAACAGGCCCCCAGCCCCCGGGTCCTTAGCTTTCTGAAAATTTGGCCCCCTGAACGATATAATTGAATAGCCCTGCAGTAAGACAATGGCGCAGGAGGCAGCTAAGAGGATGTGGGCCAGGTCAGTCAGTCGCCACCAGCTGCGTTGCACAGAGATGCTCTATGGTGGGGATAGCTGTGCTTTCAAGGAAGTGCTGTCCCTGAACCCATACCCTGGGCATGAGATTGTAAAGCTGGAATGTATCAATCATGCTCACAAGCGAATGGGTACAGCACTCCGAAAATTTAGTGCAGAGCGCAAATTGGGTTGCAAGGGTTTGGGGAAACTGACCGCAAAAAAGTGCAAAACACTGCAAAATTATTACAGGGGGGCAATTTTGAATAACCAGGGGCCACTGGATGGAATGAAAGCGGAAATATGGGCAGGCCTTCTCCACTGCATGTCCACAGATGAAACCCCATTGCATACTAGGTGCAATCTATCTTGGTGTTGGTATCCAAGGGCAGAAGAGAAAGGTGAGACCCCCGAAAGCCACACACGACATGCTGCAAACTACCTGTGCCGCGAGGTGGGTCAGAAACTTCTCCCCATATATCACTGTATGTCAAGCGACAGCTTGCTACAAAGAATGCAGCATGGTGGCACACAAAACGCGAATGAGTGCCTAAATTCGGTCATATGGGCCCGCTGCCCAAAAACTGTCTTTGTAGGCAAGAACAGGGTCGAGGCTTCGGCAAGCATGGCCATCTCCTCTTTTAATGAGGGTGCCTCAGCTGTGCTTAATGTGATGGCAAACTTATGGCTGGAGAGCACACTTATTACAGTGAACACCATCAAGCAGGCAGACATGCTCAGGGTGTCCAAAGCAAACGCCATTCAGTCTGCAAGTGCAAAACGCAAACGGAAACTTGTGTGCACAGCCAAGAAACTGAAAAGGCACCAGCAAGAGCTGTCAGAGGGACCTACATATGGTGCTGGAATGGACAATTAGATTTTAGTAGCTGTGACATATATTGTTGGTCTTGTTCTGTGTCCATACTGTCTAGCGTGGGTTTTATCAGCAACTTGGTGCATGATATGCCAATGTTAATGAATTGAGTTACAGCCGTTGTAGGCCTTATATGCCTGCCATGTTTTAAAATTATCAATTTTCATGAGCTTGAGATATTCTATATTATTATTACTAAGAGCCTCAACATTTATTCTGTTTTTGAGCAATGTTTTCCAATATAAATGTACTAAATTCCCCTGTTTAAATCTTTAATGCCGTTTTCTCAAAATGAGTTTTTTGTCATCTTCCGGTACACTTATATAATCCTATGTAGCACCTATGTACACCAAACCTTCCAGTTATACACTTAGCAGTATTCTGCAGATATTTACAGAGGGATTTGTTAATAAATTATTCCTGGCCTGATTTATGTGACATTTTAATCAAAAAATATAGCAAAAATCGATGTTTTTAAGGATATGGACAGTATATTTTGATTTCCTAGGTAATGAAAGCAGATATCCTTAAATCCCTCTGTAAATTTATTTCCATCTTGTGTGTTAACAAAATGAAAAAATAATTTTGCTCTTGGCTTTATCATATCTTCAGATAAATGTACCGGAAATATATGCAAAATCGCGCATATTAAATGAGATAATGCCTAATTTACATAATTTAACATACAAATTTCTAAAACTTGTAATACATTTTTTGTTCATACTTGTGTAAGTAATCAACTGAGGAACTTTCATGGTGATATCTATTATTTAATTTTTTTAGCCTATTCACCTGTAGTGTCTCGCCTTAAACAAACTTTTTGCCATAAGTATACAACATAAAAACACACAGAGGTTATGATACTTACCTCCCATCTTATCTTTGGAGGAATTCCTCCGGTCGGTGCAGGGGCTCTCATGCGCGGATCGCCGTTCACTGTGCACACTGATTTCCTCAGATGCCCCTTGATTTACAAGAAAATAATAACCGTAATGTAATGACTCAGTAACAGAGGAACAAAACTCATGAAATATCAAACACTTGGTCGGAGCTTCTCTCTTCCTTTAGGTGCTGCAGTGGATCCTCTGACCGCAGTTGTCTGTGTTGTCGAGGAAATGATCAAGACTTGACCTCACACAATCAGACTCTCATGGATTCAGATGGCTTACGTTGATGAAAGTTTATTCACAAGATGAATACTCGAGGAGACATGGATCAGCGTCACACTTCAGGTTCAGTGTAATGCTCAAACGTAACTGTTGAATTCTTCCAAAGGCTTTGCATATATTCAGAAAGATATTATCATTATCAGGGTCGTGTCACATTGACCCACCTAGATTAATCTGTGACGTCTAGGAGCTTGGAGCAAACAGCAACAAGTTCTCCCAAACATCCTTGAAGATATCAGAAAGAACTGTTGAGACTCTATAAACTGTCCTTTGTTTCTAAACAAAGCTGAACTGTATAACAGGTCTGACTGACATTAGGAACAGTGAATTAACATAATGATTTAATACACATTTAATGCAGTAATTACAGAAATTCCACCACATGTTTGACTGTGCAGCCAGAGGAGACGTGAATGACGGCCTTGCTTGCTAGCTGTCCCCGCTGTATCTTATGGAGCCTCTGAACTCCGAAAACCTCGGAGCAAATTTCCAAATCGACTTTTACTTTCGTAAAACTGTTAATTTTCAGATTCTTAAGCATTGATTTCCCGTCTCAAATATTCTTAGAAGTGAATTTAGTGTTGAAATAATAGACGAAAAACATAAATCTCTTACCGTTCATTGCCTGCTCTTCTGATTCTTCCCGTCTCTCGACTTGGATGCCAAAATGAATGCTGGGATATCTGTGCTGAGAAGTTCACACAAGTCAGCAACCGATGCATCCCTGGTAAAATGGGCTTGTCAAGTACACTTCCGGGAATTTTAACCGTTCTTGACAAAATGCGATCTTGTTTATTGGGACAGTAACTCGACCGCTAAAGATGACGTTTCACAGGTACGCAAAAACACAAGAACAGACAAGAATG
Source organism: Tautogolabrus adspersus (assembly GCA_020745685.1). NCBI lineage: Eukaryota > Metazoa > Chordata > Actinopteri > Labriformes > Labridae > Tautogolabrus > Tautogolabrus adspersus. The sequence continues at coordinate 10,113,576 of CM036541.1, read as the reverse complement.
CATATTGAGAAACGGCCGTCATCTGATAAAACGATATTGTTGACTTTCATCTCTGATGTCATCAACCTGTGATGACTAGATAGTAAGCACGACTTGAGAAGGCATCTATCTTAATAGGACAGCTCTTCGTTATTTTGGTCAAGAATTCTGCAAGGGAAACTGACAGACTGATACGTGAAAACTAGCTAGACAATTATTTAAAATTGATCTTAATACACAACAGAAATATATCAATACAGTAATCACAATGAAGAGAATTGAACGTAGAATTGAAGACTTGGAGGAGATTAAAGTAGCTTCCGTTCGCCCACTGATCGAATCCTTTTTTGAAAGGATGACTACAGAACAGTGGGAAATGATGAAAAGGGGAAATCCTGATGATACCACCAAACTTCAGTTGGCAGAACTCATTTTGGAGTTCATTACCTTACTATCCAAGTCCTTATTGGACAATCTCAGAAAAAAAAATATTGTCTTGACTGAGGAACGAATTCAGGCCATTCTGGGGGACACAATTACCGAAAGGTTTGCTCAGGTTTTGAACATTACTGATGAAGTAGAATGTTCTAGCTCAAACAACTTGACAAAACTAATTGTTAAAGAGGTTGCCCAAAGTGTCAAGTCTTTCCTTCGTTCTCGCACAGACTCACAGGAGCATTCAATTAATCCACGACTTACACCACCAAAAATACTTGATAAAATGGTGGGCTATGCTTGCAGCATGTTAAAAATATTCATGGGCAGGATTAAGAATATATGCACAACTCAAGCCAGGCCACATATCTATACATCGCATGGCGGAACAGCTGAAGAACAAATTCCGTCGTGGCTCCAAAGCTGAAAGCAGAAGGTCAATGCAGTCACTGGCTGACAGTGTTGACTCTCTGTTTTTAAACATGGATATGGAGAACCAACAAGACGGATAAAAAGCTTACGTTTTTCCCAGACTCATCAATTTTACAGAGGCTAATGTTCTGCTGTTTACAAAAGAACTTAGTGATCTCCTCTACAATTACAGTGTCCATGTAATGTTGCCTGAGCTCACCTCAGAACCGCCATATTGCAGGGAAGTGTGTCCAAACATTTATGGTGAAATACAGGCCAGAGTCCTCCTTTCAGGCAGGAACCCACAGCGACAGGGTGATGAATGCTTTGTCAGAAAATGAGCAAGTCGAATCAACGAGGTTACAAAACGTCCCCAAGAGTTTACCTTTTGTAACAGCATCTAAAATTGTGCTGGATGAGACAGAACAAGCAAACGTCTGTCAGAGTTGTAGAAATGCTTGTGTCATGGATCTTCAAGAAAGCAAGGGTGAACTACACCGTAGTGAAATAACCCCAAAAAAGCCTAACGCTGTCTACAGGTTCTTCGGCTCCATCGCAAATGCCGTCACTTCCCCCTTCAGGCGTAGATCAGAGGTTAGTCCTAATTAGGAGACATTTGTATTTACCTTGGAGGAAAAAATAGTGCAATGTTTCTGTTTTTTCTGTCAGGATGTATACAATAGAGAGTTAAAGAGAATAAAAAATTCTAATAATGTGAACTCTGACTGCCTAACTCTTGTATTTATAAATAAATAACACATTTTGATGGATTGATGCATTGCACTCTCAAAAGAAACATACTATAACTTATGATAAGATGTTGGCATATCTAATCATTTAATTCATCTTATCATAGAGACACCACCTTTAATTTAGCTGAAATACAAAACAAGAATAAAAAAAGACCTTGAGTCCGAACAAAAAGTGAACAGTCAAATCCAATTAATTATTGATCACAGCTGTGATGATTCTGTTTGGTTCTGGTTTTGCTGTGGGATTTTTTGGGTGCGTTCGGATTGTCCCTCCTATCTCCTTTCACTATCCTTTTTTCCTTAACCCCGGAAGTATTTAAGTGGCGGCCATGATAAGAGCCGTTCGAATTCTCTAAAAGCTAAGGAAAGGTGGGTCAATGCTTCCTTCATAACCTCCTTTAGCATAGGAACCACTGGACCATCCTTTACGAAAGGAGATGAGATAATGCCGCCCCACAACTCCTTGCGGCCGCAACATTTAAAGCGACTCGCGCATCCGACCGTTGACGAAAACTAACGATCTGTTGGAGGAGAAATGTGGAGACAATCTGCATTTGGTTTATATATTGATTTGACTTATAATTTGTTACTGCCTTTGTATTTATTTTATTTCTTTATTTATATTATGTGTGGGTGAAGAAGGTGAATAATGTTCAGTGGAGATGCTTTGCTGTTAATGCTGATTCACACGAGAAATTGGAATATAAAACATTGTTAATAAAAAAAGAAAAGGGACGCAGATCATGTAAGTTACCAAGCTGCAATAATATGCCTTTCAACTATCTTAAACCCAGAGGTGAACTATGAAATTGATGCTGATGTTGTAAAACGATCAAAGTGAAGTATCCTGGCAGCCTTTATTCCTTTTATTTTAATTCCAACCTCGTGGTTATTAGGATTATTTCACCGGTAAGAAGGCACAGGGGAAAGATTTTTAGATGAGCTTTTAGTAGTCCATTTTCGTAAGATTGTAGTTTCACCACGGCAGACCCACGTCACTAACCTCCGCCGCCGTCGCATTATTACGTCGCCTAGTGGAAATGTGGTCGGATTGTCAAAACAACGTGATCGCCTTTCCCTAAGTCCTTTATGAATTCTCCTAACACCTTTCCTTAACCCCGTGACGTTTTCACGGGGTTAAGGTAAAGTGGATAGTGAAAGTAGATAGGAGGGACAATCCGAATGCACCCTTTGTGTTTGTTCTCTTTCCTTCTCCCCCTCCCCTTTCTGTTTTTCTTCTCCTGCAGGTATGTGAGTGGGAGGGGGCGGGCTGGCTTCTCCTCTCAGCAGCAGACCAGGCACACCTGCCTCCACTCAGCTCATCATCTTGTCTCTAAAAGCCTGGTCTTCACTTCACTTCTTTGCCAGATAATTCCGTTTTGGTCGGTAGTGTCTTCAAGTGATTTTTGCTGTGTGTGATTGGAGCTGCGTATTTTGCAGTGTTTTTTGTGCTGTGGATATTTTTTGTTCTTACCTATGTTTTCCTGTGCTCAGGTATTGTGCTGTGCCTCACTGTTTATCATTCTGTCTGAGTTTCCTGTGTCACCTCGAGGAGTACTTTTCTGGCCAGCCAGCTCCCTGTCTCCACTCCCTGCTATTTTGACTATTAAACAGGGTTTAAGCCCCAATACAATGATTCACCATGGCAACAGGTGACAAAAAAAAGATCCTCGTACTTTAACCCTCTCGTAATATAGGCCAGGGGTTCCCAAACTTTTCAGCCCGCGAACCCCAATATAACGGTGCTAGAGACTGGGGACCCCCATTGTCCCCGGAGGTGCTTAAAACATCTGACATTGCACACAGCCACGCACACTATAAGGAAAAAAAAGTAACACTGCTGCAGCGGCAAAGGAGAGAGTGGTGTAGGAGAAAACTGCTGCTCGCGTCAGCATATTGAAGTCTATTCAATTCATATTTAATCAGAATTATAATAGCTTATTGCAGGTAAAAACTTGTGGAATCCTATTAAACCTAACATATAATATTAAAACAACCTGGATTATTATTTGGACATACGGTGAATCTCCACTAACGTGCGAGATACGGACTGAATAAAACAATGAGGAAGTGAAACTCGTGTTTCTGGCTCTGAAAGCGGGAGGAAACAGGGAGAAACTCTGGGTTCATTGAAGAAAACCTGCTCCCGACCAGGTTAGGTTCACAGACTCAGTTACCATAGTAACTGGTGCTGACCTTAGGAGACTTACCTTACATCTTGCTGTAATCCGGCACACTTATAACTTGTTGACATTCATTTGTAAATTGTAATATATACATGTCAAAATGAAATTTCTGGAGTACCCAGTAAAAAAATGAACTATTAGGAGCAGTGGAATTACTGCATTTAACAACAACTTGAGCTTCTACGAGTAACATCTGACAGTGACTTAAACATTCACCTCATTCTTCAATAGTCCATTTCTTCAAGCTAACAGTTTATTCTTGAGGCTGGTAACTTTTGGGGACAGCTTTGAAGTGTCCAGTTCAAGAAGGAGTTTTTTGGAAAACTTCAAATGTGTATTGAAGCTCCTTTGGATAGACAAGATCCACTGCATATGTCAGCCCAACAAGCATGAAGCTGGCCCTGGGAAAGTTCTTCAAAGCAGTAACAGCTTTGACACCGTCAACCACAATTCCAATGTCTTCAGGGTCCTCTGACGCATTAGTCTTGATTCTGTAGATCTTCATGCTTTGCACAGCGAGGTCCTGTGTCACACTGTCTTCATCAGCATCCTGGAATTGCAAGATTATTGTGTATATCAGACTGTACAGCCACAGACGAAGGTCATTATTATTAACTCAGGCGATCAAGCTACTGAACTATAATAAGGAGCCTGCTGACGCATTTTATTTTCGATGATGATAGTTTGGACGTTTTTATACATTCTCGGTTTCCTGTTGTTGAACTCCAGTATTTATGTATATAACATTTTTTAACGTTGTTCCTAACATCTGAGTCTACAGTATGTGCCTTTGTTATCCACACCTTTTTTGTTTTCACCTGGCTGCAAAACTAATTTCCCCTCGGGGACAATAAAGTTGAAGTTGATTATTAATCACCAAATTCTCTTCACCCTTTGGACAATATAGCCTTGGCCTATCAAAGCCATGGCACATATTTCACCCTGCTAAAAACAGTGACTTAGGCTACGTTCAAACGGAAACAATGAGCTGAAAACTCAATTTTTTGTTTTAAAAAGTTGTGCATTCAGACAAGACCAACTGTTATGCCCACAGATCTGCAAGAATAACTTGAATCTATGTAGTACACATGCCAGGTTAGTATTTGGCAGTGTGATTTTGTAATGAAAAACACACGTATCTTCCATCTACAGAGTGGGGAGGTGTAAACATACAGAGATGGCTACATTAGTGTGGACAGACAACAGGGTGGAGATGCGTTGTTAAATTCACTTTATTCATTCATTCGTTCAAGATATTTAAAGAGTGAGCTAAACAGAACTCTGGAGTCTGCCATGGTTGTTGTACTGCACCTACTCGCTCATGGCTGCGTAATGAGCATAGTTCAGTTTTTAGAGGAACTGCCTGTTGCCAGTTTACACAACGACAGAGTTGATGCTGTTTAAAACTTTGCATTTTCATTTTGCTGTGTTGGAAAATGAAGCCAATGCAGAAGTGCAAAAATTTGCAGTTCACCGATTGTCCGCTTGAGGCTGGCAGCAGAAGTACATAGATTTACCTGAACTCACACACACAATGCATTCAAAAAAAAAAGGTGCATCAAGGTCTCTGAATAAATCACAAGTTAATGCGTTAACTTTGACAGCATTTGCATGTTTTAACATGGCCATCAAACAATGAATGACAGCCTCTCTACTCATCGATGGTTGGACTGTTGGGAACCTGAAATAAAAAACCTCGATCAAATTCATGATTTAAAATAATCATATAACCTTGAAACGTTTTAAACTGCAATTTTATTATTAGAGTTTGTTAGCTGGCTAACTGTCATAGAATTTCTTTACTAAAACCATAAGACAACAATGCATTATTGTAAAATAACACACGGCTCTTTTTTTGGAGCTCTGTAAGGGAGTCACAGAAATTCTAGCTGGACAGATTTCTGTGACAGCAGCATGTATGTCTGCTCACCAACATGTCAGTTCTCTGTGTGATCTGGTGACAGGCTGAACTTATTTGATATCAGACCTTTAATTTTGTAAGTATTCATGGTTAATGAGAAACTGGTGAGTTTTTTTGTATGAATAAACAGATGTTTTTGTTTTTTTATCATAAATATGTCCATTCTGATTTCTGTATTTTCCGCTCACGTATGGTGAGGGAGAGCGAATCAGTGATTAGTGTATGCTGGCACACGTGGGTGCTCAGCTTTCTCGGTGGGTGCTCGGGCCCCGAAGCAATCGGCGCCTATGATCGGACAGTGTATGGACAGTTACTCCCAGTACATACCTGTACATTTAGTCTATGAAAAGAGTTTCTGTTGACGTAGTCTGCTTCGATTTGTCCAGCTGGGGTCTGGATTTTCACATGGGTGCAGTCAATGGTTCCTATGACATTGGGGAAACCTGAGGCAGAGGCTTAAATTAATAAAAATGTCAGCCTGTAGGCTATAATGTCCAGCTATTTTACCTGCCACATACCTGCAATTGCATAAAATGCCTCCTTGATCCTCCCCGTGGGAAGATGGCCAGGAAAGGTGACAAAGATGTTCAGGAAGTGCTTTAGAGCAAGGTACACCCTCCTTATCTCCCTGCATACTGTTGCCTTTGAAAGACTCTCTGCATCACCAATACTGTATAGGAATGTCCCACAAGCAAAGAACCGCAGTGCAATACAGGCAGACTGCACTGTGGTCAGGGCTTGGCTTCGCCGTGTGGTTTTACTGAGGTGGGGTTCTAACAGACTACATAGGTAGACTATGCCAGGCCTACTGAATCTGTATCTTTCCCCTCAGATACTCGTCAGGATAAATAAGTGGATTCACCCTGTCCCTCAATACACTTGGGGCTGGTGTTCTGAATGCCCTTTTAATTATCAACGCACCTTCCTCCACAGACTCTTCAATGAAAGGACACGCCATCAATAATACGACAGTTCTATGTCCCTCTTTCTTTCACTGTATATTTATTAAATTCTCTCACTCACTGTCTCTAGCTCTGTCTCTTTCTTTCTTTCTTTCTTTCTTTCTTTCTTTCTTTCTTTCTTTCTTTCTTTCTTTCTTTCTTTCTTTCTTTCTTACTTTCTTTCTTTCTCTCTCTCTCTCTCTCTCTCTCTCTCTCTCTGAGTGGAGGTGCTGAGAGTTGGTGTGTGAGTGTGCGGAGCTCTTGAGTGAGTGTTAATCGTTAAAACTTTTTTCTAAACTAGCTATGGTTTAGTTGTGTTGGGTGAGTGTTTATTGTTACTGGGATCTGTTTAAAGTGTAGTTGCGGGGTGTGTGTGTGTGTTTTTGCCGACCAGCGTTTTGCTGGTCGGCGTGTTGAGGTGTGTGTGCACGTGTGGAGGAGGAAATGGGTGTCGATTTTACGGGATTAACGAGAAGGCACGGTGTAAAGATCGCCGGGGCCTCTCGTTATTCCGTGAATGAATGTTCTTTGGCTGTTGCTGAGGTAGTGGGACCGCAGAGTGTAAAATCTGCGGCCCGGATGAATGGAGCGGTGGTGCTGTTTTTAGACAGCGTGGAGAAGGCGAACGCGGTGGTAGAAAACGGAGTGGTCATAAATGACACGTTCGTTCCCGTGTCGTCTTTGTCTTTGCCTTCTAGGAAGGTTATTGTGTCTAATTGTCCGCCGTTTATCAGTGATGACTTTCTGCAAAGGGAGTTATCCAGACACGGGAAAATAGTCTCTCCCATTAAGAAGCTGCCGTCGGGCTGTAAAGCCCCGCAGCTCAGTCATGTGGTCTCACACAGACGTCAGGTCTACATGATCTTAAACAAAAGAAACGAGGAGCTTAATCTTGTTTTCAACCTGAGGGTGGAGGACTTTGATTATGTGATTTATGTCACTTCTGAAAACATGAAATGTCTTCACTGTAAAAGGGAGGGGCATCTGATCAGAGCATGTCCATACAAAGATGAAGCTGAGGGATCCAGTGCAGGTGGGACTCAGACAGGTGAGCAGACACAGGGTGAAGGAGGTCAGAAGCAGACAGGTGAGAAGACACAGGGTGGAGGAAGTCAGAAGCAGACAGGTGAGCAGACAAAGGGTGGAGGAGGTCAGAAGCAGACAGGTGAGAAGACACAGGGTGGAGGAAGTCAGAAGCAGACAGGTGAGCAGACACAGGGTGGAGGAGGTCAGAAGCAGACAGGTGAGAAGACACAGGGTGGAGGAGGTCAGAAGCAGACAGGTGAGGAGACACAGAGTGGAGGAGGTAAGGAGCAGACAGGTGAGGAGACACAGGGTGGAGGAGGTCAGAAGCAGACAGGTGAGAAGACACAGGGTGGAGGAGGTCAGAAGCAGACAGGTGAGGAGACACAGGGTAGAGGAGGTCAGAAGCAGACAGGTGAGGAGACACACAGTGGAGGAGGTAAGGAGCAGACAGGTGAGGAGACACAGAGTGGTGGGAATAAGGATCAGACAGGTGAGGAGACACAGAGTGGAGGAGGTAAGGAACAGACAGGTGAGGAGACAGGGTGGAGGAGTTGAGGAGACACAGAGTAGAGGAGGTAAGGAGCAGACAGGTGGGGAGACACAGAGTGGAGGAGGTAAGGAGCAGATAGGTGGGGAGACACAGAATGGAGGAGGTAAGGAGCAGACAGGTGAGGAGACACAGGGTGGAGGAGGTAAGGAGCAGACGGGTGACGAGACAAAGAGTGGAGGAGGTAAGGAGCAGACAGGTGAGGAGACACAGGGTGGAGGAGGTAAGGAGCAGACAGGTGAGGAGATGCAGAGTGGAGGAGGTAAGGAGCAGACAGGTGAGGAGACACAGGGGGGTGGGGTTAATGAACAGACAGGTGAGGAGATACAGAGTGGAGGAGGTAAGGAGCAGACAGGTGAGGAGACACAGGGTGGAGGAGGTAAGGAGCAGACAGGTGAGGAGACACAGGGGGGTGGGGTTAATGAACAGACAGGTGAGGAGACACAGGGGGGTGGGGTTAATGAACAGACAGGTGAGGAGATGGAGGTGGAGGAAGAAGAGTCTTTTCTTAGTACTCCTCGCTCCAAAAGGAAATCAAAGAATGGTGAAAATAGTTCACAAGAAGAAAAGAAAAGAACAACAAAGAAAGCAAAAGGAAAAACAGCAAACAAATCAAAAGAATCTGATCCAGGGTCAGAGGTCAGTGCTGATGAGGACTGTCCTCATGTTACTGACAGTGAGATATCTGACTGTAGATACTCTCAGAGAGAGAAAAACAAGAGAGACTACAGTGTGGAAAAATTCAAACGGTTTCTACAGAAAACCTTTAATATGTGGAATGTTAAAGTAGAAAACTATTTCCCTGACAAAAGACTTTTCATTGAGTCAGCCAGAGAGCACATTAGAGATAAAGGAAAAGGACATTTCACTGATAAAGAAATTTATAGATTAAAGAAGTTGGTGTCCAGAGTGAAAGAGGAACTGCGTAACGATATTGCTGCTGATGATGATGATGATGATGATGATGATGATGATGATGGTGATGATGATGATGAAACCAAAGAATCCTAGTTTATCTGTTAAAATACAGATGTGTTTGTTTCTGTGCGTCACACTTTTTATAGCTCTCTCCATGAGTAATTATAAAGTAGGAACTTTGAATTTAAATGGAGCCAGAGACGCCCGAAAAAGAGCCATGCTATACGAAGAGATGAAAATGAATCATGTTGATGTGATGTTTGTGCAGGAAACTCACAGTGACACCTGTAATGAGGTGGACTGGAAGAGAGAATGGGGGGGTCAGGTTGTATTGAGCCACATTAGCAGCAGTGGGGGGGGGGGGTAGCTGTTCTGTTCTCTCAGAAGTGTGCACCTGTCTCGTACACAGTGACAGAGGTAATACGAGGGAGGCTGCTGGTGGTCAGGGCTGTCTACCAACAGTGTGAGCTCTTTTTAATAAATGTATACAGTCCAGCTACAGGAGCAGACAGGATCCCTTTCCTGAATGAAGTGAACACTCTTTTAAACAGTGTCACTCCAGATGTCTTTGTGCTTTTAGGGGGGGATTTTAACTGCACTGAAGATGACTCTGTAGACAGGAATCATATTGAACCTCATCCTGCTTCTAAACGCCTTTTAAAACAAGTCATTGAAACTCATGACCTGACTGATGTTTGGAGGTCTTTTAACAACACAGACAGACAGTACACGTGGTCTCACACTAGGGAGGGTTTTATTTCTTTAGCCAGACTGGATCGTTTTTATTCTTTTAAACACCAGATGAACATTTAAAAAAAATGTTTTATCGTGCCTGCTGGTTTTACTGACCACTCTTTAGTGTTTTGTCACATTTCAATTAGTGATTTTAAACATCAAAGTGCGTTTTGGCATTTTAACACTTCCCTGCTCCTTGATAAAAACTTTTTAGAGAGTTTTAGGTTTTTATGGGGGAATTTTAGAACGACACGTCCTGATTTTAAGTGTTTAAGACAGTGGTGGGATTGTGGGAAGGCAGAAATCAGGGATTTCTGTCAGCAGTACACTCTCAATGTCACACGGGACACTACCAGATCTGTTAAAGCTCTAGAGATCGATATTGTGGAACTTGAGTCATTGATAGATTCCACAGGAAATCGAGGACATATTGAAGTTCTCAAAGCTAAAAAGAAAGCCCTGACAGACCTGCTGGGCACCAGAGCACAGGGAGCCCTCGTCAGGTCAAGGTTCCAGATTGTGACACAGATGGATGCCCCGTCCAAGTTCTTCTTTGGACTGGAGAAAAAGAATGGACAGAGTAAATGCATGCATGGTCTCCGATCAGCAACAGGACAGGAGCTGAAAGAGGTCGGAGACATCAGGAGACATGCAGCGACGTTTTATTCCGGACTCTACACCAGTGAGTACACTGACAATCGTGATCTGTTTGGTTCTTTCTGTGACTGTTTGCCTCATGTCTCTGAGGACTCCAACCTGCTGATTGGAGAGCCTCTACAGCTACAGGAGCTGGCTGCAGCTCTGCAGAGCATGGAGGGAGGAAAAGCTCCTGGAATCGATGGACTCCCTGTTGAGTTGTTTAAGACTTTTTGGGATGAACTGGGGGAAGATTTACTGTCTGTTTTAAATGAGAGTCTGGCTGAAGAGTCATTACCCCTCAGCTGCAGGAGGGCAGTTATCACTCTGCTACCGAAAAAAGGGGATCTACAGGAGATAAAGAACTGGCGTCCTGTTTCCCTGCTCTGCTGTGATTACAAGATATTCTCCAAAGCTCTGGCCAACAGACTGAGGGACGTCATGGACCAGATCATCCACCAGGACCAAACCTACTGTGTGCCTGGCAGGTCTATTCATGACAATGTGTCTTTAATTCGTGATGTTTTGGACGTCTCTAGTTCATTGGACATAGATCTTGGTCTCATTTCGTTAGATCAAGAAAAAGCTTTTGACCGGGTTGAGCACCTCTACCTCTGGAAAGTTCTGGAGAGTTTTGGTCTCAGCCCTGGTTTCATTGCTATGATCAAGGTTTTGTACCAGGACATTGAGAGTGTACTGAAAATCAATGGAGGACTGAGTGCCCCTTTTAAAATTAAGAGGGGAATAAGGCAGGGTTGTGCACTGTCCGGGATGTTATATTCCATCTCTATAGAACCTTTGCTTTGTAAAATACGGTCTTCCATTGAAGGGTTAATTTTACCTCACTGTTTTAATCATTTTATTGTGTCGGCCTATGCAGATGATGTTATTATTATGATAAAAAACCAAAAAGAAGTGTTTTTATTAGAAAAGATTGTGCAGGACTTTGGCACAGTATCATCTGCGAAAGTGAACTGGGGGAAGAGTGAGGGGTTGGCGGTGGGTTTTAATTCACATTCTCTGCCCAAACTACCAGCAGGACTGACATGGGGCAGGAATGGTTTTAAATATCTTGGTGTGTTTTTAGGGGATGAGTTCACTGTAAAGAAAAACTGGGAGGAGGTGTTGGAGAAAGTGAAGGGGAGGCTGGAGAAGTGGAGGTGGCTGCTGCCACAGATGTCGTACAGAGGGAGAGTTTTAATCATCAACAACCTGGTCTCCTGTGGACTCTGGCACAAGATGGCATCTGTCGACCCCCCTGCTGGTCTCCTGAAACAACTGCAATCGGTGATGGTGGATTTCTTCTGGGACAAGCTGCACTGGGTTCCACAAGCTGTGCTGTTTTTACCGAAGGAAGAAGGAGGGCAGGGTCTGGTCCACCTGGCCAGCAGAGTGGCCACCTTCAGAATACAGTTTTTACAGAAGTTTCTCACCGGCTCGGCTGATGTGGTCTGGAGACAGGTGGCCAGCAGCATTTTTAAAAAAGTGAATGGATTAGGACTTGATTCTTCACTGTTTTTAATGAATACTGACTGTTTTAATCTGTGCAACCTGTCTGCTTTTTATCAGAGCCTTTTTAAAACATGGAAACTGTTTTTATGGAAAAGACTGGAGCCCACACTGTCCCTTCACTGGCTGCTGGAGGAGCCCCTGATCTACGGGGCCCGCCTGGATGTACAGGACACATCGTTAATGGGCCTCACTCATGCTCTCACCTCCACTTTTAATGTCACACTGAGACAGATTGTGGACACGGCTGGACCTGAACTGAACAATGTCACAGCAGTGACCTCTGCCCTTGGTCTCCGGTCTGCACGTTTCGTGGACAGAGTGCTCGGACTGTTGCGTCTCAGACTGACGGGGGAGGAGAAAGGGATGCTGCAGGATTACTGTAACAAGAAGGAAGTGCCTGATGACAGTGACCCGTTTCCCGAAATCGGCCTGAAAATGAAATCTGGTGTACCACATGACCCACACTCTAAATCATCTGATGATACGTGTTTAAACTTTTATAATGTCAGAGGTAAGGGTTTGTTTTCTGTGTGTGTTAAAGTATTAAATAAGAATGTATTGAGCAACAGAGTGGACACCAAGTGGAGAAAATGGTTGAAAGTTTCTGACCACATCAAGCCAGTGTGGAGGGTTTTTTATAAAAGCCCTCTGAACAAGAGATCTGGTGATCTACAATGGAGGATTTTAAATGGAGCGATAGCTGTGAACTCTTTTATCTCTCGTTTTAATCCTTCTGTGTCTAATGAATGTTTTTATTGTGGGTCTGTTGAAACAATTTTTCACTGTTTTTCAGAGTGTGTCCGACTCAGTCATCTGTTTGGGGTTTTAACAAATGTTTTTATGGGTTTTAATGAGACGTGGTCTAAAACAGTTTTTATCTTTGGAGCAGGGTACAAAAAAACCAACGCAATAAAATGGAAACTTTTAAACTTTTTATCAGGACAGGCAAAACTCGCAATTTACCTCAGCAGGAAAAGAGAGTTAGAGAACAGGCAAGGGAAGGAAGTGACTGACCTCTTCCTGTCTCTAGTGAGAGCCAGAGTCTGGGTGGATTTTAAGTTTTACACTGCTATGACTAATTTTAAAGAGTTTGTTGAAACATGGTGCTATGGAGCAATAATCTGCTCTGTAGAAGACGAGAAACTTGTCTTTAATCCTTTTTTTAGCATCTGAGAAGTAAATCATGAGATTAAGTGTTCATTTTTTTGTTTGTTGTTGTATAAAAGTATGTTGTTAATTATTGTTAATTAGTGCAAATAAAGTTGTTTTGCAAAATCAAAATCTCTGCAGGTGTTGGTCAAACTCTGATGTGGTTAAATAGGCTTGAAGTTAATTGACCATTGTTTTACTAGCCAATCAGAAACAGAGTGGGGAGAGTCCTTGTGTAATGTGAATAATTAATGTAATAAGACTTTCTTATGAAACCATCTTGTTTTTATCATTTGATGTGTGACTTTTGTAATATAATTAAGTTTTTTATTAATTGATTGATTTTGGAGACAATGAAAAGGTCAGACATGAGTTTTATGTTTGTTATTACGTGAGCGCGGAAATTCACACTGGCGGAACCTTCTTTAGGGAATATGTTTCTACCCGTCGGACATTATTTGACACACGGCTAAACTAAATTTGACAGTTAGCCTGGTCCGCAGCAGACTTGTTCACCAGCATAAGTTACCATGGTGATTCAAATTAGCTATACTTCCTCTGCAATGTCTTTGTTCTTCAAGACTTCCTGCAAAGTCTCAAGAATAGGCACATATTGAAATGTTTTGTTTTTCAGGGACCAAGAATATATTTAACAGGATCAACACAAAATGCTCCTTAAAATATCTTATTCCCTTCCAAGTGGAACAGCAGCTCCAAGTGCTGTACTAATTGGATGGGAGTTGCACAACTTTTCTGCCAAGTCAGCTATAATGGCCTACTCAACAGTTGTTACGTGTTTTTACGTAAATTAAGTTGATAAAGAGTTTTTATCAGACTGCTAAAAGTGTTCACACTTAACGTTTGCTGTTAGATTATATGTAGGATATTAGTTTAATATAATAATAATAATTCATGTTAGACTGAATTACAGTATGTACAAAACATTTTTAATTACAGAATGGTTGTATTGTGTTTATGAGTAATATCTGATCAGAGGTTCCATATTTTTCTACTATGTTCATTTTAAAATTCTTTTAAAATCACAGGTTTTTGACGTCATAGCAAACCATACACATTAAATAATGCTGGGTCATTTCAATGGACGATTTGTTGGGTCCTCGGCTGCTCGGTCATTTCACTGGGTTGATTTTTGTCACGGCGGGATCCAACGGCTGAGCTGAACATTTTGACGTCAAAGAAAGCTGGTTTAAGTTGTTACTGTAAAGACCCTGCTAAACCCAGTTGTTGTAGTCAGTAAACTGTTAAAGCTGCGATGAAGTCTGCAGTCTCCTATCTGCGCAGGAGTTTGGTAAACATGAATGCATCATTTAATGAAAACATTTTGGACAGGGATGGGCATTTTGAGTAATTTAGTAGACAAGTACTCTAACATATAAAAAGTGACAACTAGATTACTCCAAAATTTAAATAAGCAGGCTGACAGGTGTGCTCAATTTATATTGTGGAAAAACCCTTCGAGAGGTTCAGGAGGTAATGATATAAATGACTGATATGGAATTGAATCTATTTAAATTATTAGCTGTAATTGGCTCACTAATTAAAACGGTAAATCAATAACAATGAAGGCTTTTTTTAACTGAAGACATTGAAACCAGAAACTAAGTTTAAGAAGTGGATTAAACGCACACCAAGCGGACGGCAAAGAACTGGTGGCCTTCTTTCTTGGCCAAAAAGTTGCACTAGTGCAAACACTAGTCGATGGCCAACCCCCACGTACGTTCTGCGCATGCGTGAGGCTGTTATGATTTGACCTGGTTTTGTATTTTGCGTTTTCAGAGTTTAGATTTTCTTGTTTAAGTTTCTTATTCTTCGCTGGTGTTGCTTGTTTCCCTTGTGTAATGTTTCCTAGTGTTGATTGTTTACTTGTTTAGTCTATTGTGTAATTTCATATCCCTGTGTCTTCAGTGTTACATGTATGTATTTTGTATTTGTCCTCAGTGTTTCTTGTCTTGTATTTTCTTCCTGCCTCTCTGTGTTTCCCTCCAGTCTTGATTGCCCTGATTGCCCTCACCTGTGTCTTGTTAGTCTCACCTGTGTTTGATTACCCCGGTGTATTTAGTCTGAGGCTGTTTTCGAAACCGCGTACTACATACTACTATCGCAATCAGTATACTGCGGTCAACAGTAGTATGACTGCCAGTCGTCGGTTATTTTGCAGTATGCTTGGCCCAGTTAAACTGGTTTCCGGTCCTAGAATGCTGATGTAAACAACAGCCCATCTGGAGGTAATTTACATAATTAAAATAAAACAGTATACAATCATATCTTCTGTCATGTAAACATAATACCCTGGGTTGAAATATGATTGGCATGCTATTAAAACGGTAGTATACTTTTCAGGCATTCAGGTTTAACTTTTACTCAGCTGTGAATAATATGTAATAATGGAGCAAGCCAAGGACCCTGTAACTGCAGCTGCTTGTCCAGCTGTGGCACGTGCACTGTACAGTCTAAAAAGCAGGAAAATCCGAGGTTGTAAAACATAAATATATGAACATGTCATATTTGTTATTTGTTCATGCCCATAATGTGGCAAGATATTCAGTCACCGCCCCCGACGAGTTCAAACAGCTGCACTCCTCGCAGTTGTTCGCATACTGCATTTTGGCCAAAGCGGTATGTACTACTAGTATAGTATGCGGTTTCGAAAACAGCCTCAGTGTTCCTTCCCACGTGTTGTCAGTTCATTGCTGTTTGGAGGTTCGTGTTCCCTGTGTTTTCTTGTGGCTCCTTGTTCCCCCTTCAGGATTATTATTTAGTAAGTTTTTTACTGTTGACTTTTTGTTTAATAAATCTTTTTGTTTGTTCTGCACCTGGGTCCTCCTCTTCGTTTTTTCCAGTTCATGACAGAGGCAGCGGTAAGATAAGAGATAAGATAAGATAAAATAATCCTTTATTCATCTCACAAACTGAGAAATTTACATTGTTACAGCAGCAAAGCAGGATAGTCAACAGAAGAAAAAAGCACTCTGCAAAAATAAGTTAAATGAAAAATATTAAAAAAATTAAAAAATATACATCGAATACATCGAGTAGTCCGTTGTTATGATACGAGAAGAACATTTTCACACCGCTGTCACGCACCACTCGTATTATTGGTAGACTACCTAGCAAAAACTAGGGTGATGACCGCTCACTGACGGTCCAACTAGGGCCGACGGCCGACGATCTCCTTGGTGTGTCAGGGACTTAACATGCCTTTTGCTTTTTCTCCAACCCCCCCTTGTTTTTCAGATGAGGTGATTGATGAAGAGTGTTTCAGGCTCCTAGATGGCCCTTCAATTGCTGCTCTTATCCCAAAGATTGGAGTCAGTCTCAAATTTGAGAAAAACCACAAACAACTTCTAGCTGTAGGTTCCGAAGCCGAACAATAACGTATTTTGTGTGCTTTAGATGTAAAATCAATAAAAAGAATTGCTTCAGCACCTGAAAACAGTACACCACATTAGCAGCACACCAACATACTCTCAGTGTAGCCAGGATGGTTGTGGCAGAACATTCAATTACCTTCATTCTAATAGAAGTCATCTCCTGCAGCAACATCCTCAAACAGAAACTGAGGTTCATGCAGATAGGTCTGAGGATCAGCATGGTTCTGTAAGGCCCAATGAATTACTACAAGATGAACGCTTAGAAGACCAATCAGAAGAAAATGAGGTTGAACATAATGATGAGGATTGGGGTGAGTTTGATGAGAAGGTATAACTACGGTGCTCAGGGAGCTTAACCCCCGAGGTTGTGAGAGGAGAGCACGCAGAAGGTTTGTAAGATGAACGTACCACTCAATGGGGCCCAACTACAGTATATGTGGCATGCTGATGGTTACGATAAGCTTAAGCCTTTCGGTTTGGCCCTCTCGGGATGCATAAATGGGTTTTTTGCGTAAAGTACTGTGGCTTCAATGTGGACCAACAAACACTAACCCGACAGTGATCGCCCAGTATTTCCTGTCGTGTGTGCAACAACTCGGTGTCATCCCCATGAGACTGAGGACTGATTGTGGCACGGAGGACTATGGCTGTAATTCAGTGTACCCTACGCCACCAACACAGCGACTACTATGCTGCAGCTTCCAGCCACATGTATGGCTCATCCACGACTAACCAGCGTATTGAGTCCTGGTGGTCCATTTTAAGAAAGGGAAGGTAAGTGGCCTTCATACAGTAATTATGCCTAACTTTTGATTTGATTTGTATTTTTTATGTTAATCATATATGTATACACATAATATTATATTAATTTCTATAGGTCTCATTTCTGGATGGAGTTATTTGCAGACCTCCGAGATGCTGGACACATCAACGGGAGTCGTGAGCATCAGTGCCTTATGAGATTTTGCTTTGGTGATGTTGTTCAGAGGGACTTGGAGGAGTGTGTGAGACTGTGCAACAGCCACAGGATTCGCCCTTCCAGAACAGCTTCATGTCCAGGGGGAGTGCCCAATGAACTGTTCCACCTACCACACAGGTAAAACATTGGTGATTGCTTGAGAAATACTTCCTTGTTGTTTTTACTTCTGCTAATTAAATATTATTATGTATTTTATTGAACATAGATTTGGCTCCAGAGACTGTGGACTTCAAATTCAACAAACTGATTTGGATGCCATTCCTGAGTCAAACATGTCAGTAGCTCCATGTGGAGACTCAAACATGCAGGAGTACTTGAACCTTGCTATGGAGCGCAATCAACTACAGAGACCGGAGAACTGGGAGTCTGCATCAGAACTTTACATGAAGCTGAAAGATGTTGCTCAGCTGTAACTCAATCCAAAAGTGAGATTTTCCTTCCCACGGACACCAAGGGCCTGATTTACTAAGATCCCAATTAAAGAGTACAAAGTTGCCTGTTCACTCCAAAAAATTGCGCGTTTGGCTTGTGGGCGTTTTGCGGGTGATTTACTAAGAAACTTTGCGTGAATGATAACGGGTGCAAACCTTGAGGGGGCGGTTGTATTTAAGTCAGGCTTTTGCGTGTTCTACTGGGTTACGTCACGGAGAGTTTGGACGGAAAGCAGAATGACTGCAAGCGCAAACTAGGTATTAGTGGGAGAGGCAAATGAACGTACAGTATTTTGGAGTTATAGCAGATAAATCTGAATATAACAAAAATAACATTTGGCTTATAAGAAAACCTCGGCATTAAACAGGGCCTCTCTTTTCTTCCCTCGATCCTTTGAATGAATTGTCATACATTGCGCAGGAGGTGCGAGCTGTGACCTATGTGGCACCGGCGCTCAGGCGCGCCCCTTGGGCTATTGTTGCGCACCAGACTGCTGGCCAGCGCTGTGTCTGATCGGACATAATTGCCCTGGCAAGAGGTATCGAAGACGGGGGTACAAGCCGTGGTGAGGTCCCCCAATCCAAGTGCCTACAGCTTGGCAGCAGGGGGCTGTAGAGGTTGGAGACGAGCGCGATAGGGAGAGGAGCGCACCGGAGGAGACGAGCTGGAGAGACGCGCAACCCGAGAAAAAGGAAATGCCCAGTTTAAAATGTAATGTTGCAGAAAAGAGAGAAATAGGACATAAATGTCAATGTGTAAATTCTTTAGAATGCAGAGGCTGTGAATGTTCAGTTATATTAGTTTAATCATGGTGTTTCTCTTTATTAACTATTATTGAATCGAAATAAAAAAATAATTCATGTCATTTATTTTTATGTCAATCGAAAACATGTTAACATGTGGGGGAAAAACGTGATCTTCTTTTATTGAGCTTATGTCTCCTCCTAACTGCAGCCTGTTGTGCGTAACACTGGGCTCCTGGATTAGCACCTGCCTTTCAAAGGTGTTAAATTTAGACACCGTCACAATCACCGCAATTTTTGCCTGGCTTGGTAAATCGCAATGCGTGTACTAACTTAACTTATTTGAATTTTCTCCTCCCAGTATTTTGCACGCTACGGCAGAAACGCCCCATATTACATATTCATTAAGGCAAACGTGCTAAATGGACAATGCGTGTTGTTTTGCTCATATGAAAGACGCAATCCTCACTGCGTGTCGTTAGTAGATCAGATAGCACATTTTTTGCTGGTGGTATCAAGTTTGCACACGTTTTAAGACACGCAAACCTTTAGTAAATCAGGCCCCAAGTGTATGCTTATTGAGGCTTTGTTCGGTTTTCTTGCTGCTATTTTTGTGACGTTTTTTGTCACAGTATTGTAAATGGCTCAGAGGAAGTTATCAAGCAACTCATTAAAAAATAGATTTAACTTTTGCAGTCAGCACTTCATCAACAATGGAAACTGATGTACCTGAGACAAATCATAAAGATAGAGTATGTGTCACTCAATGTGCTTGTTTAAAAGATCAAAACTAAACAATATTAACATTACTTGTTTCTTTTTGTATTTTTTTATTTTCCACTGAAATATGTTCATCTGAATATGGTATCTGTATACCTGAAGAAAATAGACACACTTCAAAGCAGTTAACTTAAGAAAATTGCAAACTCTGCACTAAGTGTGAAATTGATTAATCAATAGGTAGATTGTTGATGAAAAATTATTGTTTGTCTAAAACAAAATGGTCAAAATGTTAACTGTGAGGAAAAAACATGCTCACATACAGTATATCTATAGAAACACCTTTAAAACTGCACCTTTTATAACAAGCAATCTTTTCACAGTCTGAACTCTCTTCTTCTCATATGGCCTTACAAACAGCCAAATCCTGGGGAATTCTGAAGCCCAAAGTCCATCTGTGACTTACACTCAGTAAAAGAACCTAGGAGAGGTAATTTCAATGTATTTGTACATGTATTAGTCATCTGGAATGGAGAGTCATCCAGGAACTCTATTTTTGGCAAAGGTTGCAATCCAAATGGGGGAAGGGAAGTCAGCCCAGTTGCAAACATTAAAACATCCTCCACATCAACAGCAGCCTGGCCTTCTGCAGAGAAAAAATGTTCAGATACATCGTGGCAACGTGTTTTTGCAAACCTTCACAATCAAGCAGATAGTCTGCCCAGTAGCCCAAAGTTTGACTTTCTTGAAGTCTCCTGTTACTCCCCATTGGACTGAGGTCAGGTTTGAAGAGTCCCTCAAGTTCGATTGCAGTGAGCCGCTTTTCAGAGTGGCATAGAACAGGGGCCAGCAAAGAGGGATGCGTTGCGGTCAACAATGTACCATCTGAGGTAGTCTGACACGATTTCTTTCTTTTCCTCAAGAGTAGCCACATGTCTCAGACAACCTGTTGTCTGTAACATGGTGTGGTGTTTCATGGTTCTCACAGATCATCTACTTAAGCAGCATTCTCAATCTAAAAGACATAAAAGGGACACCAACACTCCAGTCAATAACTATGTACTGTATATCTTTGCCTATTTTTTTTATTCCGTGACATACATAGCATCGAGTGATCTTACATGTAACAAAACAATATTAAGGCCAATTCTGTGTATGCGATAAAGGGAAGGAAAGCCGCAGAGAAGGAACTATGCAATACCTCTGCCCTACCATACCGTAGCCTTATGCTATTCTCACCTCTTGCAAAGCTTTCACTATTTCTTCATCAGTTATAACATTACTTGTTGCTTTGAATGAAGCCTGGCACACAAGATAATTTACGAGATCTTCTGACAGGAAATGTGGCCCTGGACCTCCGTGCACAACTGACACTGCAATCATCTTTCCTTCCAGGTAGTATTCATCTTCCTTAACAGCTCGTATTAATTCATAGTGCAAAATTAAAACACTTTATGTCTCATAGACCATAATGTTGTGAGATAAATCTGAAGTTCTTTGAAAATAGTTCAAGCAACAAAGTATATTCAATGATATATTCATGGTTAATGATCATTACAGTGTTTATTATTGTCGACCGCAGGTACCTACCTTTTCCATTAGAAGTTAATGTCTTTGTGTTTTCTTATTTCTTGTGTTTTCTTTTTTGTTGTGTTTTGTGATTTGTTGTTGTGTTTTGCACTTCCCAGCCACCGTAATTTCTTCACTGTACACTTGTGGACACCAAACTGATCAGCAACTCCACGATACTCGGCACAACTTGCCAGCTTGTACAGAACGATACAGATACACATGGAAGTGGCACAGGGGCACGTACGGTATCTTCGGCAGGTTTCATAACCCTTTCCATCATTAGGCACAGTTGATTGAATGAGCCTCGCATCATGCAGAAATTTTCACTCCACTCTGCATCCGTGAACTCTAACATTACTACTCGCTCCCACCAGTCCTGGCTGCGAACTTTCATCCATAGTCTCCGCGGGGCTCTGGTTTGTATCCATGGCATAATGAGTAGAGCTCCGTTTACCATTTCTTCGCGTTTTCGTCGGCCACGGTTAAGGAGGTGAATGAGAATGAGTGGTCCAGTCACACTTTGATGGAGAAGTGATAAGAATATTACACAGTAAAGCACAAAAGCAAGCATCTTGGACTATTTGGTGGAAATGCCAATACAGTACATGCAAAAATAACGCCCCTAGATGACGTCTTGACATGATGCTACTAGTACTACTACTACGGTTTATTCGGAATATGCTGATTAACATGTAAACAGGAATATTCCAGTAGCTCAGCGCTCTGCGGAGCATGTAAACACCTTTTTCGGAATATTGCCTTAACCAGAATATGGACCTCAATAGGAAAATGGTGTGCATGTAAACGTAGCCAATGAGAGCTCGTCATGATTGGGTGAGAGAAAGTCATAGGAGTCGGTAGGAAACATGTCTGCGGCTGCCTCTGATACCCCACACCGTTCACCTTTGAAGCGTAAACAGATTCAGAAATACAGACGTGAGTTGGAATATTCAAAGGCCTGGCTTGACAGTGTCAGTGAAAATGAATATACTGTAAAAGAACCTGTTGTACTTAATATATTTTTCTTCGACATATGTAGATAGGTTATTTCTGTATGGTTTCACTGTCTGGATAGTGTGAACATTTATCACTACATAAGATACAGATGACAATTATTTTAGCCAATCTGTATTACACTATGGCCTGGGCGATATATAATCAATACAACATCAATATATCGACAATAGACACCTAATTAATACAATAAGAAAATAGTTCAAAACCATATTGATAGTATCATTCATGATTTCACAAGAAAACAACAAAAAAGACAGACAGAAGGACAGAATACATTTTTAAAAAATACTTTAAAATACTTCCTGTTTCAAACGCATTTGTATAATACTCAGTTAATGAATTCATGCTAAGTTAATAACTTTATATGAAGTTTAAGTTAAGTTGTAAATTAAATAGCTAGTAGTAAGCATTTGCTGAAGTTGTGCTATTTGCATTTAATTGTGCATGTTTTGTATCTGTCTTTACACTGAAGTTATGCGTTTGCAAATTACTTTAAAAAAAAAAAGCACGTCAGGCTAGCCTATGACTCTTAATACTTTATTAAAACAATGTTTTAAATTATGATTCACCACAACTGGTGCCCCCCCACCCCACCGTTGGGCCAGTGGTGGTCTGGCCCTGCTTAGTGGCGTCCCGCTGCAGGGGTGTCCTTTATTTTTCTGCTTGGAAGGTGGCAACCCTGTGTTGCATATTTCCATATTAAGTAAACACATAGCGCCTGATTTACTTAAGGTGTGCGTGTCTTAAAACCTGTGCAAACTTGATACCACCCGTAAACAACTGTGCTATCTGATCCACTAACGGTGCGCAGTGAGGATTGCGTCTTTCATGAGGAAAACAACACGCATTGTCCATTTAGTAAGTTTGCCTAAATGAATATGCAATATGGGGCGTTTCTGCCTTAGCGTGCAAAATAGTGGGAGGAGAAAATGCAAATAGGTTAAGTTAGTACACGCATTGGGATTAACCAAGCCTGACAAAAACTGCGTTGATTGTGACGGTGTCTGAATTTAATACCTTTGCAAGGAAGGTGCCAATCCAGGAGACCAGTGTTACGCACAACAGTGCAATAACTACAATAACAGTGCATAACACTGTTATTGTAGTTAGGAGGATACATAGGCACAATAAAAGAAGGTGTAAAGATTGCGTTTTTTCCCACACGTGAACATGTTTTAAGTGGCGTGCATTTATTTTGTATTTATATTGTGACCTACTTATAAGGCAAACAACACTGAACATTAACAGCCACTGTAGCTTAACAAATGTTAACATTTATGTCTTCCTTTTTCCCTCTTTCCGCCAACATTACATTTCTCACTGGTGATTTCCTCTTTCTCAAGTTGCGTGTCTGTCCCCCAGCTCGTACTCTCCAGTGCACTCCTCTCCATAGTGCGCTCGTCTGCTCCCTCTACAGCCTCCTGCTGCTACGCTGTAGGGCGGTGGATTGGAGGACCTCACCACTGCATGTACCCCTGTCTTCGATACCTCTTGCCAGGGCATTTATGTCCGATCAGACACAGCGCTGGCCAGCTGTCTGGTACACAAATATGGCCCGAGTGTCGCGCCTGAGCTCCCCTGCTACAGAGGACACAGCAAAAAGAAAAGAGGGGTCCTATTTAATTGCTTATGTTTTCTCATAAACCACATTTTCTTTTTGTATTTTTCAGATTTATCTGCTATAAAAATATGTGTATTTGCCTGTTCCACTAATACCTGTTTTGCGCTTGTAGTCATTTTGCTTTCCGTCCAAACTCTCCAGGACGTAAAACACGCAAAAACCTAATCAAAATACTACCGCCTCCACAAGGTTTACACCTGTTATCATTCACGCAATTTTTCTTAGTTGATCACCGCAAATCGCACACCGACCAAACGTGCAATTTTTTGGAGTGAACACACGCAATTTAGTACTCTTTACTTGTGATCTTATTAAATCAGGCCTATAATATCAAGAAACAATATCATTATGAAATCCCCTAGATGTCTCCTCATAAAATCAGGAGACACTTTACAGATATTGTGCTTATAGGTAAAATGGCACATATATTATCGTTTCCTGTGCAAGATGTTTTCAGAATTTGTTGATTGTCTAATCTGGGACAGTGCCGGCTCAAAACCGGATAGCAGCTTTAAGGCTTAGAAATACTTTAATTTATACAAAGCAGGCTTATTTGCAAAAACACTCATAGTAAAATGTGCATACATTTAATGAATTAGACCAACAATGTATTTTATTTATTTATTTATTTGTTAGGGACAGTGCATATTATTGAACAGCTGTATCAATTACAGCTGTAAAAATGCCAGATAATAGCAGAAGTGCTAGTTTCCATCTGTTGTCCCTAGACAGGTAACAGAGAAAGACAAATTACAAATAAAATACAAATACAAAGGCACAAGTGACACAAGACAATAATAGAGGTTAAAGGTGGTCACAGACTTGGTTTTCTTTTATCCACTGTTTGAGGTCACAAATCACAAACTGGGTAGATTGCATATGCAATTTAATAATGTGTTTCTTTGACCGTAGGAGTAACTGGACATGACAGATAGAAAGAAAAACACTGTTTCCTCAAGGTGACCTCTAACTTACCATGTGCAAAGCTAGTGTTGAAGTCTCCTATGGTTTTCTGTTGAAAGACTTGATTGATAATTTTGTTGGTGCACCTTCTATCTATTAAATTGACTTCACCAACTTTTAAACAAGGCAAGAAGGGTTCACACGAAGAATATGATATGTTATTTTGGATCATTTGTAGTACAGGGGTTGGGATAGCTTCGCACATTTTTTCATATCCTTTTCTTATTAGGTATGCCTCTGTATTCAGTAAATCAAAAACAAAAGTTAACCCCTTGTCATACCAGTCGGCCCTAAAAATGTATTTTCTATTTATGGTTATGAACCTGTTGTTCCATCAAATAGTGTTTTGTGAAGAGAAATTGTGGGCAAACAATTTTACTCAAATGTAATACTTGTTTGTGGAAGTCAGATAGCTTTGTAGGGATTTTTGGCACTTCTGTCACATCTGAGCAAAAAGTCAATACCTTCTTCTTTGTTAAATAGTGTGTTAGGGGTGTGGTACCACAGAGAATGAGGTTGAGAAATACACTCTTAACTATTTAACCTGAAAGCTGTTAGTACGGATTCAAATTCCATGGCTTTTCATCACCCATTATCATAATCTCTGACTAATTGTGATTTGCGAAGGTAGAGTTTTATTTTTCCAAATAAACTTTAATATTATGGAATTAGATTACTTTATTATTTTTGAAGCGGTGTATAAAGAGTGGCATGGATAGACAAGCCTGGAGAAGCCTTCTGCTTTAGACAGAAGGTTCGGTCCAATAAAGAGAGGTCTCAGATGGGGTTGGGTTTGCACCATGAGTTGCCTTGAGTGTAGGCCTAGATGCTGATAGTTTGGATGTTGGACTGTTTAATATCTGTTTTCACACTCCTTGCACTACCTCCATCTTAAACACTACTGTACAACAACACATACCTTCAGAAGGTCAACACTCTTCATCTCGCCTTGAATTTCCCTCGGGATCAATAAAGTATCTATCTATCTATCTATCTATCTATCTATCTATCTATCTATCTATCTATCTATCTATCTATCTATCTATCTATCTATCTATCTATCTATCTATCTATCTGTGCAGAGAGCAGTGCATCTTCCTCTGGGAGCTCTGTGGTTTGCTGGATGAGTTGCTCAGTTGTTTCACTCGGAGCAAACAGGCTTGCCTTGATCTGAGCTGGGTTAAAAGGAAAGCTGCCAAAGCCTCTGAAGCCAGCCTGGGCATTTGATGGTCTTGCTGATTTTGCCCAGGCTAGCCTGAATGCTACCCCCCCAGCAGCATTCAGGCTAGCCAAGCAGGTGGTTGTTTCCCCTTTTTCCCCTCCAGGCACCTCAAAACAAGGGGTTCCAACTTCAGCCACCAGCCAGTGGAGAGGGAGTGGTCCTGTAGCCCGTTTTCATCACAGTTCCAGACATGTGTTGGGGCATCCTCTAACTCCAGGGTTTTGATCATGTCTTGGTATTTGGAAAACCAGCCCATTACAACTGTTGGATGAAGCCCTGCTGCCCTTGATGCAGAGAGGCCTACTGGTTTCCTTATCCCCAGATGCGAGTTCCTCCGCATAAATCCTCGGAACCAACCATAGCCAGCCATGTCACTCACAGTGCTAAAGCCTTTTAACCCCTTTTTTTCTGCATACTGAAATGCCAGCTTTTTGATGTCTTGCATCCGTAGGGGAAACCCCTGTTTCCCAGGTAGTATGACTATCTGCCAGCTCTGTTTCGTTACAAGAGGAAATGATTGGCTTTCTCCCAATCGTGTGGTTATGATGGCCTGTTCCCTTCACCGTACGCTGAAGAGTGGACTTCGGGACAGTCCAGGCCCTGGCTAACAGCCTCAGCTTATTTCTTTGTCAAAGTGCAAACATCTTTGTGTAGCTAAATAACATATGTAAACAGATCAAAAACAGCACATGTGCATCTGTTACCATTTTTTGTGCACATTTCAAGTAATAAAAGAAATGTAAACAGAACAAAATTACAACAGGCCAGGCCTAATATTGTGCACATGAAAGATATTGTGCCAGGAAAACTAGCCTGTCAACAGAGTCAAGCTTCAGGGATGCCCTGTGGCAGGTTACCATGTTCCCATTGCAACTGAAAACCCTTGCCAGGCGGCTCAGTGCTGGAAGTGCAACTTCATGTCCCTTCCACCCTTTGAGAGGGTCCACCTCACTTTCTAAACAAACTGACTGCAGGTAGCTAGAAAGTTCATTTTCTATTGCCTCCTTCTGTGTGAGTGTGCTGGTGGTGGTTGTGATGTCCTTGAAGAAGCTTGCTAGTGATTTCTTCTTTTTAGCTCCTGGACGCAGTCTCTGTACCAGAGAAACTCTTCGCCCAGTTCACAAGACCTAAAAAGAAGGAGGCAGTAGGAATGCACGTTAAGGTTCTTCAAGAACATGTAAGGATTGACTCAAAACACAGTATGTTGTAAAAATACATTTCTTGTCATTGATGTTTATGCGGTGTAAAAGCGCTTTGAGTAGTCAGAAGACTAGAAAAGCGCTATATAAGCTCAAGTCCATTTACCATGTGTACGGAAGCTTATTGCATTCATCTGGGGATTTTTTTTTTGCTTGGTTTCTTGTTATTACAAGATCTTTTCTCGTTAAGATCTCGGTATTACGAGATCTTTTCTTGGTATTACGAGATAAAGATCTCGTTATAACGAGATAATGATCCGTTAACACCCACAGGCTGTGTTGAGCATAGTCAGACAGCTGGAGTGCTGAGACAAAGGAATTCCCACAGTAATTTTACAGATTCACTCGCGACAGCGGAAGATAATACGATGTATGTGGTAATAAACTGTATAAAACCATTTAAAACACAAAAACAAACACATACAGTCAAAACGGAGAGTTTCATTCTGAAAATAAACCAAATGTTCTAATTATGTTTCGGTGTCTGACATCCCATCCCACTCGATCTTTTCTATGGTAAATTGATGCCCAGGCCTGCCGGAGCTGAGACGCAGTGCAGCAGAGCCAGTGGAAGCACACACAATGAATAAAGTGAAAACTCCGTAGCGGAGACAGACCGAACACACATCTGGAGGAATTTGGCCGTAAGAGCACCTGTTATAAATGGAAAAGAAATCTGAGTGGCTTGCTGTGAAATATGTCAATTGTAATTTTCAAAAACTGGGATAATTGTTAAAAAAATGTTAAAGCCACAACATTAAGATCCACCAGGGGGCATCGTCTACCATTCAGAGACATCGTCCATCCTCTCCTGCCCTTCCCTGTCCTCGGCTTCGAGAAGAGTCTAGCTGCAGCCGCAGCCGCTACAAACCACGCTCCGTACAAAACACGCCCCCTACAAAACATGCCCCATCGATCCATACAAAACATGCCCGCGATAAGTGGCTGTGCGGAGCAGAAGGAAGATGGCGATGACGGTTCAGGTAGGACTTCTACACATTGTTTTAATTGCTAACGTTACTTTTAATTGTTCAACTTTGGGTCAAATTTTGGAAGATGTGGAGTCGTATGATTTTTTTTTCGAAACCACCAGACTATTTGCAGAAACCGTAATGTTATTATTGTGAAAAATGTCTTTAACCACACTGAAAATGGCGCAAAACCATTCTGTGTCGTCTTTAACTGTTGAAAGAATCCCTTAACTTAACACATTGTGTTATATATGAAAATCATTTATGTTTGTCAAGTTTGTTTTAAGTGTGGTTTACAGTTACAAAATGATACGTTTCTGCAAATGGAGGTTGCTTTGGGAAGAACATTAAGGCTTCTCTAGTTAACAAAAACAGATCACATTAACTTAAAGATCAGTCTCTTCCATTATGTTACGAGGTGGAACAAAACTTACATTACCTGCTATCAAAGTTCAATATAACATAAACTTAATCTTAGTTAATCTAAGTGTATCATTATGGCTGGTCTGGGTTAAACAAAAATGAGCAAAATCTCTCTCTCTCTCTCTCTATTGAGCTTGACAGAGGGAACAATGCAAAAAGTGTAATTTGACCATAATCAGATTTTGTAAAAGTAATGCTGTTGACATGTATATATGCACATTTCAAATGAAATAGCTTTGTATTCCCTCTATTGTGCTTCAGTACCTTATTGTATGAATTTAAAGGCTGGATGAGCCAAGTATTCAGGTGTATGCAATTAGGTAAGCAGGACAGGGCCTTCTGTAATGATCTACTTTATGTTAACTGTAACTGTCCATCATACAGGGTGTTCCGAAGCAGACACATGGAAATGATTGTGGTGTCTTCATGATAATGGTAAGTGAGGGTAATGCCATAAAAAGTGATGTGGCACATGATTTTTCAGTAACAGTTTTCAATACAGTAACTTTTCTTTGCCAAAAATTGTCTGACTGGAACTTGGCAACAGCCCAATAACCTTTTTCAACTAAATGAATCCACTCCTCCGGGCTTTGTTTACATCTTCCATCCCCGTGGCAACGGTTGGGGCGGAGGTCTCGCGATCAGAGGCGTTGTTAGGATCTTGAAACATTAGGGGCTTAGCTCAGGGTCGAAAATTAATCAAGGGGGGTCCGGGGGCATGCCCCCCCGGGAGAAAATGTTTCACTTCAGTTAATTAAATGCATCAATCTGGTGCAGCACAATAGTTAAAATAAAAATGTCAGTCTTCAAATGCCTGCTGATTGGATGCATACTATTGGGTGTGGGTGTGTACATATACAGGGTACAGGCTGTACCAACTGCTCCCATTATTCTCCCCTCATTGGGATACACCTGTGTTTTTGTTGTGTGTTTTTTTAATATTGGCAGATAGCTTTATCTAACAGTTTATCTTTAATAAACATCCAAGAGAAAAAGGTAAGTTTAGGTTTTTACTTCGAAAGCACTGTGACATTGGAATAGAAAATAAAATGCAGTCTACATTTGTGTTAACTCTTATATGCCTATGCAAAACAATGAATCAATTAAGTGAAAAAAATAAACCCAAAAATAACTACTAATATTCCTTCAGACTTGTTTTATGTACTTCCCTACCACTTTTTGCAAAAAGAAATCTACTTGTTAGCTTTGGAAAAGCAACTCAGAGTACAATATTTTCTATTTTCTCTGAGGAGGAAGCATCAGGCTGTTGCGTCTTGATTTCAGTTTGGCGAATCTGTCAATCACTGTGTCATCATTGAGGCCTTCCACCAACTCTCTCTCAATTGACAACACTACCAGATCATTGAGCCTTTGCTGGTCCATGGTGCGCCTGAGCCAAGTATGTAGTCGGCGAAGAGCACTAAATGACCTCTCACAACTGCAGCTACTGACCGGGATGGTAAGGGCCACCTGCAAGACCGCCTTCAATGATGGGAACACCGTGTGATCTAGGAGCTTGAACACTCAGAATGTCTGGGATGGCTTCTGGCCCCTTCCAGCTTAAAAAACTTTTCACCACCAAGACCTCTTCTGGGGCTAGCTGGATGTTGTAATGCGAGGCCAGTTTGTCTAGGGACTGCATGCACAGAAAGGTTTCGGAGGCAGGGTGACATGCTTAGATGCCAATCATGACTTCGCTCCCGCCACTGGAAAAACGATTCTCCAGCTCACTGGTCATTCGATCAATGTAGGGGTAGAAGAGCCTTTGCTTGAGATGCTCAGATGATTCATTGAGCAGGTCTGAGCTGGACCCACATGACACCTCCACAACAAAGTCTTCCATCCTCTTCTGTTTTCTTCTGGGACCGAGAGAGGGCTCCTGGATGTTGTTCTCTTCCCATATATTCTTTGCCATGGCATAGATGTCTTCAGCCACCTGTGCAGTTCGCTGGCTGACCAAGGTGTCATGGACAGCACTTTTGTAGTGTCACGGCTGGTGAAAACAGGGAACTGGACCCAATTGCAGGTGAACGAAAAAATGATTTATTAAACTAAAAAAGGCAAAACAAAACTTACTAGTCAAAAACAAAGTCCAAAAGATGCAACACAGGTCACAAGGAAAACACTGGAAAGACACAGGAAAACTCTGACCTACACACACCGACAAACAACAATGAACTGACACAGAGGGGAAGAAACACAGAGACTAAATAGACAGGGGTAATAAGACACAGGTGAGACTAAAGATACAGGTGAAACTATCAAGACACAGTTGAGGACAATCAGGGCAAATCAGGACTGAGGGGAAACACAGAGAGTGGAGTAACCACAAAACACAGAGAGACACAAGGAGAAGAAATTACAAAATAAAACAGGAAACACTAAAGACTAAACAATCAACACTAGGAAACATTAACACACAGGAAAACAAGCAACACTAGGGAAGAAGAGAACTAAAACAATACGAAATAAGAAATCTCAACTCAAAACTCCAAAATACAAACTAAACCAAGACCAAATCATGACATGTAGTGCACTGCCTGCGCCAAGTCGACAGTTTCTTTCTGAAGAACCTTGTGAAACCGTTCAGTAATGCCAAGCAAATGTTTGAACTCAGCCAACAAGTAGACCACTGACAGTTTGCATAATTTTGAATGCAGACCTATTGCTGTTGGTGTTTTGATTGTCTGAAGGGTTTTTGTGACTGCAGGAAAATTCTTCAGAAGGGCATTAACAGAGTGCAACTGACATGACCATCGGGTGTTTGATATTTGCACAAGCTCTCCCTGCACGATGTGGAGCTCTCACTGAACGGCAGCAAACTGGTCGTGGTTGATTATAGACACACTAAAAAATGCGTAGAGGTTCTCGAGCAGATCAAAAAAATCTCTTGCTTCAGGAATCGCCTTGCAGATGTGGCAAAGGACCAGGTTTAGTTCATGTGCATAACAATGCACATAGACAGCCTCCGGATGTTTCTCCCTGAAATGGGCTTGCACCCCTCAAACTGACCCACTCATAACTGCCCCACCGTCATAAGTTTGGGCCACAACTTTCAGGTCAGCAATATTGTTGGACACAAGAACCTGCTCGACTGCGTTTGTAATTGCTTCTGCACCATAGCCATCCAGTTTCTTCAAGCACAGAAATCTCTCCTTGATATTACTTTCTGGTGCAATATAACGCACACATACAGCGAGTTGTTCTGTGTGCCCATCCTTAGCCTCATCTGCCATTACAGCATACATGCTTGATTCTTTTACTTCTTGAATTATCTGGTCTGTGACCTCTGTGGAGCAACATCCGATCAATTCAATTTGGGAAGAAGGTGAGAGGTATGTTGTATTGGCAGGAGCTTTGTATCTCTGCAGGAAAGGGTCGATTTTCTTCAGCAGGTTCATACATTCAAGGAAGTTCCCTTGGTTGGGGCTGTCCTCCTGTTCACTGTGGCCACGAAAAGCAATGCCCTGTTTGGCCAGAAAGGAAGTTACTGAAACAATGCGTTGGAGATACTGCCTTCTTTCAGTTATCTCCACTACATTTGCAGTTTGTAGCTGCTCAGCTATATCACCATGGACCTTGGTGGCTTTAAAGCTCTTCCATGCCACCATCGAGGCCTTGTGCAGTGAACTTTTCTCATGGTCCTTAAAGGAATCCAGAGCCCTCTTCCAGTTGGTGTAGCCTGTAGAGGCTAGGCCATCTTTGTTCTGCCTACCTGGCTGATTGCTGAACAGTCTACAGCAAAAGCAGAACGCAGAATTTTGGCTTACTGAATATTCTAGCCAGTTAAAAATGTCGTACCAGCACTTCTGGAAGGACCTCTTCTGAAGTCCAAACTGTTTAAAGGGGAACTGGATATCTCTAACTTGTTTTGGACCTGTTTCTTGACTTCCTAAATCTGTCTCTCCTGTCTTTTCCTGATTTGGGCAAGGTCCAAGGTACTCCACTCCCTCTCCTGCACCTTCGTCTTCGCCTGCCTGTCCTTTCTGTGTGTGTTTATGTTTCTGCCTCAAACTCACTCTCCCTGCTTGATTGTATTATCTGAAATATACACGAGATACAATACTTATTATAGTGTTGTAATGTCATTGTTCAGACTTAATCAAATTTGCTCCTTTTCTCACTCAACTCCACTTCACTTGCTGCCCTGTCATCATCATCGTGCTCTCTCTCTCCTTCTCCCTCTCTCTCTTTACCCAGAACATGCCAGAGTGAACATTAAAGATATCTTATCAATAAACAAGTGATTTTTCATGCCATGATGTTCAGTATTACTAACTGTAATACTGTATCTAAACATCATTTCTGATCTAAACGGCAATGATTATTATATCACGATATATAAACTCATCTCTTGCACTTCTGTATATTTCTAACATCTCCCTATTGCACATTTTCTCACTGCTCTCAACTTACTTTTCTTATTTTCTGGGGCTGCCCAAAAAAGTGACAAATGTCACTTCCACCCTTCCTCTTGCTCATGACGACACTAACTGTGAATGAAAGTTAACTGTAATTAAACTGCTTGCAATTTTTTGCAAAATTAATTTAATCAAATAAACACAGATTCTGCTTTATCATAACACATAGAGTAGGCTTTACACGGAGGTAACCACTGTGTCTTTATAAATAGCACATGCATTTCAACATTAACTGACACTTTCCTGAAACTGCATGTGGATTTGACAAATATACTTTAATAAAAACCTAGATAGAGGGTCGTTTATCTATTCATTTATTTAAGTTTTGACTTTGATTTAAAAAATGTAGTCTAATGTATGGAGCTATTATTGTGGCAAAACTATTTGAAAACACATACACAGATCCACAAATGCACACAGATCCACAAATACACACACAGATCCACAAATGTACACACAGATCCACAAATGTGTGAAAAGATCGCCAAATGTACACACAGATCCACAAATGTGTGAAAAGATCCACAAATACACACACAGATCCAAAAATGTACACACAGATCCACAAATGCACACACAGATCCACAAATGCGTGTACTGATCTGCAAATATACCAATTGCAAAATGTTTACTGATTTAATAATGGCAGAAAAGTTAACTTTTATTGCTGTTAGTCCTGAAAATACACACAAATCATCACTTACAACTGAGGCATGACAAGGGTCAACTTAATTAAGTCATGTTTTGTGTTTTGTATATTCATTAATTCTGGATTATGTTGCGTTATATACCCTTGTCTCTGTGTTTCAGATCTTCCTTATGTTCCTGCTCTGTGTGTCAGCCCCGCCCTGATTACCCGCACCTGTGTCTCGTTGCTCCCTGATTGTCTGTGTATTTAATCCCAGTGTGTGCTTCCTCGTGTTGCCAGTTCATGGCACCAGGCGAGAGGGCACCAGACGAGATGGCATTGGTAAATCACCGGTTTCCTGAAAATGACAATTAATATGCTATATACTACAGGGAATATTTTAACAAATTCAAATGGGGCGAGAGAGGCACCAGACGAGAAGGCATGAGACGAGAGGCTGCAGCCATGCCCGTCTCGGCGGTACGCAACCCTGGCAGCATATAGCCTGTGAGCCTGAGCTCAGGGCAACAAACCCCCACAGCTGTGTTTGTAGATCGTCAGACACGCATCTGAAGATCTGTGTACGCATTTGTGGATCTTGCACGGCAGGAGTGTTGCAAAAGTCCGGTGTAAAATGACGGCCAATGGAGAGGCCCGCCTCAGTTGTAAGTGATGATTTGTGTGTATTTTCAGGACTAACAGCAATAAAAGTTAACTTTTCTGCCATTATTAAATCAGTAAACATTTTGCAATTGGTATATTTGCAGATCAGTACACGCATTTATGCATCTGTGTGTGCATTTGTGGATCTTTTCACACATTTGTGGATCTGTGTGTGTATTTGTGGATCTATTCACGCATCTGTGGATCTGTGTGTGTATTTGTGGATCTGTGTGTGTATTTGTGGATCTGAGTGTGCATTTGTGGATCTGTGTACGAGTTTTCAAATAGTTTTGCCACAATAATAGCTCCATACTAATGCCTCTTATTTACCCACCCCAGTTCATTTCAATCCACTCTTTTCTATTTTATTTTGCCTCCCAACACACACACACACGCACACGCACACACACACACACACACACACACACACACACACACACACCTATACTGGTTTATAGGGTTTAGACCGACAAAACGGGTCAGTTGGTGGTTTACACTGACACACCTTTTCCAAGGTCCTAGAGCAATGGGAGTAAGGCTAAACTACTGCAAAAAAATTGAAAAAAATTTAGCTCACTTCAGCTCTTAGAAAACAGCTTCAGAACCTGAGATATCACACCTGACTGGATGGTGGTTTATGCAGACTTTTGGATTATGGTTTACAATGACCATAACAGGTTTATGGTGACTTTAAAGGGACAGGGAGGCCGCTCCCTCACCACCCCTAATTAACATAAATACACCCACCAGACACCACTATGCATTCGGGGGACAGAACCAAAAGACAGTATTTAGGCTTGAATTGATGATGATTTCACCCCTTTAAGTGCTCCTTTCTGACAAATACACAAACAAAAGACAGCACTAAGCATTTACGGACAGCATCCACATTGTTGGGATTTCAAAAAGGCAATGATGTCCCTTTACAGCACCCCCAAACAACAAACACAAAGACCCGACTGCATAAAGGATGCAGGAGTGTTCTTTTATTAAGAACATCAGCTCACTTGACTCTTAAAGCCCCTGTATGTAACTTCTCAGTTTTGGTGCGCTTTGGCGCCAACAGCAGGTCTCTGACCGAACTGCACTGTCGTAAAACGGTTACGTCTCCCCGTCTGGTCTGACACAACGTGCACTTGTTGTCAAACAGAGTTGGAAGCCGGTAAATACGCTGAGGGAAATTGAAGAACCATGTCGACTGAAAAGGTACAGTAATATTACCAGATTTTGATCAAACCTAAACGCCTGCAGCCCGTTGTTTATTATGTGTATGTGTATTCAACTGTTACCATGATATCTGTAGCCGTGGCTAACTGGCTACATGTCAACATGCTAGTTGTAGATCGGTTTGTAAGGTTACAAACTTTTCTGAGACAACGTAAGATGGATACATTTATTTATATGTTTGCAAACCGGAGACATAACTTGTGTTGACTTTCTGCTCCCGGTAAAGCTGCTAAACGTGAGACAACGATGACACCGGTAATGATGCAGCCTAACGTTACGACTCAATCTGTTATAAATAATATCTGCAGGGATGTTTATTCTGCCATCGAATAGCTTTCCCGTTAGCAGTGAAACAGATCATAATACTGACTTGTTGGGCAATATTATAACTACGTTGCAACCATGTACAGTCATGGATGAAAATATTGGCACCCCTGGAACGTTCCCAGAAAATGAACCATTTCTCCCAGAAATTGTGACAATTACAAATGTTTTGATATACACATGTTTATTTCCTTTAAGTGCATTGGGACAACACAAAAAAGCAGAAGAAAAAAGCCAAATTTGACATCATTTTACACAAAACTCCAAAAATCAACTGGACAAAATCATTGGCACCCTATTAAAACTGTGGGTAAATAATTTCATTTCAAGCATGTGATCTTCGTTAAAACTCACCTGTGGCAGGTAACAGGTGCTGGCAATATAGAAATCGAAACTGAAGCCAGTTAGAGTGTATAAAAGTTGACTCAACCTTTGTGTTGTGTGCCACACCAAGCATGGAGAAGAGAAAGAAGAGCCGAGAATTGTCTGAGGACTTAAGAAGCAAAATTGTGGAAAAATATCAACAATCTCAAGGTTACAAGTCAATCTCCACAGATCTTAAAGTTCCTTTGTCAACTGTGCGCAATATAATCAAGAAGTTTAAAACCCATGGAACTGTGGCAAATCTCCCTGGACGTGGACGGAAGAGCAAAATTGATGAAAGAATGCAACGCAGGATAGTTCGAATGGTGGATAAACAACCTCAGTCAACTTCCACACAAATTCAGGCTGTCCTGCAGACTCAAGGTACAACGGTGTCAGCTCGAACCATACGTCGTCATCTGAATAAGATGAAGCGCTATGGCAGGAGACCGAGGAGAACCCCACTTCTGACACAGAGGCATAAAAAAGCCAGACTGCAGTTTGCAAGAACATACCTGAGTAAGCCTCAATCCTTCTGGGAGAATGTTTTGTGGACAGATGAGACTAAGGTAGAGCTTTTTAGCAAAGCACGTCATTCTACTGTTTACAGAAAACGGAATGAGGCCTACAAAGAAAAGAACACGGTACCTACAGTCAAATATGGTGGAGGTTCAAAGATGTTTTGGGGTTGTTTTGCTGCCTCTGGCACTGGGTGCATTGATTGTGTGCAAGGAATCATGAAATCTGGAGACTATCAAAACATTTTTGCCCATAATGTAGGGCCTAGTGTCAGAAAGCTGGGTCTGCGTCAGAGGTCATGGGTGTTCCAGCAGGACAATGATCCAAAACATACCTCACATAGCACCCAGAAATGGTTGGAGACAAAGCGCTGGAGAATTCTGAAGTGGCCAGCAATGAGTCCGGATCTAAATCCAATAGAACACCTATGGAAAGATCTCAAAATTGCTGTTGCGAGAAGGCACCCTTCAAATCTGAGAGACCTGGAGCAGTTTGCAAAAGAAGAGTGGTCCAAAATTCCAGTTGAGAGGTGTAGGAAACTTATTGATGGTTATAGGAAACGATTGGTTTCAGTTATTTTCTCCAAAGGGTGTGCAACCAAATATTAAGTTGAGGGTGCCAATGATTTTGTCCGACCCAATTTTTGAGTTTTGTGTAAAATGATGTCAAATTTGGCTTTTTTCTTCTGCTTTTTTGTGTTGTCCCAATGCACTTAAAGGAAATAAACATGTGTATACCAAAACATTTGTAATTGTCACAATTTCTGGGAGAAATGGTTCATTTTCTGGGAACGTTCCAGGGGTGCCAATATTTTCATCCATGACTGTATATGTCATAAGTTGAGTTATAATGGTCTGTTTATGCGTTGCTAACTGTGTCCGAGGTTTATGTTTTTCAATATCAGTTTTCCTTTTATTCCAGGATTCAACCTCAACTTCATTTCTCCATCCATGATGAGCAGGAGCCTGGGGAGAGCATCGTCATGAATCAAAGCTGCTGAGGACAGTACTCTGGCTTCAGGGTGCGCTGCCTTGTGTCAACATGTCTTATAGACGTAAATACCTGTTTTGGGGTAGCTTTCCGTATTTTTGTGCAATTTCAAGTTGAGTTTACTAAAGTTATTTGTTTTGACCATTGTTTGCAAAATAAAACACACATCTTTTTCTTACTCTCTTGATATGATTGCATTTAGAAACTGTAATTGTTCTGAGCTGGTTGTAACAATTAGTAATTGTGTGCATTGCCCACTGATTTTTAGTTCTGTCTTCTTATTTATATTTACATAATAACAAAAACTTTATCCAGGTTTCAAGAATAAAGAGATTGACATTGGGCAGAACGATCTCCCTGAGCGTTGTCATGCAGAATATACCAAAGGTAATAAGAAAACAGGAGAATATAATATGAAGGGAAAGCTACAGAGATCAAGATCAAATAGTTATTTATTAGAAAAACACTGATTTTACATATAAATACAATCAAAAGCACTTTTTGGCACTCATTTACACATTCAGCTGCTTGAGGGGGGGGGGGGGGTTCTACATCATACTGGAGCTTTGTTATGATGGACCTGATCTCTGATGATGCACAGCTGTAGATACATGCAGGCAGGAGGTTTAGGAGCAGCTTGTCCTGTGAAATGTGAGTAAAGTTCAGCTCTGGGTGGTGTCTGTGCATCATCAGCACCAGACTTTGTCTTCTAGGAAGATTCTCTCTTTTCATCACTGATCGTAGTCTGGTCTTTTTAAAGGCGTTCACACTCCAGCTCTTTGATTTTTATTGCAGCAACTATTCAGAACCTTGGACAATAATATCATTTAGTATTAGAGTTGTTTCATATTTTCAAAACTGTATATGTATATATATTATTAGCTAACGTTACTCCATGAAAACACACCTGTCGCGGTCTGCCTCTGGACTCTGGCAGGGATGGAGGTTGCATTTGTTGCTGGAGATGATGCTGAGCTCCTCTTTAGAAAGCTGGAATAAAGTTTGTAGTCAGTATGTTAGTTTATACAGCTGTGCAGAGTATAGTAACGCTAGTTTCTATAGCAACATGAGGGCGAAACTTTTGACCAGCGAGAAAGTTTGCACTTAGCGCTGCTCAGATAAGTAGCAACCGGAGCTAACGTAACAATATACTGTTTGTGTTATCATGCTATGGGCTGAACTTCTGCTGACATGGACCGACTTGGCATACAAACAACCGCTAACGGGTCGACATCTTTCATCGCCGTGCATCAGTCAAAGTCTGCACTAATAACTCCGACACATAGGTTAGCATGCTAGCGTTGCTAAATCAGAGGACCCTAACGTTATTCTGCTATTCTGGTCGTTATATGATAATGTCATCTACCTGTCGACATAGACTGAATGTTGTTGGTGAAACGACTCTATAACTATGATGCAAAGAAACAAGACACAAAGTTTCAAAACGAGCTACTCACCAGTAACAAGCCCAGCGTCGGACTTGCAGCCCTCTGTTTCTTGAAGCTCTCTCCAACATGTAAAAGCCTGTCCAATATTTCCTCTGGTCCGGTCACGCTCACTTTTTCTCTTCGTATCTTCATCAGTCACCGTACTTTTGCTCTTAGCCTCAGCCATTGTTTCAAACAGCACAGCAGGCTAACTAACTCGCCGCTTCATTGCGTGAACTCTGTTGACTACAACAGTGCCGTAAAGCGGTGCGTACTTCTCGCGAGATAACCGCGTCCCGCGGTCGAATCTTACATACTGTGGTTTTCAGGCGAGAGGACCGCTATGTGGATGTAGGAGAGACAGCATTCTCTCCGCTGACATCTGTTGCGCCCTTAGATCGATAATAAAACGACATTTAATATAGGTGGAAAAGTTACATATTAGCCGCGTTTCGACCGACATACCCCGGAACTAAATAGTTCAGGGGCTTTTTTTTAAGGAACTAAAAAGTTCCTGTTGCCCATGTTGTCCGCGTTTCGACCGCGGTCCGAAGTCCCGGGTAGATCATGCAGATTAAGCCAATGACGTATGAGGACATATGAGGAAGCAATATATATAACTGCAATACACCGCCAGTCCGATAGTTGGCGGTAAGAAAAAGACGAAGGCCATACAACAAAAGATGACGTAATACATAGGGCGACGGACAGGCCGGCGTCATTACTTGTGCGACACTACAGTTAGCCCGTTGCTATGGAGGAGGCTCAGCTCGTATTGTTTTTCAACGTGCTGTATTTCATTGCAAAAGAATCCATCGAGGAGGAGACGAGCACTGGCGGCAAAACGATTTCAAGATGCCAGAAACGCTATAATTAAATGAAGAAGACTGCTGTTAATAGTCCTTGCCACATGGCACAGGTGCAATGGCGCTTTCGGTCACGGAGAAGACTAATGGTAAGTAAGGAGTAAACGCATGCCGTAGTTATTATATTACGCGAACCCCAGCTGTGTGTAGTTATTTTAGACTGAAATAACTCACCACTGTCCCATGTTGTGTGCATTTCAGATACGCGATTACAACCGAAGGCGTCGTGTTTCTCCGTGTGTGTGTGGAAACTGTGGTACCGACTTTCACGGAGGCCCAGTGGACCAGAACTTTCGAATGTCTATTCATGATTTTATACCTTTTATACCATTTGTTTGTAAATGTGTTACACTGGTGCAGCTTTTTTCATCAATAAAGTCATCACAACTGAATCTCTCTAGTTGTTACTAAACACAGCACCTGCAATTCAACATTATACAAACATTTATTAGCTAAATAGCTAAGTATTATCGAAAATATCACACGCTATAGAATCTCAAACATACCATAAGTCATTTAAAGTGAAAACATGTAAAAAGCATGTGTTATAAGGTAGTGTTTATCTAACATTGTTTACCCCACATATATATAAACGCACGTTTTTTTTAATACAGTCCTGTCCCATACACGGTCAGCATGGCCTGCACCTCCTCGTCAGTAGGTATAGCTTTTCTTTCCCGAATCCATGTCCAAAATGTTCATACACAGCATGATGAAAAATTTAAACAACTAGCTTGCAGCTGCACTCTTTAAACATGGCGCTAACGCTACCTTTTGCCTGGACATTGCCTACGCTACTAGGCCAATCAGACGCTACGAGAGCCTGGCCAATCAGACGTTCAGCCCTGCAGGCGCTGCTGGCCCCGCCCAAAAAGTCCCTAGACCGTCAGAAAGTACATAACCGCTAGTAGGGTCTTTTTTCAGGGTAGATTATTTACCTGGAACTACACATTTACCCGGGTAAATTTGGTCGAAACGCACGTAGTTCCTCAAAAAGACCATAGTTCTGGGGGATAGTTCCTCCGGTCGAAACGCGGCTATTGTTGCTTTAAGAGCACAAACTTCAAGCAGATTTGAAATAATGTTTGAAACTTAAGTATGACTTTTTCTTGCAAGTCAATTTTTTCTACACTGTAAACAATATGTCTATGGCAACACATTACGCATATAGACAACAACAGAGGTGACAACCTGGCTGTGTTCAACAAGTTCAACATACTCACCATGACACCATCAGAACAGTTTAAACTAAAGTGAGTTGGGGTCTGAAGGAAAAACCAACATTAACATGATGGTGATGGATTTACAGGGTCTTCCTCTTGGCTGTGGTGATTCGGTTTCTTACAAAGTCTCGTATATTTTGTACAGTTCGTTCTGACAACACAGGGTCTTCTGCCTGCTTGCATTGGCCGCATTCAACTTTGGCAAGTTTTCCTTTGGAAATGTGATTTCCAAAATGTCGCATCACTACAGCCACCTCAGCTTTGGACCACATTTTTTTTGGCCGTCTTCTTGCCTCAAGCTCTTGACCAGCATTTTTTCCTGAGAGATATGCAAGTAAAAAAGAAAAGAAAATTATTGACCAACTAATGTCACAGATTACAAGTCAATCAGAACGGCTGCAGAGCTACAAACAGGAAGCAGAGGCTCTCCAGAGTCAGGGGTGCATTCAGCACCCATAGATGAGGTTGATTTCACCACCCTGGGGTTTATACAGCTCAGTGTTTCATTTTTACATTTATTAATGTCATGCTACAGGAAGAATGTGAACATTTCAGGACAGTATGAATGTAATACAGTTATATGGTAACTATCTATTTTATGTGAAATGCCTTATAATCCTTTTAATCTGGGATTATTGCAATATAACCAAAGTAACGGAAAGAGTTCTGGCCTTCTCTGTTTATACAGGACCAGGATTTCAGAGAATGGAGAAACCAACTGATCTCACTGAGCCTGAGCTGGAGTATCCTCGCTCAGCAGAGATCATCATTTACCTTCCTAGGTGGTCAGAGACTCCACCCTGTACATCTCTTTACCCCATTCACACACCTGGCTCAGCACATTCATCTACCATTGACTCTGAGCTGAGATTTATTGACTGATTGAGGTTTTGTTTTGGAACTACAGAATACTTGAGTGGTTATTTTGGTTGGGTAGCTTCAGTAGTTGAGGTTAGGGTTTTGGTTTGATTAGCTATCATTACTGACTGAGTAAGTGGAAGAACTGAATGATACAGACTTTAACACACCTACCTTTTAGACCAACTCAAGAGAAATCTTCAATCGCTGACACAGGGATTGTTTAATTTAAGTGCAATTTTAGTTCTGAGTTATGATTATGTAGAGAGAATCACATTCTGTGTGGCCATCATTTGTTATATAAACAGTATATTTTTTTTAAAACACATGGTACCTGCTGACACTAAAATCCACTTTCTGATTCTTCCTTCAGTACTGTCAGTGTGTTTATTCTTCTCTGATCTAACCCCTGCTCTTCTGATCTTAAAGCTCACGTCTTCGTGTAAGCCGTCTGCTTACTTCAATCTTTCATTAAGGG
Organism: Tautogolabrus adspersus; assembly: GCA_020745685.1. Taxonomy (NCBI): domain Eukaryota; kingdom Metazoa; phylum Chordata; class Actinopteri; order Labriformes; family Labridae; genus Tautogolabrus; species Tautogolabrus adspersus. The sequence goes on along the minus strand of CM036541.1, from coordinate 10,071,187 downwards.
TGTGCTCCAAGCGTCTCAGCTACAGATACTTCTGAGTGTGTATTCATGCTGAAGTCCTACCACTGATATGTGTTTCTCTTTAATAGCAGCCGTCAATATAAATGTATGAAGTCCCACAAGGGATGAGTCGACAGCAAAAAGCAGGTAATCTTACAAGTAGTGGTACTCTTACAATGCACAAACACTCAAACTGTGCATCTCAAAGCCTCAACCTGATAAATCCTCAGTCAAACTGGAAGATGCATGAGAGAGGAAACAAGAGACAAGATTTAAAGGAAGTCTTTCCGCTGACAGACACGCCCACGTATCAACTTTCACTCACTGATAGGACGCTGCAGCAGACCGAACTTCACTGAAACTTTATAAGATCAACAAAGTTTAATATGGGAGAAAAGACAGACCTGGAGTATTAATTGGATTACTAAGCATATCTTTAATAAGATCAATTGAAGATTATCCCTTTCCAAATTTGAATTGATTCAGATTCACCATCCAACAAAAATCCTCAGATATTAACTCTAAATATGGGAAACTATGGGAGGTAGAGCCTTCAGTTATCAGGGTCCGGGAGTCTCTCTTTCTCTCTCTCTCTCTGGTGGCTGTTCCGTCATGAGCCCGGATTTGCCCAAGATTTCTGCCTGTTAAAGGGAAGTTTTTTCTTACCACGCTATGACGGATTATACTGGGTCTTTGTAATATAGTAATAAGTAAGGTCCTTTACCTGCTTTTTTTAAAGTGTCTTGGGATAACACTTGTTATGAATTGCAATATACAAATAAAGATTGTACCAGCTGGGTTTGATTTTTTATTTCTATGAAACTTTAGACCTCCTTCATGATTCCTAGTGTTCCTGAGACAACATTACAATATCTGGGTGAATAAAATCACTGAGAGTCTGATCACCAGTACATGTAAACAATAAATAAGTGAATCCTGAAGCACTGAGCAGGTAGGAATGGTCCATACTGTTAGAAGCAGGACTCTGAATAAACAGTCTGCAGGTTGCTCTCGTGTGCAGGTGTTTGTTAAACAGGTAACCTACAGACACAAAACCCTGTTACTGTGGTTTTCAATTAGAATAAAAACAAACAGCTGTTTAAGCATACTGACAGAGGTGATCACGTCATAGGACGGAGGAAAGGACATCTGATGTCTCTTTGGGTGCCAGGCCCGTTTATGAGGCTGCTTGCGTCACCCACCCAGATCACACGTGACATTGTTAGTATATTTCCTCGTACTGTTGCACATGCGCACGATGCATATCCCGGTATTTCATACCACCTCTGGTGGTTAATCAGAATTTATAGAACCTTAGTTACATGCATAACTCTCGTCTTTAGCTGTGATCTACTGATATTCTACAACAGAAACTGACAAAGCACGGCAGCCTTGGTTAAACTTAAGGTGTCAAATTTCATGAGCCGATTTCTTTGAAATCTTTTTTCATATTATACCTCCATATTGCTCTCATTGGGCCTCATTCACTAATATGTGCGTAGAAATGTTCTTACCCTGCGCATAAAATAAGTGCATGCGCAAAATCACCGTCGGATTCATGACACGTGCGTACCAGCCAATTTTGTTCTCACCACCATGCGTATGTTAGTGAATCAGAATCATTCTAAATCGTCAGGCGCGTGCCCGCAACCTGCAGTCAGCATACTACCACGCCCCCATCTCCCCATATAAGGACATCCGATTGGTGTATCAGGACGAGAGCGGCGACGTGAAGACACGTAGAAGTTGCAAGGGACAGCCCCAAAAGGTAAAAAAGAGCGCTGTGTCCACATAGTTGCAGCAATTCTGTACGTGCATTGGCATCCGGAATCAGCTGATCAGTCACTCGTCACACTCTTTACACGTTGTGACGGTCTGATGCGCTCTCTTCTGAGGGCACCGGCTGCAATATCTTTCAGCAAGGCTGGATCTTTACACTTTGAGATGTAAATCACAAGCATGTATTGTCCCTTCATGCTCTTAAATAGGCTCCAATTAATCAGCTGGTTTTGGTAACAGATGCGATATTTCATGGCAGTATTAGTGAGAGAGGTCGACGATTAGATTTAAGATTTTACATTAAAGGATGAAAAGGCATTTCATGATTACTTAATGCATTTAGTCAATGCATTAGTTAATTCATGTTTTTAATTCTTGTCTTTTCAAAAATAAAAATACATTTATATATATATTATTTTTTACTGAATGTATGTTTAATATGTCATGTTAAGAGTGTACATTATCTGAGAAAGCTGGTCAATCATTTGTGCATACGCATGGTCTCAGGAGGTTATAAATTGTGTTCGCAGAGTAGAACAAATTCAAGTAAGAATATATTGATGAATCACAGATTTGTGCTTCAAACGTTCGTACGCACGGTTTAAGCACATATTTGTGCGTACGCACTGTTAGTGAATGAGGCCCATTGATAGGCCATGCTGTTAGGCTACAGCCTAAATGTTTTTTCATGGCTGACACTGACATCAGGTTGTTTCACTCTGTTGGGAACCTTACCAACCAAAAAGGGACCGTTTGAACTCATCCTGTGAGTGTAAGGAGCGTTACTTGGGTAACCACAAATCATGTGCCTTTTTTTTGGTTTAAAGTCTTCACTTGTTGGACTTCATACTGCAACACTGACAGCATGTACCACATAGAAACTTAACAGTATTCAGAATATTTGGGCTCATAGTCATGTTTCACAGTTCGTTTGGAGCAGATGAATCTGATCATAATTGTAGGGTTGTATTTGATTCTATTTCCATACATTATTTTATTACTCTGGAGGTCTTAAGTCATTGCATGTTTCCCTAACATTTTTCAAAGGCCTACACACTGGTCTTACCTTCAGATGAAGGGGCAGTCTCTCCTGCTGTGGATGTCACTTGTGACAGTATCTCTGATAAAAACAGAATAGGACTTGTGAAGAGTGTCTCATCAATAGAAACTGTCCCCAATGATTGTTGCCCCATCTGAGAGAGAACCCTGTATGAAGACAGATAACTTACCCTGGCCTCCAGAGCTATGGGCCTGCTCCATGTCTGTACAGCCTGATGACAGACCCAGGCCTTCCCCGTCTTCAGGCAATGGTCCTTTGGCCTCTGTGCTGCTGTCCTCCGAGTCACTGCCACTCTCCTTAGCTTCAGTGTCACTAAATGATATCTCATCTAGAAAAGGGTATTCATAGGACAAGAACAGTTGGACATTAGCCGAGTTGAATTCAATTGGAAGTTACTTTTCAGCCCCCAAACCTGATGTGAACAGTTAGGATCACAGTTTCTAAAATGGTCCATTTTGTGTAAACTGAAGAGGCCTGGCAGAAAAAACAAGGTCCAATTATCCAAAGACAACAGAAGTCCTACTGATTTAATAACTTGTACACACAAGCTCTTTAACTCCTTAACAAAATACTGATTTGGATAAAAGGAATGTTTGAAATTTGGATCACCCTTTATGATAATGCAACATTATACCAAACTATCCTGCTGCAAGTTAGTGAGCCATCCAGCATATTTAGCATATAGTACTGAAGTCTTCTATTCTTACACTTTGTATGGCAAACCTTTCCTTGCATTTAGACACGGACAGGTAACTATCCTTGTGACCATTTGTCTGAGGCCAGATGCTTCACTTAACACAAAAAATATATATACAGTACTGTGCAAAAGTTTTAGGCAGGTGTTAAGAGATGCTATAAAGTAAAAATGCTTTCAAAATATAAAATTCAATTGTTTATATTTATAGATTGACAAAAGTGCAAAGTGATTGAACAGAAGCAAAGCACATCTAAATCAAATAAGTATTTGGTGTGACCACCCTGTTCCTTCAAAACAGCATCAATTTATTTGAAGGTATACCTGCACTCGAGTCAGGAATTGTTCAGGATAGTAAGGTGTATGATTAACCAATTATACCAGACAGGTGCTAATGATCACCTGTTTCATATGTAGGTTGAAACACAGTCATGAACTGAAACGGAAACAGCTGTAGGAGGATTCAAACTGGGTGAAAAACAGCCAAACTCTGCAACCAAAGTGAGGCTGTGGAAGACAGTTTCACGTCACAGGTCAGACACCATGGCGAGACTGAGCACAGCAACAAGACACGAGGTAGTTGTCCTGCATCAGCAAGGTCTCTCCCAGGCAAAGACTTAGGAGCCGACTGGGGTTTCAAGATGTGCTGTTCAAGCTCTTTTGAAGCAGCACAAAGAAATGGGGGACCCTGAGGGAACTATCATTAGGAACTATTTTCAGTGTAAAGGAGTGCTTACATTAAGAGACAGAAGGATCTGAGGCAGCAGACATCCACAGAAAATCTGTGTCTAGTTCTCAAAGTTGTTTGGAACAATGTACCTGGAAGAGTTGATTCGGTTTTGAAGGCAAAGGGTGATCACACCAAATACTGAATTCATTTAGATTTTTTTTCTTCTGTTTGCTAACTTTGCTTTTTGTAAATTGATTAAAAATAAACAATTACATTTTTACATCTTTGAAAGCACTCTGACTTTACAGCATTTCTTCACAGCTGACAAACACTTTTTCACAGTTCACTATACATATATATATATATATATATATACATATATACACACATTTAAAAAAAAAAAAAAACTCAGGTTACATCTGTACACACCTTCAATTTCAATTTCATCCAGTGATTTTCTCTGCAGGCCAGAAAGATCTCCTTTCTCCATGGACAAAAGCAGTTTGGATATCTTGGCCAACTGTGTGGTTGGGACTGGCAACCTATAAAATTCCCGATGGACACGGATGTCTTGTCCAAGGAAATCTGCAACCTGGTCAAGTTCATTGTTTTTCAAATTTAGGATTTGAGAGAGTGTGGCAACATGATTTCGGAGTTGAGTTGACCTGAGGAGCTCCGGGTGCTTTGCTCCGCACTGGCTCGCATAAACACGCAAGCAATCTTGTCCTCTGTAGTAGCTCATTGCTTGGGGTCTTCCAAACAGGAAAACATTTTCATCACGGACACCACATTCCTTCCTTTTGCTAGTCAGTAGTGACAGAGCATCTACCATACACGGTGTGAGAAGAACAACCACCTTTCTTCCTCTTTTCCCAACAATTTCCACTCTGGCGAAATAGCTGCACAACCTCTGCTCAAGCTTAGAAAGGCCCATGGCAACATCCTGGTGCAGCTTTGTTCTGTCCCTCTCAGCAAAACTCCTGAGGAGCATTTTTGAGACTTCTCCAGCACGTCTACGATTGAACACGATAATTTGTGCTAAAGTAGATTTAGCAAGCTCAGCATAGTTCTTGGACGTGGCTTCCTCCATCAAGTTGCCAACAGCATTGTCTGCAGTCTTCTGCAGGTACTGGTGAAGTGTCCGAACATCCTCTGTGAAGGGCAGTGTTGTTGGTTTATTGTACTTGGCACTACTCAACGTGTTTAGAGCACTGTGAGAAACCAACTCACACCACTTGGCGGTGTATAGTTTGCTGAATGTTTCAGCTGACTTGATCAGTCCTTCGTCTTCTGCCATTAGGGCCCGACAATGAATGATGTCACAGATTTTGTGAAGCGTGTGCCCCAACTTCAAAGCCAGGCTTGGTGTATGGTAGGAGAGATTTTCTTCATCAAACCCGGCAACTTTTTTCACTGCCTGAACAACCGTCTGGAAGTTAGAAGGCTTTATAGCCTCCTCCAGGCTGTGTATTGAGAAGTCAGTGCGCATACATACCAGCAGTCGTCCCACTTCTCGGAGCTTTTGTCGCATATATTCATGCTTTGTGGGGTCTTGTCCATGTCTGTTGTAAAGTGACTGAGCAAAATGAACAATAGAAAGGTCATTTCGCACAGCCAGGCCAATCTCATCCAACTTCATGGTGCTAAGAACCTTCCAATTCCACTTGAGAAGTGTTGACTGAATACTGTCTCTTGGGCTGCAGCCAAAGCCAGCACTCTGGTTCTCCCAGTTTGTTTATCCTGAGCCTTATTTTCTGGCCTGCAGGGACATCTTCGGACATGTCTCCACAGTTCTTTACGGACATATAGTCCCTGACAGTGCATACAGTGCACAAAGTTTCCAGCCATAGCAGTAGCTTTTGGCTTCCTTTTCACTTTCAATAGTCCTGTTTCACCTTGGAGTATGGTACAGTTATGTTTAAAATTCCCCCTATTTCGCATTTTTTCAAATAAAATCTTGCGCTCCTTTGAGTGTTCAGGGAGATAAAATGCATATGAAACTTCTGGGTGTGAAGTGTGCGTTTTCAGGTGGCGAGTCAGTCTGCTTTGTGGCTTACCACAAATAAAACAGTAATTTCTACTGGTCAAACTGAGATGTGTTGGGGGTTTTTTATGTTTGTTCTTTGAGTCTTTTTTAGAAACTGCTGTATCTGATGTTTCAGCAGCAGTGTCATCCACACCTCCAGCAGTTGAATCTGATGTTTCAGTACCAGTGACATCCGTGTGATCAGCAAGAAGAGATGTGTAGTTACTGGGTAAAGCTGTTGTTCCTCGACTCAATTGTGCTTTTGACTGATGAGGCACCAAGGGCATGCTTAAATCTGAATCATCTGACTCTGAATCTGGTGCATATTCGTCTCCAGAGCTCTGCAGCTCATCGAGGTCTGATGTATGGTCCTGATTCGGCAACCGGTGGTAGCAGGATAGATGCCAGACACCTGCACAAACTGTAACAGATTTAGAATATGTTGGTTTTAAAAAGTCAAACTAAAAATGTCTGTCTAAAACACTCTAGTGACAACAAAACTACTCTAAACTACTTTCGTCTCTGTACCAACTAATGTTATCTTTCACATTGTGTAAGAAGGGTTTCCAATAGTTAAATAGTTATGTAATGTGCCCAATGTACAAAGGCTATGGTCCTCAAAGCAGGCGGCCCAGGTTCAAATCTGACCTGTGGCCATTTGCACCATGTCTCTCTTTTTGTATCTGTATCTGCTCAATTTGGACACTTTTATTTTCCACAAGCCATGCATTCAATAGATGTTATACCTTTGCATTTGTACCCAGTCCATTTCAAAGGAGACACCGGTCTCAGGCAGTGAATGCACTTGTCAAGGGCAGACATTGTTTCGAACTCGAGACGATGTTTAGGACACTGCTGGGAAAAAAAGAAAAATATCTGAAGACACTGTAGGCAAAACATTTAAAAATCCTCCTGTGGGCACACAAACAGAACAAAGGCCATTCTGTCAGTGAGATGTTTTATTTGAAAACAGCGCTGATTCAGAGTGGAAAATCACTGACTTTTTGTTCATTGCCTAATTTAAAAAACAACAGCCTGAGTATTTGCAGTATGCTTTTTTTATATTTGAGACATTTGTCAAGGCACTACTTCTTTGATTACCCACTGTCTGGAACAGTCACGTGGCCTGGATAAAGAGGCTGTTACCAAAGTGCTGACGTAACTCGGATTTAACTGTATTCAGGTATGTGCTGCTTCATTTAAAAAAGATTGTGTTTTACATTAAATTGTATGTAGGTAGTTGGGTCAAAATGAAACAAATGAAAATAAAAAATGTCTTACTGCAGGTTGTCCAACTCAGTGAGGCTACAAAACAATGCTTTTAAGAATATCACCTACAGTGGAGACCCTCTGTGTGGACAATCCATGTAAAACATATTCAAGCAGTTCTCTGTTTAATACACACACACACGTGAGTGTGACTCTCAGACTTATAAATCCATTCAGGAGACATGTCAGTGAATACCATCATAGACTCAGGTAACTACACACACACAGGTGAGTGTGACTCTCAGATTTATAAATCCATGCAGGAGACATGTCAGTGAATACCATCATAGACTCAGGTAACTACACACACACACAGGTGAGTGTGACTCTCAGACTTATAAATCCATTCAGGAGACATGTCAGTGAATACCATCATAGACTCAGGTAACTACACACACACAGGTGAGTGTGACTCTCAGACTTATAAATCCATTCAGGAGACATGTCAGTGAATACCATCATAGACTCAGGTAACTACACACACACAGGTGAGTGTGACTCTCAGATTTATAAATCCATGCAGGAGACATGTCAGTGAATACCATCATAGACTCAGGTAACTACACACACACACAGGTGAGTGTGACTCTCAGATTTATAAATCCATTCAGGAGATATGTCAGTGTATACCATCATAGACTCAGGTAACTACACACACACACACAGGTGAGTGTGACTCTCAGATTTATAAATCCATTCAGGAGATATGTCAGTGTATACCACCATAGACTCAGGTAACTACACACACACACACTTGGATGTGAGTGCTATTTTAAGACTTATAAATGCATTCAGGAGACACGTCAGTGTATACCACTTTAGACTCAGGTGACCACACACACTCACAGTCTGATTTTAAACTTTATAAAGCCTTCTATGAATTTGTCCATATACCAAAATAAATTCAGATGGCTACACACACAGACATAGAGCACTGGGAAAGATTGTTGTATTTTTACTTTAACTGTAGTTTGGCTCTTAATGACATTAATTATTGCTAAACATCAATTACCTTTCCAGAACTGGGTTGTTACAGTACTGGACTCACAGACATTGAGGAGTCCCCTCTCTCCATCATGAACTAAAATACAGAACAATTGGGGAAGAGTCACACATAAAAGCAATCAGACTTGAGGGGAAATTTAAAGTTTTGTTACAAAATGACTGAACTTGCAGAAATAAGCATGAGCGGTAAGCTTCACTGGACAGTTTTTAACTCCCAGAGTTTAAGAGGATTTAGAAATCCCTTCAACAATCAGACGTACCTGTTCATGATCTCCAGCCTCAGAGGCTCTGGGAGACATCTCTGCATCGGGTTGCTGAAAAGAGACAGAAAGTAAACATCAAACACACACACAAACAGAACAAAGGCCATTCTGTCAGTGAGATGTTTTATTTGAACACAATTGTCAAATGTCATTGATTAAGTGAAGATATATATTTTTAAATGGGATCTGATTTTACACCTAATTCAATGCAGGTATTTATGCAGCCGATGCAACAAATGAAACACTTAGAGGAAAAGTCCTTCACTGTGGAAGATTATATCTGGTATGTCTTTTAGAAGATAAAAAACACTCTATGTCTGTCTGAGCAATAAAAAAAGAGACATTTTTAAACAGTTCAACTGTTTGGAGTTAATAAAGAGCATTGAAGTTACATTTCAAGCACAACCTTGTATGCATGCTAACCTTAAATCACAGCCATGTGTCAACTTAATTTGGCAACAATTTTAGATGAAAATTTAATCTCATGAGATTGTGAACTTTTTCAATCCAAACATAGTTATGGACTGTTCAAGAGCACTAAGAAACTGGACATATATTTACCTCTTTAAAACATTTCAGAGCATCCGTGGGGGCTGGAGTCGTTGTACGTTCCTCAGTGCTGAGCTTGGAAGTGGATGATGTGTCATGGCCATTTGAAGACTTCCTGCCAGATTCCTGAGGTTTAAATAGACAAACAGCATGATAAGTGTAATGCAGTTAGCATTCATTTCACCTAGAGTTTTCCCACTTGACAATTATCAGTTTCACAACATGAAAACATGATCACCTTGTCTCTCCATGGCCAGTCTGAGTCACCATAATTATATGTGATCTCCTCTCCTGGGTTAATGTCCCGTGTCGCAAACAAACAGAGATGGGGCTTTCCTTTCATAGTTAAATACTTCATTTTGGTATTTGGGTTCATATGGTCATCATTGACCAGTCTTCCAAGCGACCCATCTTCTTTTGCTGCATCAACACTTCAAAACAAACCACAATCAATATTTTATGCTTGGCTGTGTCAATTTTCCTGACTTAAGAACCCATTTAGGTTCGGACTATCAAAAGCAATGTGTCACCCCATTATGATTTAACAAAGCATTGATTTTTAATACACACCACCAAAATTTTCCATCAAAGTGGAACTCGAACATGAACACTTTCAGGTTGTCATGGTAAACTCGCTGTCTCATCTCACATTCTTGTTTGGTGATAAGTTCACCACGATATTCCAATAAGAAGTCTCCTTTTTCAAAAGGAGCACAAGCGAAGACACCCCGCCCTAGTCAAGACACAAATAAAAGTGAAGAAAAGTCAGGTGAAACATTCAATGTTTGGCTAACTGTCATTGTGAGATTTAGCTTACCCTTGAAAGCACTGATGAATTTTACATCAAGTCCATCTTTGTCTTTTCCAGTGTCAAGATACAACTTTGCATCTTCATTGGGTTTTAAACACCTTCGCCGAGGCATTTTCCTTTTTAGTGTCAGATGCCTATGTATCCAAAGAAAGAGTCAAGGTTATTATGCTTGATTGTAAAACAGGTATCAAAAGACACGAGTATCTACGAAAGCCTAATGCTTTGAAAACCGGGAATTTAAATTTGATATCTGGACAGAACCCGCATACTGAGCCAGTTATTGAGGCATTCGTGCATTATGTGACTTAACAAAACTTTTTCATGATCCCGTTTATTTTTTATTCTTATGAGAAACTTAATAACTTAAACCTGGTCATATTTCTGAATGAGCAGTGGTGACGCTCACCCAAGGCCGGACTGCGATAGCAATTCAGGCGGGGAGTTTGACCCTCGTCCCGGCCACCACGCCACATAAAGGCTGTGTCCTAATTTAGTATACTGTAATCACATCGATGTCTAAATAAGTGCAATGTGATTGTTTGATCAAATCCTGCAGTCTCATACTGCATCAAGATGAAAATCTGAAAATCTGCTTAGCTAAAGCACTGGCTGAAATTTTAAAAAATAAACAAAAAATATCTAATATGTATGAGTGATTTATTTTTTCTTGATTTAAAATACAGACTTTAACTTTTGATTACACCTGTGTATCACTTCCCTCTAAGATTAAAGTGCATGAACTCAGTGACAAATGATGAAAGAAGCAGATTCATCATTATTTTCTAACTTCTTGCTTGTTTTCCTTCATTTTAATCACACACAACCTAACAGCCAACATGACACAACATTACTATCCTAATGTCTCAGTGCTAACAGCATGAGAGACATTTAACCTGCTAATGTGAGCCAACAAATAGAAGCTCTTTCTGTCTGATCACGTGAAGCCGTTCCTTTACATGCATCAATATAAAATCAAAACATACAGCAGTCAGGTCCTATATTCATCATACTTCAGTTCAGACACAGACCTGCTGTCTGTCACTGCCTCTGTTACTCGGCCGGAGAACGCACGTGTGTGTGTGTGCGCGCGCGCGCGTTCATGCGGACCTGTATCACATATCGCCGACCTGATACTCTTATTTTAAACAAATATATACATTTTTACTGCCAAAAAGGCGACGTAAACAAACCGACATCAAGTCCGCAACTTGCTCACAACTCAACAGGAGTAAAACAGTAACTCTAAGCAGATATTAATGAACACAGAGGTGCGCAGCACGGAAAAAACGTCAGCTCTCCTGTATTTAAATGGCCGCAGCTTACCACGTCTGCTCCTGCTGTGTCTGAGACCAACGCAGCTGTAGTCATTAGCAGATTAATTTGGACAATATACCGGTCTAGTAACATTTTGAGAACAAACAATGCCACAACAAGCGATATAAATTGGACATGTAACGCAATTTTATGGTTTCAGTCTCCCTTTGCATATAAACAAGCGAAATATGTTCCGTTTATTTCATAAAAGCATTTAAATAAGTTACCCTACCTTCAAGAAATAACTTCATCAAGCTCAAAACAACTCGTTTTCAGAAAAAAAAATAGCTAATATTCAAGAAAATGTGTTACTTACTTGATCCTGCGTAGCCAGCAGCAGATTTCCCGCGAAACCTTCCTCTGCCACGCCCACAAATGACGTCATTCAAATGACGTCATTCCGCCCCCGCGTGCGTGTATCCGTGTGTGTGTGTGTATGAAAGTACAGTACCCAAAACATCCTCTTGGATGTCATACACACACACAGAAAACCAGGTGAGGGGATTATACTGACAGTCCAAAAAATAAATATGATGTTTAGAAATTAATTAATGCATGACTATTATCCCAGCTGTGTAGTAGGCTCATATTTTCCTCATTTCAGAGAAAAAAAATCATTTTTAGTACCTAAAATATTAAAAAACAAGTCTTGAATTAGACTGACACTGGGTGTGTCACCCTAATCCCAGATGTCAACTTTTCCCAGGTGTGTATTCAGGTGTTTTGTCAGTAGATACCATATATACCAACACACACACACACACACACACACACATTCTCACATTTGTTATCTTCTTGAGACCACAGTAAAAATGCCTACCTTTTTAGGGCCACCCTTTCTTGACAACATTTGGCTGTTTTTCGCTGTTAACTGTTTTTTGCACCAATACACCAAGACAAATTCCTTGTATGTGTAAATGTACTTGGCAATAAACACAATTCTGATTCTGATTCATAGGAACAAATGAAAGATATCCCTGAACTTGGAAAAAAATCTATTTTAATGCTATCACCTCAGTTTTAAGATACACTCTGAATTAAAACAAATTTTTATTTTCCATGTATTTTACTATACTTGTTAGGTCCGCCTCAACTTTTTTCATGTAACCCTGCTGCATTGGCTTTCAAGCACACAGAATAAGTTTTTAATATCCTGTATGTGTCAGTACTGTGATAAAACTCAAAACAGCTCATTTGTTACAAGGTAACAAGCACTAACCCATCCTTCTGATGAGCTGTTCTGTGTAGAAAGAAGTGAAAGAACCAGATTAAAGTCAAAAATGTGAAATGTGCCTTGTCAGACAGCATAAAGCATGGTCACAGCCATGGCCCAGGGTTCCCCCTCATGTTTCCCCTCTCCATGAATCTCCTGTGCCCCTTCCTGTCTTTGTGGGCATGATGGTGTTGTGGTGCTCCCTCTCTCACTCTCCTCTCTCCTGGATCCCAGCTCAACCTGCTCAACCTCTCTCCCATCAGTTCATCACCTTCTCCAGCATATCTACTCCTGCTCGACTCCCACTCCCACCAAATCACTGTCTCAGATACTGTTCAGGTTCACAGGCTACTTAAAAGTTCTAGTCATTTTTAAGAATCTGTTGTTTGTGTGTTTTATACTTAACCTGCCTGCTGTCGTTGCACTTCTCCAGCCAGCTACACTCAGTCCTCAGCCTCTGTCAACATTCATCTCCTCTCCACTTCACCTCCATTCTCTGGTAGCCTGTAATAAATCTCCATAATTTCCCCTTACCTCTGTGCCCTGTGTTTAGGTCCATATTGAAACAACACCACAACAGTGTTGTTAATTAAAGATGAAGATTTAGACAATAATTATACAACATGTTGAGCTTGTGCCATAGAGTAAAGCTGTTACATTTCAAACAACCACGTCTCTCCCTTCTAAAAGTGCGTCTAAGTGAGAGCAAAAATCAACTAAATTAAGACTGGAAGATATGGAACTTAATGAAATCAAGGATACTTCTGCCAGAAGATTAGCATTTAATGTTGATTTTTTTAACAGCTTTTCTTTTGGGGACAGCTCCAATACAACCGTATTTTACAAAAGCCAGGAAAAGTGATGAAAGTGCATTGTAAGACACAAACAACAAACATTCATAAAACAACACAATCTTTAAGGTCTCATGTTGTGGAAAAGTGGTGTTGCCTTGTCAAAAGTTGACTAAGACAGCAAAAAGTGTCCATTAGGCCAAGGATGGTGTCTGAAAAACTGTGATTAACCCTTGGAGAAATGTACAATCAAACTATTACAATTCTACGACTCTCTAGACATAGACACTGTGACATCATTCAAATGTACTGTTTGCAAAATTCACAGAAAACCATACAAAAATTGGAGAGGATTAAATAAGCTGTTGGTCCCCCTCATGATGTCATCAAAGGAAAGAGGTAATTATCCATAACCTAAAATGTGCACAGCGCAATATAGAGCCAGGGACACTATCTAACCAATGGCTTGTTTGAGACTGAGATAAAAAAATAAAAATAAAATCACATTAAAATGAAATCCAGAGAATGAACCCAACAGACTCATGAAAACCATAAAATTGGTGAAATCATAACAATGAGACCTTCAAGCTCCATAAACATTTGAGGTGAATGTTGAAAGCAGCATTTGAAAAAACAAAACCCTCATGACTCAAAGGGTTAAAACCATTAAGTAGTGAACAGTGCCTTCTCAGACAGAACACCTACATATCAAATGGTACACTGCAGTAGAAAAGTTGAACCAGAAGTTGTTGCATTGCATTGCATTAAGTGAAAGGCCCTTGAACCTTGTCCTTTAATCAAACCCTGTAACAATGATCAATGTAACTTTATTAGTTTTTCCAACAAACGAACAGTTTCAGCCTCACTATGTGTACAGCTAACACACAGTAGATATAGCTGATGTGTCTATTGTGTTCCTATGGAAACAGAAGGCCTCCTGTCATGGTGTGGAAGACGTACCTTTGTAAACATGGTCCATGTCTACAGCCTCTGATCTGAAATGATCCTGTTGTAAACGTAAAACTTTATACCTTTCCAGTCCCTCTCAGCAAGGGCTTCAGGGGAAGCAACGATGCACATCTCACAGTCTTGTTTTCCAGGGGTCTTACCCATACGAATGAAATCCATCAGAGACTTTTCAACTGCTTTCACCTCCTCTGTTGACCACTTTCATTTTGTCTTTTTAGCCCCTTGGAAAAGAGATTGTAAAGAACACTTAATACACAGGGTATTTTAAACAAGTAGAAAATTGTCAGACATTAACAAGAAAGGGGATGCCAAGCTAACTTTCCTGCCCTCCAGGGATGGAAATTAACTTTTTTCTCCACCTGCCACTGTGGCTGGTAAATTCTAAAATCTACCAGCCACTTTTATATTTAAGCGTTGATGAGTACAGTACAATGCCTAGAAACATATTTTTCTTGTACATGGCATGCACATAGTACTTCCCAAAGTACAGAGTTGATTATTCAGTAATTATGTGATACCAATGAATGATTACAGGGGTGAAACTATTCAAGGGTCATCTACTAAGCCGTGAAATAACAGGAAATGAAGTCTGAATAGACAAAGTGGTTCAAAATGAAGGTTAGAAATCTCTATCAATATTTCCCTGCAACTTACAGGAATTTACAACTTTCAACTTATTTCATATGTTCAACTGCACTGGACCCACACAAAGGAAGTGGAAGTTGCATCATTAGGTGATTAGGAGGTTAGTAATATATAGCAATATCTACTTGCAACTATAGAATTTACTGTACTTAATTATTCCCTATGTTCAACCATTACGATGTACCGCCACATTTTAATTTACTTCCGTTCTTGTAAACTCCGAAAGAGTAGCCAGATCAGCTGACCGGAGCGCGGAGTAATAATTGGTAGCAGTAAAGAGTTCAAGTGAGGGCTTGCTAGCAGTAGAACGGCCAAGATGGTAATTTTGGCCGTTTTCAAATATATATTTTAATTTAAAAATAGTTTTTATATAAATTACATAAAAGACAAAGACAATATGATATGTTTTACCTATTTCGGCCATAAGCGGTCATATTGACCGCACATCATTTCATTGTTACATTGTTTGTGCTTCTTTGCGAATTAACTTGTAAGTTAATTATTATATAGTTGTATTATATCGCCTGGTTGGCACCATGGGCAAACAAAAACGGGAGTTCCTCCTCCGTGAAACAGCAAGCAGAGCTGTTCGGTGCTGAAGTGATGCGACTCTGACTGTGTAGCAGGGAAAGCAGAGGAAGAATGTCTGCATCCTGAGCACCGTGCACACAAGGCAAAACCAGAGTCTGTGATGTACAACAACACCGAGTATGGCGTGGACGTCCTGGACCAGATGGCGAGGACGTACTCCGTCAGAGGCGGTACGGAAGATGGCCAGTGGCGGTCTTCTAAAAAAATCCTCGACCTGGCTGGGATGAATGCCCGCATCTTATTCAAGGAGCACCAGCAGTAGGAGAGCCCAGAGTAAAGTCCTGCAGTAGCTGGTAGAGAAGCTGAGGGCAGAATACATGGAGGGGAAAGGGGCCGCGGCAGTCGGCACAAGGTGCAGCAGCGGAAGCAACCATCACAGCAGCAGCAGACACAGAACTGGAGGCAGTGCTGGTCCGAAAGAGCTGCAAATGGAACCAAACGTCGGACACTTGAAATGCCACAAGCCCGTGTGTGGTAACTTTGCGAGGAGAGCGGAGGTAACCAGGGTGAAGTTAGTTTCAGGTTGGATATTCAGTGGATGTTCACTGAGTTCCAGCTGTGACTTTACTGAGGTTCTTCCAGTGTGAGCAGCAGGAGGACGGTGAGCTCACCTCCCAGAGCCTCGCGCTGAATCACTGAGACTGATTTAGGGACCGTCATTAAATTACTTGGCATGAATACATTAATACAAAATAATTGCAGTTTTTTTTCGATATCTTCCATGTCACGTGACCCAGTGACTCCAAACCAGCAGCAGATCATTTAAGTAAACTGGAAGAATGAGACACAGATCTTTGTAGTGTACTTAAGTGCTTCTTCTATTTTATATGAATAATAATATACAGAAATTATGTTTTTTTTTCTCAATAGCTTCCATGTCATGTGGACCACTGAGAGAGACACTAGTTGTGACTGCGGTGAAAATGTTTTTAAAAATAGGACCTGGAGCGAATATTTCGTTAGATAAAATGGAAGTGATTGCCCTTCCTCTATGTTTTTCTGTTTCTCTTTTTTGGGACTATTGGCCTTTTAAATAATCTGGACTGGAGTAATCGGTATATTTGACAGTGATGCTTGCAGACCGCATCACTGTCGTGCTCAAATGACGTTAAAGAACACCTTTTCGGGTAATATTGCTTAATTAAGGAGCTACCAGCTTGGTAATTACTCTCTCACTGAGGTTTACTTAGCTACCAGGTACTGTAATTGTTTTGACGTATGTATATTAATGTTTGAATAGCACTGGAAAATAGACCTTGTCCTATAAAAACGATCAAGAGGATATTTTCACGGCATTGTGATGACAGAGTAAATATCTCAGACAAGCTGAAGAAAGTGGACATACTAGCTGGTGTCTGGCATGAAAAGGGTCTATCAGCCTCTGGTTTTCCCTTTTGCTGTTCAGTTACAGTATATGGAAACTGCTACAACAATAATTTAACATACATGTGGAAACACAGGACACGTAATGCCGATGCAACATTCTTACCTCCTGAGCCTCGCCTCTGTCCAAGCTGCTACCTTGAAGCACCTTTCTTATCCTGAGTCACAGGTTCCTCTCCTGGAAAACATTCATGGGAAACAAGATTATGTATGTGACATGACTAGCCATCTATACAGTCTGACTGTATGATTACATTCATTAATTCTGACCAGAATTACTGTGTATAGATTGAGGGTGTTAGCGCTAATAAAAAAAAGGGGAATTGTTATTGTAATGTAGCACACCAATCAGAAGCATAGACATACCTGCTGGAGCATCTGGATCTTCATCTTCAGATGAAGAGCATTCTTCTATGACTACAGATTAGTCTTCATGATGGCAAACAAAGGCAAATTGTGTCAAATGAAATATCTGTGAATTAAAATTATACAGGTACACAGTAAACTTTGCCCTTACAATTAATAATTTCTTACCATTGGGACTGATTGAGATTTGATCCAGATTTTTCCCCTTAAATTCTGCCAGTCTGCCCTGTTCACAGGCCATCAGTACCTTACTGATCTTTGCCAACTGCAAAGTCCCTTCGGGGAGGCGATAGAACTTCCTGTGTACACTTATGTCGTGTCCCATAAAGTCTGCCAAAAGATCTTGGTCAGTGTCATTTAGATTCAGTACTCTTGACAGAGTGGCCACTTGTTTTCTTAGTTTTGTGGATGACAGAGCTTCAGGTTTTTCAGCCCCACAGTTTTTAGCCAACTCACGGATGCAGTCAGACCCCCTAAGCCTTGTTTCAAACCTGGTCTTGCAAATAAGTAGATGTTTTCACCTACTCCACATGAGCTTCTCTCCTCCACAAGTAGCTCCAGAGACTGCACCATTGCTGGAGTAAGGATGATAGGCACCTTCCTACCATGCTTCCCTCGAATTTCCACACGTTCAAAATGCTGGCAGAGCTTTTTCTCCAATGCTGTCAATGCTTCACCAATATCTTCATTTAATGGGGAGTTGTCCCTGGTGATAAATGCTTCCAAAAGCATCTTTGAGACCTCACCTTCTCGCCTTCGGTTAAAAAGGATTATCTGTGCCAATATTACTTTAGCAAGATTGCTCCAATTCCTTGAGATTTTCTTATCCAACAACTGCCGGTAATATTGTTTCTGCTTGTCATCCATGTGCATGTGCATTTTTTTCACATCCTCTGCTAACGGAATGAGCTTGGGTTTGTTCCATTTCTTCTCCTCAAGTGTACGGTATGCAGCAGAAGAGATCATTTCATTCCAGGTTAGACTGTACATTCGTCTAAACTCTAGGACAATCTGCTTCTTTTCATTGTTCTGGGATGAAAGAGCTTCAGCCTCCATGATGTCTGCAACTCTCTGGATGCTTTGCCCTAGCTTTGTGGCTAGGGTGGGTTTCTCAAACTTGTTCCTCCTTTCATCAAAGCCAGCTACTTCTTTGACAGCTCGAATCACATGGTGAAAGTGTTGTGGATAAATATAATCCTCCATCGTTTTCAGAGGGGTCACTGTCCTTCCTAGGATCAAGAGTCTCCCCAGTCCTCGCATAATTTGACGGACATTGTCATGTTGAGAGGCAGTTTCACGTTGCCGGTTGTACATCTTCTCTCCAACCTTCATGATATATTTGTCTTCTTTTACTGCATGGGCAATGTCATCTTGAGTCATGCCATTCACGAGGGCCCTCCCTACTTAGGCAGCATGGGAAGAAATGACCCTCCTCTGTCCAAAAAAGGGACTGATATCACGGTTATATTCTCAACTAATGTCTCTGGAAAACCATGACCTTTCAAAAATTAAGAACGGGTGGGAAGGTGAGTTGATGGTTGAGTTGTCGGACAGACACTGGGAGGATGCACTACAAAGGATTAACTCATCCTCATCCTGTGCACGCTTGGGGCTCATTCAGTTTAAAGTAGTGCATAGGGCTTATTTCAGTAGGGCTAGCAGATATATATCCAGGAACGGACGGGAGTTGTAATAGATGCTCCCTCGCTCCAGCTGATTTAACACACACGTTTTGGTTGTGTCCCCGTCTAAATCAATATTGGTCATCTGTTTTTCAAACTTTATCCGAAGTCATAAAAATTCAAATTAAGCCCTGTCCGTTGATTGCAATAGCACGCTGTTCTTCTGAACAATGTCTGGAACGACCCATTTTTCTCAGGTTTTCAGAGAGAAATGCATGTACAACATGTGCTGGCTTCATCCTTAAATAAGGGCCACCTGATTGACACCTGATTCTTCACAGAATGAATGATCACACTAATTGAACTCCACACTGCTATTATTTTGAACACGCCCCTTTCAATTCATTATTCAATTACACAGACTCAGGAGCATGCATATCATGAATGTTTGGTCTGTTGGTTTTCTATGACTCTACTACACCTACTGGTAAATTATTTGCCATGTACTAATATAATTTCTACCAAAAACAGTGATTGATCTGGTTAGTCATGTTGGACTGCTATTATTTTGAACATAACTGTAGATACTCTCTGCTCCAATATTGACAATATTCTGATCCCGGATCATCTTTCCAACCCAGATGAACTAGTAGCACTTTATAATAATGGTTTAAACAGCATTCTCAACTCTCTTGCCTCAGTGAAAACACGGTCTGTTTCCTTTTCCTCAACTGCCCCCGGTATACCCCTGAGCTCCGGACAATGAAAGCAAAAGGTCCACAATTTGAGCGACTCTATAAAAAAACTGGTCTCCCTATCCATAAAGAAATGCACAAAACCCATATACTACACTACAAGGACTCAATTGCTCAAACCAAATCTAACTATTACTCTGGCTTAATCATCTCCAGTGAAGGAAACAACAAAACACTGTTCTCACTGCTAAATAAAATTCTCCAGCTACCAAACTCCCTACCCCCCCAACTGTACTCAACTGACACCTGTAAACTGATGCTGTATTTTAATGAGAAAATCCACAATATTCACCAGCATTTATGTCCAAACCCACTGCTTCTCTCACTGGTTCACCTCAAACTTCCTTAAATTAAACAGCGATAAAACCGAGATCCTTCTCATCAGCACTGAATCCATATTATGCAAAGTTGGCAGTTTCTCCCTCACTATTGACAGCTCCTCAGTGTCCCCCTCCCCTCAGGTTAAGAGTCTGGGTGTCATCCTCGACAGCACACCATCATTCCAATCTCATATCAATAACATTACCCGGTCTGCATACTTCCATCTACGAAACATCAACCGACTGCGCCCCTCCCTCACCCCCCATATTGCCTCCATCCTTGTCCACAGCCTCGTCACCTCCCGGATTGATTACTGCAACTCTCTCCTCTTCGGCCTCCCTCATAAGTCCCTCCATAAGCTCCAACTGGTTCAAAACTCTGCTGCCAGGATTGTAACCAAAACCCCCTCATACCATCACATTACCCCCATCCTACAGCAACTCCACTGGCTCCCGGTGAAGCGAAGAATCGCTTTCAAACTCCTCCTGTACACCTTCAAGGCCATTGACAACCAGTGTTGAGAGAGTTACTTTTAAAATGTAAACCCCTACAGATTACTGATTACATGTCGTAAAATGTAATCTGTAATGTATTCCCTTGGATTACTCTAAAGTAATGTATTCTAAATACTTTTGGATTACTTTTAGTTTACTTCAAAATCGTCTAGCTGAGCGTGTTTATCTGGAACACTGAATTTAGTTAACACATGCTTTAGAGCAGGGATTCCCAAAGTGTGGTGCGCGCGGGCTGCCTCTAGGGGGTGCGCGAGATGAAAAATGTAATGGCGGTCTGATAATTACACAGTTACAGTGTTTTTTTCCCACACAATAAAGATGTTTAAATAAACATTTCCTTTGAAAAATTAAAATCAAAACATTTTAATTAATAAAGGCTATTCAAAATGCACTTCCTCTTAAAAAGAAGCGTAGAAGAAGAAGTTATCTTCTTCTACGCTTCTTTTTGAAAAGACTGTATATGCACCTAGCCTGTGGCCTCTATCTCACTAATTCATTGCAAATATGCTGAATTGGCTGAAATCAGGGAAATTGTCAGCTGGGACATCTAAAGTCAAAGTTAGTGATGAAGGACGAGAGGAACCAAGAGAGAGTGAGGAATCGGAGGCAACAGAGGAGATAATTTCAACGGAACCGGGAGAAGAAAACGAGGGGGAGTTTGAAAATGATGAGCCGGGGAAAACCGCAAAGGAGGGAAGGCGATGGCAACAAGGCAAAAGAGGTGAAGAGGACGAACACCAGCCGGGAAAAAAAAGAAGGAAATATGACGAAAATTATCTGGGTCTGGGCTTCACTTGGATTGGCGATACAGACTGCCCAAAGCCGCAGTGCGTGGTGTGCAGTGAGGTTCTAGCAAACAGCTGCCTGAAGCCTTCTTATCTACGTCGCCACCTTCACACAAAGCATGCTAATGTAATTCAAAAGCCCCTTACATTTTTTAAATCAAAATTGGAGGAGTTGCAAAACAGCCAAAAACAACTGCAGTTTCATTCATGTGTTGGGTCTACAAAAGACGCATTACGGGCTTCATATCTTGTCAGCTACAGAATTGCGAAAAAGGGGCTGCCTCACACAATTGCCGAAGACATGTGCTTGCCAGCTGCCAAAGAGATGGTGGGATGCATGATTGGAGAGAGAGAAGCAAAAAAGTTAGACATGATTCCGGTATCCAATAACACTGTGTCGCGCCGCATCGATACAATGTCTGAAGACATCCTGGCTACATTAGTCAGCCGTGTTAAAAAAAGCGAGTTTTACTCTCTGCAAGTAGATGAGTCTACAGATGTGGCAAATCTGGCAAATCTTCTGGTATATGTCCGTTACCTTTTTGAAGGCACGGTACAGGAAGATTTTTTGTTCTGTCGGCCCCTTGCTACCCGAACAACAGGAGAGGAAATCTTCAATTTAATTGACATGTTTATGAGGACCAACGTGATCGACTGGACACGCTGCGTGGGCATTTGCACTGACGGGGCAAAATCGATGACGGGGAAGCACACAGGGCTTATAGCTCATATCAGGAAAGTATGCCCATCCATTCACTGGTTACACTGCAGTGTTCACAGGGAGGCCTTGGCAGCCAAAAACATGCCAGCTGATCTACTCGCAGTCCTGAATGATGCTGTAAAACTGGTGAACTTCATTAAAGCTCGCCCGCTAAATTCAAGACTGTTCGCACTGTTATGCAATGAGATGGGCAGCGAACACAAAGCATTGCTGCTGCACACTGAGGTGCGTTGGTTGTCCCGCGGCAAAGTGTTAACGAGGCTTTTTGAACTGCGACACGAGCTTCAGCAGTTTTTTGAGGACAATCCGTTTCATTTGGCTTCCAGTCTGCATGACGAAGACTTTCTGAAGAGGCTCGCCTATCTGGCGGACATCTTTTCTGCTCTGAATGAACTGAATCTAAGTCTGCAGGGAGTCAGTGTTACCGTGTTCAACACACAAGACAAGATCAAAGCTATGATGAAGAAGCTACGGTTCTGGGCGAGCTGTGTGAGTGGGAACACACTCCTGTGTTTCCCTACGCTTCACGAGTTCTTGGGGGAAAATGACGTGCACCTGGGTGAGCATGTAAAAAGTCTCATAATTGAACACCTCAACCAACTCGCCGAGCAGCTACGGAAATACTTCCCACCTATAGACACATCTCAAGCGTGGATTCGCAACCCATTTGAAGTTACCCTCCCGATCCCACAGCTGTCATTTCAAGAGCAGGAACAGCTGATCGAGCTGTCATCTGATGGGGCACTGCAGTTGCAGTTCAGACAAAAGCCACTTGTGGATTTTTGGACTGAGTCAATGCCATCATACACAGTCCTGGCAAAGCAGGCCTTGAGAGTTTTGATGCCCTTTGCTACAACATATTTATGCGAGGCTGGTTTCTCTGCTCTGACAGCAGTAAAGACTAAACATTGGCAAAGACTGGATGCCGTTGAAAAAGATTTGAGGCTGAAATTGTCTTCAATTGCGCCAAACATTGAAGATCTTTGTGCCAAGATGCAGGCCCACCCGTCGCATTAATATGGGTAAGTATTTGGCCAAATGGTATTGATATTATTGCTACAAATACACTGGAAATACTCACACGTCCACCCTCCCTTTCTCCCTCCCTCTCTCTCTCTTTCTTTCTCTCGCTGCAGGCTGAGCCACCTAGATGCGCTGCGCGTAAAAATCCTCAGCATCCTGTTTTTTTTTTTAATCTGTTCCTGAGCCATGTTCTTTGTTATTTATGTTGTGTGTAACTTAATTGCATTCTATTAACATTTTGTTACAGTGTTTTAGTTTAATTGAATTTAATTGACTTTAATTTAATTAATTCATATGCAAGAGCGCATTGTTGTGATTGTGATTGTATGTTCTGGTCATTTGAGCATGATTAAACATGCCGCCTTTAATATGGCTATAAAAAAGCTTGTTGCGTTTTTTTTTTAAGGTGTGGGGGATTGGGGGGTGCGTCAACCCGGTTGGGACATAGAAGGGGGTGCGCGGCTAAAAAAGTTTGGGAACCGCTGCTTTAGAGAACGATCTAATTACTGTCTTCAGAGAAAAAGTTATGTTGTTAAGATAACGACTGTTATGGCAGTTACTGAGTTTTACCTAATGTCAGTGAATGTGTTGGATTGACAGCAGTGTTCTGAGAGGTTGTAAGCCTGTCAGTTATTTCAAGTGCCTATACAGTGTTCTACGCAGGTTATCAAGTGTGTGATTGGTCGAGAGCTTGAGGGAAAGGTGGGACTGCGCGCTGTGTGTGTCTGTGTGGGTATGCGTGAGTGTGTGTGCCGTAGCTAAACTGGGGAGTACCGTTACTCATAGAGAGACTAGGTTTGTTATTTTGGCGTTGGCTTCATCTCGTAACTTCACTAAGCAGAACGTTACAGTATATTAAAATAGAGCAGCTTTCTCTGCTCTGCATGTCTAAACTACAGCCACTGAGCCTCTAACATTTATGCAGAAAGCCCATGTAAAAATACACAATTTAAAATAGGCCTTGTTTGTGAGTGTAGGACAAGCAACATGCGAGCCGGCGGACATTAACCCTCCTTCTTTCCCCGCATGTGAGCACTCTCAGACGGCGGAGCTGGATTAATAGTAGCCGGGGTCATTTCTCCGTTAACGCTAATTAGCCAATTTACCTCTAGATACTTCTTCAAATTAGACGTGGAGTCCCTCAATGCTGAAAGCAGCTTCGTTGACGGTAAGCAAAGCTTGCACTGCACTGTGATGTTGCGGCCTTCTTGATCAGGTTTGTAGGTCAAATGTTCTCTGAATTTCCATGCCAAAAATGCATTTTTGTCCTCCTCCTGGTTTTTCTCATCCTCTGCCATTGTTGTCATTCGGTTGTGTGGAAAGTGCTCTCGCGCATTGACTTGCAGCGTACCTGCGCACATAATGCCACCTGCTTCTACATCCGCACAGTGCAACCTGCGTGTAGTGCCGTAAAGTAATCCGTACAAGTAATCCTTTTTTTGAGAAAGTAACTGTATTCAGAATACACAAATTTAAACTGTAACTATAACAGAATACAGCTACTCTTATTTTGTATTTTAAATACGTAACGCCGTTACATGTAAGCCGTTCCCAACCCTGTCCACAACCTCGCCCCTCCATATCTGTCTGACCTCCTTCATGTCGCCATTCCAGCCCGCTCCCTCAGATCCTCCTCCTCCATCCACCTCACTGAGCCCTCTGCCAGCCTCAGCACCATGGGGGGCAGAGCTTTCAGCCGCTCTGCCCCCCAGCTCTGGAACTCTGCCACCTGACATACGAAACATTGACTCTCTCCCCATCTTCAAATCCAGACTCAAAACCCATCTGTTCAAGATCGCCTACTCACTTTAACATTATCACTGTAAATTACACTGTCCTACATTTCATTTATTTTATTGTATGCTGATTTTATCCATTGTCGTTTTTTAAATGTTGATTGTTGTACAGTGTCCTTGTGTGTCCAGAAAGGCGCTTATAAATAAAATGTATTATTATTATCCTTATCAAGTAACTGCTCTTTATTAGGATGACATGTCTATCCTGAGAAGATGGTGGTGCATAGTCCTGTTGGAAAACCTTGGGCTGGAAGGGTATGCTGCAGGGCTTCCTGAAAGATAATTTGATTTTTATGTTGTTATTATTAGAAAGACTTTATGGTAACACGGAGGGAAGTTTGCTCACTTCACAGAGGAAGGAAGAGCAACTCTTTGAGACTGTCCCCCACCTGTATTCAGGATTAGTCGAAAAAGAAGCAGCACCACGGTCAGTGAAGACCTTAGACAGTATCTATAACACCTACCTGTTTAAGAATAGGTCACCACTCAAACACCTGTTAAATTAAACATTATAGCACATGAGGCAATATGTTTAGGGTGGTACTGTGTTATACAGTTGCACTCAAAATTATTGCAGCCCCATCGCAGAATGTGTTTTTCAATGTATTTGTATGTGACTTTTCTGACATGCACTTGGTCACTGTTGATAAATCTCTAGCCAGTCCAGGTATTTGCGGTGATATCTGAAGCACACCTGATATAACTAATGAAGCTCTTGATTAATTGCATCAGGTGTGCAGCACCAGTTTTGCAAATGTGTGCTCTTATGAGGGATTCTATTGAGGGGAATGAATAATTTTGAGACTGCAGTAGTGATTAAAAGTGGGATTTTGTGTCAAATTTAGAAAAAATACAATTACCATTAGTTGTGTTGAGCTTTTCGAATAGTTTTGTTTGATTGGTTTATTGTAAAAAGCAGAAAGTTTGTACATTTTGTCAATAAACCTAATTTGCAATGAGGGTACAATAATTTTGACACCGACGTTGTGACCCTGGATGATGAAGATGTGTCTTTTGATAGGCTTGTGGTCAGTAAGGACGTGAAAATGATCAAAGAAACAAAAATTCTTATTAACTATACTTAACCAAACTAATTACGTGTAACATCTAAATGCTGTTTAATTAAATTTTAGGAAAGGGCTCAGCAAGCACAACACCAAAGAAGAGTGACCAGTGACATGCTTGTTGATTTCATCACCCAGGATAAAGGCCTACAGCTACATCTTGAAGTGAGTTTGCAAACGAAATTTGAGTCATATACTATAACTAATTTTGGTCAGAAGATGATAAAAGAATGATTTTAGTGAAACATTTTCTGTTCGCCTAGTGTTTGTACATTTACTTTGAGCACTAACCCAAAAATTTATATATTTACAGACGGCCATCGCAGGAAATGTTTCGTCTCCTTGGGCAGCGTCAAAGGACATGATCAGTATCTTCTTCGAAGAGGATGAAGCTGGAAAGGGTGTGTCATGATTTGGTCTGTTTTAGTTTTGTATTTCAGAGTTTTGATGTCTTATCTTGTTTTAAGTTTTAAATTCTTCCCTAGTGTTGCTTGTTTGATTAAGTTTGGTCTTTAGTGTTTTATTTTGTAATTTCTTATTCTTGTTTCTCTGTGTTGTGTGTCTTATGTGGTTCTTGACTTACTTTGTATTTGTCCTCAGTGTTTCTTGTCTTTTGTTAATTCCTGTCTGTGTGTTTCCCTCCAGTGTTGATTGCCCTCATTGTGTTCACCTGTGTCATTAGTCTCACCTGTGTCTGATTACCCCGTCTATTTAGTCTCTGGGTGCATTCGGATTGTCCCTCCTATCTACTTTCACTATCCACTTTACCTTAACCCCGTGAAAACGTCACGGGGTTAAGGAAAGGTGTTAGGAGAATTCATAAAGGACTTAGGAAAGGCGATCGCGTTGTTTTGACAATCCGACCACATTTCCACTTAATGTAACGTAACTTAACGACGTAATAATGCGACGGCGGCGGAGGTTAGTGACGTGGGTCTGCCATGGTGAAACTACAATCTTACGAAAATGGACTACTAAAAGCTCATCTAAAAATCTTTCCCCTGTGCCTTTTTACCGGTGAAATAATCCTAATAACCACGAGGTTGGAATTAAAATAAAAGGAATATAATCTACCAGGATACTTCACTTTGATGGTTTTACAACATCAGCATCACGTTCATAGTTCACCTCTGGGCTTAAGATTGTTCAAAGTTGTTCAAGGCATATTATTGCAGCTTGGTAACTTCCATGATCTGCGTCCCTTTTCTTTTTTTATTAACAATGTTTTATATTAACAATTTCTCGTGTGAATCAACATTAACAGCAAAGCATCTCCACTAAACATTATTCACCTTCTTCACCCACACATAATATAAATAAAGAAATAAGTCAAATCAATAAATAAACCAAATGCAGATTGTCTCCTCATTTCTCCTCCAACAGATCGTTAGTTTTCGTGAACGGTCGGATGCGCGAGTCGCTTTAAAAGTTGCGGCCGCAAGGAATTGTGGGGCGGCATTATCTCATCTCCTTTCGTAAAGGATGGTCCAGTGGTTCCTATGCTAAAGGAGGTTATAAAGGAAGCATTGACCCACCTTTCCTTAACTTTTAGAGAATTCGAACGGCTCTTATCATGGCCGCCACTTAAACGCTTCCGGGGTTAAGGAAAAAAGAATAGTGAAAGGAGATAGGAGGGACAATCCGAACGCACCCTCTGTGTTTCTTCCCCTCTGTGTCAGTTCATTGTTCTATGTCAGTGTCAGTTTTGGATGTAGTCTTTGTCGGTCGTCTCCCTGTGCTCCAGTGGTTTACCTAATTTTCTCCTTGTGGATTTTTTTGTTGGATTTTGAATAGTAAGTTTTTGTTTGCCATTTTGTTTAATAAATAGTTCCTTATTCTGCACTTGGGTCCTCCTCCTGTTTCCAACCCATGACAGGGTGCTTGGCTTCCTGACAAAGCTGGTTGAGGTGCAGACATTACCAGAACAGGTGGAACTTGTTATGGATGTGCTTCTGCCAGAGGCAAATTATGAAACTTTTTTGATTAATCATGAAAAAGAGATTTTTAATCTCAATGAGTTTTTCTTTCCTGGTTAAATAAAAAAAATGTAAATATAACAAATTTGACATATTTTGTATTATAACTAATTGTCAGTCTTTAACTCATGGTTAGCATCTTGTTACCTGCAACATGACGGACTATAATGTCTAAATGAAGGATGTCCTTTTGTTCACCTCATGACACAGGCAACAGTCCATGCTCTAGCTGCTGTCATGCACGGTGTCCCTCGACAGAGCCACTGAAATATATAAATGTGGAGTGCAGTATGACTTGAGGACTTTTTTGTCCACTATACAAATTAAAAAAAAAAAAAATTTTGAATGGAATGAATTTCTAAGAGCTCCCAAAAGAAACATTACTTTTACTTGAAATATAATTTTATCAATCAATGACAAAACAATTGTCAAAAAATGTATTACCTAAAAATGTTTCCTTTCCTTATTATTTACTGTGCCAAGGTTTCCAACAAGCATTAGGTCATGTTTTTGAAAAAAAAAAAAAAAAATCCTGGGTTATGTTGTGTTTGTTTTTACCCTTGGGTGCATCCGAATTGCAAAGTGCCTACACAATCTGCCAGTAGACAGTAGACAGTACCTACCATCCGTGCTGTATACTGTTTAGTACCTACTGTTCAGTAGGCGTGCACAGTAGGCAGATATTTGTTCCTACTTCGTCTGATTCATTCAGTGTGGAAGTGGCGTCATTTGCCCGTCCCATGTTGTTGACACTCCAACTCAGATGAGGGCACTTATGAGCCCTCTGGCCAAATCATGACTGGTCCCATGGTTGACAGAATAAAAGCCAGCTGTCAACATCCGAATTCTGAGTTGCATTCACCATGTGGACACCGCAGCGTGTTGTTATTGAGTTGATGCTAGCGAGAAGTAGGAGAGCCAGGAGAAGAGCTTGGAGAAGACTCTTTTTTTCTCCTCCTGGCCTTGATGGAAGAGGTGAGTTTATGTTCTTTTACAGGCAGTAGTTAAAAGCCAGGTTGGTTATTGAATTGGCGCTTTGGTCACTGTATGAAGTTGGAATACAATGAGTTTACATAAGAATGAATATAAATAAAGTGTCATATAGCTAACCACACGTAAAACTCTGGAGCAGGGTAACGTTAGCTATATTGTCAGCTTACTAAAGTTTTTTATCTTATTTTTAACCATAATGTAGTTATAGTTATATAGTGTTTATCTTGACCTTATACAGGTAGCTACTGAAAACATTTTCACGTCATACACACCAAATGCACACTAAAACTGTGTGGCATTGGGAAAAATTGTGTTAGTCATTCATTGTTTGCAATTGACAAAAAATGTAAAATAACGTAATGTGCAATTATTATTGTCTGAGTGAGTCCAGCCGAAAAGAACTGTATGTAATGTTCTCAGTTATTTGGTTTTGCCGTTGATATGAAATAGTTGCATTAGCTGAACAGCCTATTATAAACTGAATTACCACACAGATTCTAACTAGGAAGAAGATTTTCTAACACAAATTGTAATATTATGCAGGGTGTCCAGGCACTAAATCCATCAAGTCCAACTTTTTTGAGAGAGGAGGCTGTTCTATTATTGGCTGAAGCTTATGAGTCAAATATTGAGGATCTCAAACACGAGTTACATCAGACGAGGAGAGTACTAGACAGACAAAAGGGGGAAAGGAGAGTCCTACTACTCTAATGGAGTTCACTCAGTTTTGATTTGGACATTGGGAGAATATGTGTTTTGAGTAAACAATAAAAACGATGTCCAGTACCTTGTTTGAGTGCCGTGACCCATTTATTTCCACAGTGTATTTATGATCACCTTAGTACAGCTCAGTCCATAGATCTTCATGGGTATGTTTTTCTTTGGATAGTTTCTTCTTGTACAAATGCTGCCTGCAACGCTGCCACTCTGACACAGTCAAAAACTGTTTGCTTCCCCTCTCACACATCTGCCACTCATCAACTGTGTCTTACCATAATGCCTTTCCTGTGATAATGCCCTACCTAGTTTTATCATACTTTATCAAACTGTGATTAAATTAAGTATATGTCTGCCATATGTTGTCACCCCTAAAAAAATTCCTGCCCCCCTCTTGCCACCCCATACATTTTTTTCCAGATCCGCCCCTGGTGTTGAATCTACTAAGCCACATTTCCGACTGAGCAGGAGTGCTTTCAATTTGTTAATGGCTACTTTGGAGGAGGACCACTCTACCCACGGCTGGGGCAGAGAAGTGGAGATGCTGGTGTTCCTCTACTGGCTGGCTAGTGCCACATCATACCGCATCATGGCAGAGGCTTTTGCTACAGCTAAGCAAAAGGTCTGTGACTTGGTGCACAGGGCCAGCAAGAGGATCCTGGGCATCATGAAGCGGGTGATCCGTTTCCCCACTGGTGCAGAGTTAGACGGAGTTGGTGCTGGTTTTGCTCGCCTGGCAAGGTCGGCAGTGTTTGATCGTGTGGCTGGCAGCATTGATGGCTGCCATGTGAGAGTGGTTGCACCAGCAGCACACGAGCAGGCATATTTGAACCGCAAGCTTCCACTCGATCCAGGTTCAGGCCATCTGTGACCACAGTGGGAAGTACCTGGATGTCTTCTTTGGCTACCCTGGATCAGTGCACGTGTCCTCAGGCAGTCTGATGTGTATGTTCATCAGCTGTACCCCCCAAAGGCATGGTTCCTCATTGGAGACGGTGGATACCCCTGCATTCAAGACCCCATCACCCTCATCACACCCTATCGTGAGCCAGTGCAGAGCCCTATACACTGCAGGTTCAACGGCAAGCTCTCCAGAGCCAGGTTGGTTGTAGAGCAGGGGTGATGAAAATTAGGTGGCGGACCATCTTCCTCAAGGCAATGGAAGTGAGAATTCCATTTGCTGTGGAGGCGATAACATGCTGTGCTGTTCTGCACAACCTGTGCCTGGGTACAGAGGACCTGGAAGCCCCTTCTGCTGATCAGGACCCGAATTAGGATGACCCTGATGATCAAGACCTGGATGAGGATGACCCTGATGCTCCTGCTAATACTCAGGTGGCTGTGACCATTAAGAAAAGACCACCAGACCACTTATAATTTGCTACTTACTTTATTGTGTTATTCAATACTGATTTAATACAGCATAGCAATACACTATATTGCCAAAAGTATTCGCTCACCTGCCTTGACTCGCATATCAACTTAGGTTACATCCCATTCTTAATCTATAGGGTTTAATATGACGTCGGTCACCCCTTTGCAGCTATAACAGCTTCAACCTTTCTGGGAAGGCTGTCCACAAGGTTTAGAAGTGTGTTTATGGGAATTTTTGACCATTCTTCCAGAAGCGCATTTGTGAGGTCACACACTGATGTTGGACGAGAAGGCCTGGCTCTCAGTCTCCGCTCTAATTCATCCCAAAGGTGTTCTATCGAGTTCAGGTCAGGACTCTGTACAGGCCAGTCAAGTCCATCGACACAAAACTCTCTCATCCATGTCTTTATGGACCTTGCTTTGTGCACTGGTGCACAGTCATGTTGGAACAGGAAGGGGCTATCCCCAAACTGTTCCTACAAAGTTGGGGGCATGGAAATGTCCAAAATCTCTTGGTATCCTGAAGCATTCAGAGTTCCTTTCACTGGAACTAAGGGACCATGCCCAGATCCTGAAAAACAACCCCACACCATAATCCTCCCTCCACCAAACTTTACACTTGGCACAATGCAGTCAGACAAGTACCGTTCTCCTGGCAACTGCCAAACCCAGACTCGTCCATCAGATCGCCAGATGGTGAAGCGCGATTCGTCACTCCAGAGAACACGTCTCCACTGCTCTAGAGTCCAGTGGGGGCGTGCTTTAGACCACTGCATCTGACGCTTTGCCTTGTACTTGGTGATGTATGGCTTGGATGCAGCTGCTCGGCCATGGAAACCCATTCCATGAAGCTCTCTATGCACTGTTCTTGAACTAATCTGAAGGCCACATGAAGTTTGGAGGTCTGTAGCGATTGACTCTGCAGAAAGATGGCGACCTCTGTGCACTATGCGCCTCAGCATCCGCTGACCCCGCGCCGTCGTTTTTACGTGGCTTACCACTTCGTGGCTGAGTTGCTGTCGTTCCCAATCGCTTCCACTTTGTTATAATACCACTGACAGTTGAATGTGGAATATTTAGGAGCGAGGAAATTTCACGACTGGACTTGTTGCACAGGTGGCATCCTATCACAGTACCACGCTGGAATTCACTGAGCTCCTGAGAGCGACCCTTTCTTTCACAAATGTTTGTAGAAACAGACTGCATGCCTTGGTGCTTGATTTTATACACCTGTGGCCATGGAAGTGATTGGAACAACTGATTTCAATTATTTGGATGTGTGAGTGAATACTTTTGGCAATATAGTGTATATAGTATTCAGTCACGTGACCGACGCAGAGGCTTGGGGGACAAAAAGAGCCTGGAAAGTATTTAATGATTTAACACTCTGTGGAGCTGCAGCACAGGCTTTTTAATTTTCAATCTCTGCAAAATGACGCATGTTTACATCACCTGACAACCACAGAAAAACAGATATTAAGATAAACTGCAAGTTTATGACACTTTAAACCCTTATACAGCAAACAGGACACGATCTGAAACAATCAAACATCAAAGTCCTTGTCTGAACTTCACCTTAGTTATGTTTTCATTTATTTAGTGGAGAAACGATCCCCTTACACTGCTGTAGGATGAAAGTCTACAAAAGTATGGGCAGCTTTATGTATTTTTTATGTGGCTGGGTAGTGTTTTAATATCAATTGCAATTTTAAATTCCCACGGTCATGACAGTAAGATAATCAAGATTAAACTGTCATGACTGGAAACAGGGGACTGGATCCAAGTGCAGATGAAAACGATTTATTTTCTTAAACAAAAAGGCCAACAAATCTTGTTTAAATACAAATCCAAAAAAGTCCAAAAGAATAAAAACAATGGGAGCCACAAGGAATCAAAAGGACCAGTAAAACACTGCAGACTGACAACTAACATTCAACAGCAGCATACAATGAACTGAAGCACTTTGGTAGGCCATTGGCTGTTTTAAATGTGCTATATAAATAAAGTTGACATTGACATTGACATTGACACAGAGGGGACGAAACACAGAGACTAAATAGACACAGGGGTAATCAAACACAGGTGAGACCAACGAGACACAGGTGAGGACAATCAGGGCGATCAGGACTGAGGGAAACAGAGAGGCAGGAATGAACACAAGACCAGAAACACTGAGGACAAATACAAAGTAAATCATGACAAAATAAAGCAGAGAACTCACAAAACAATACACACTAGAACACAGAGAAACAAGAATAAGAAATTACAAAATAAAACAATACAGACCAAACTAGGAAACATTAACAAATAAGGGAAACAAGCAACACTAGGGAAGAATAAGAAAATTAAACAAGAATATCTAAACTCTGAAAACACAAAACCAGATCAAATCATGACATAAACGACTTGCTGTGTTGTGCTCATTTTGTCGAGGTTTTTCCATGTGTGTTAAACGTACAGTATGTAAAATCCGCCGCTAGGGGGCTCTCAATCCAAACAATAACTAAAGAGAGAAAGACAATATGTGTACTGACGATGTATCCAAGTATAATTTACATGACGTATTTATCACAGCAGCACATACAGCGACAGAACGGCAGCTTTCAGTAGCAGCTAGCGCTAGCTTATGCAGCGGTCTTTGACGTAACATCCGGTGTTTCCTTGACAATGATCAACATTTCCTGTCTATCGTGGCGGCTCATCATGACGGCCGCCTACAAGACACGGCATGTTACAACTATAAAATTACGGATTTCTCTGGCTTTGATAACTTTTGGAAATATTTGAGGTAATGTAAGTACTCAACTAAAAAATATATATAACATGGGTTTAGTCCATTTTTAATTTAAGTTAGATATTTTAATGTAAACATTAGCATGCAATTCTACATACTGTACCTTTAAATGATTTTATGTCTTCGTTGTTATATTTTGGCCACAAGAGTACATCAAAACATCCTCAAAAACAAAGTTAATTTCTTCATATTTGTTTTTATTTATAACATGTTCATGGATCGCTTGTTGCTTGAAGTGTTAGTGCAGCGACTGAATCACTTTGAACAACTACTGTCTTTAGTTTAAAAATAAAAAATAAAACTGGTTAAAACTCTAAGGTGGACTTTGAGACTTTGGTAGCTTCTCAGTAGCATACAGCAGTAGGAAGCCTTACCTGCTCGCCGAGTGAACGGTTCCATAAGTGCGTGACGTAACATTGAAACTATGAGCAGATAGGGATGCTCAACAACTTTGTCATTTGATACAATTTTACGTAGTGGGCACAAAAGAGAATTAAAAACAGCTGCTGTAGTGGCAGCAACTAACAGCTTCAGGTTCTCAAATGCATTTCTTCAGATAAATCTACAACAAGAAGTAGTTTGCACATTATCAAATGTGACATCAATTTGCATGCAGAGGCTAAACATGAGCTCTGAAATAAAAGTGATTTAATAAAAGAGACATTTTCTGTGGCCCAATTTTTGCAAGCAATCTGGGAAACAGTTGCTTCTATAGGCTAGTGTTTATGAATCCTGTTGGTCCTGCAAAGTGATATGACGTCATTAAATTTTAAGGTGACCAGTTATTTTGCTGAGGCTAATAACAAGTTTATGTTTTTTTTCTTATCTTAGCACGTGGTCCAGAGGAAGTAATGGCACATTATGAAAAGGTGGTGAAGACCTACAAAAAAAAAAGAAATCCATGACAGCAGCATGCAGGGTGGTGGGTGTAGACAGCAATACAGTTGCATTATATTCACCTATTGCTGAGCTCGCCATTGCTGCCCCTGAGAGATATGATGAGCTCAGGGAGCAGCAAACAAGAAAAGAAAAACTTGGTGATTTTGAAATGTCTGGATATCATTCAAACAAATTTGTTTTATCCAAGACAAGGTCCAGGCCCTGAAGAGGTCAGGAAAAGTACCGCCTCTGGGGAAGGGTAATTTTTAAGTAACCCGGAGTGAGTTAATGTTGAGTTAGGGGTTTCATTGATCTTGGTTTGTTAACACTTCTGTAAAAAGGTCATGTATATTTGTTTTTTCTATGCATTTTCTAAATAGTATTTTTCTTTGATCAATGTAAAACTACTAGGAATTGTTGCACTCCCACAACTTTAAGTTGTACTTATTATTTTGTTTTATTTTATTTTATAATAATACATAAAGTGTTTCATATGCTAACTGCACTAATTGTAATTGTTTGCAATAGCCTGTTAAAACAAAGATTTTTTTTACTAAAGAGCTGTCTCGCGCACTTGATGGAAAACTCCTTTTGGAAACGGGCTGGATAACCGCCATCGCCCATTGTGCCTGGAGCAGTAAACCAAGGTAAATGATTTTGTACTTCAATTGACTTTAGCTAAAATACATTAAATAAATTGTACTGGATATATATTTGTGGATGAGAAACTCGATTAGTCCAGCTTAGTCATTAACGTTAGCTATATTAGCTAGCTGACGTGAGCTACCATCCAAAGCCAACGAGTAAGCCGGACATAAATGCTCGTGTTCAGAAGAACACGGGTGAGTTAACGTTGTGCACGCCGGTTGAAGAGGAAGAGGGAGTTAACGTCGGTGACGAGTGATTTGACAACTATTATGACCGCGCTGAAGAGGAAGACTAAATTAACGTTATGCCCGAGCGCTGAAGAGGATGAGTGAGTTAACGTTGACGCCGAGTGAGTAAACGTTGACACCAAGTGAGCTAACATTTTGCCCGCGAGCAGAAGAGGACGAGGGGGTTAACATTGATGCCAAGTGAGTAAACGTTGACAGCAAGTGAGCTAACGTTTTGCCTGTGGGCAGAAGAGGACGAGTGAGTTAACATCATATCGAGCACTGGTTTCGGTTCGTAGCTCAAGTTAGCTAGCTAATGTAGCCAACGTTAATGGGACTGTAGAAAGGTATGTGACTATGAAGTACATAAGAAATTTAAAGTTAATAAAATAAAAATATAAGCTCGTCCATCTTCCTGCTATAGCTTAGAATGTAAAGTAGTATGTCACAAGGCCACGATAAAATGGCGTCTAGTATGCCGCTTCTTTTCGCTTTCGTTTTTATTTAGTTTTTCTCTTTCTCAGCAAATGGAGGCTAAGAAGGTCCTTTCCAGCATTTACCTCGACGGCAGAGAAATCTACAAAAATGTATTTGAAGTCCAGAATGCTGAAGAATTAATCAATGAGAGTAGATCAAAAATACCTCCTGCAGTCACAGTAAATTTAGATCGATTTCAAGTAAATAATTCAGGCTTTAAGGAGTTTATAGATTCAGATCGTTCCTCAGACATCAGGGAGTTGGGCAAATTCCATATATTTTTCCATTCGGGTCCTGACCTGGCTGATACGCAAACGGATGTCATATGTCTGATAAGGCTGTGAGATAAGAAAGTATAACTGAGATTTGGTGCAGAATCAATGCAAAATATTGGACCTAATCTTTCAAATAATTGTGCTGTCCTGTTATCTAATATAAAGGTTTACCTGTTAGATCAGGAATGTTAAACTGCACTGATTGCTCATACATTTTTGTTTGTTGTGTTTGTGTTTACTCCAGCCAAACCCCCAGCCAAGGCAGGTACATTCAGGGGATGCATCCACTGAAATGATATGTCCGGTAAGCAGGATTGGGTAGTAGTTGATGTAGTTTAGCTTGCTACATTTAACTGGGGGTTAGCTTCAGTGCATTGGAACTTCATTTAATGTTGAGTAACTTGTAGGGCTGCACGATTCTTGCTAACGTGAATCACGATTCTCTCAGATGTTTATTATTTTTCAACTCTGAAGTGAAAACTGCATCTTGGGGTCTCCCCAAGACAATTTTAAGCATCAAAAATTTCTTTTCCTGCATTCTGATAATTTTTAAAGCACCAATTTGTGCTTTTTCTGCACAACTTTATGATTATGATCTCGTCTTTTTGTCCTTTTTTTGTAGTATTTTTCAAATCTCTGTCAGTCCTCATCAGATACATGTTGACACAATGATGAATGCATTACTTTTATAAACATGGAGAGTTTTAGTGTTTCTGCACTATTCTAGCCCTTCAGAATTTCTAAAGCTGTAGCTTCAAAATAGTAATCTATCTAAAGCTGACATATAATTTAGTATGACATTATTTTGTTTTGTTTAAAACATTTTTTTTTCTCCACCAGTGATTGACCCCCTTAGCTAGCAGGAGTTCTCTTCAAGTGTATGCACCAGAAGAGAACCCCTCCTGATTGAGGGGCTCGATCACTGCGCAAGGCAGAGAAACTTAATAATCAGAATAAAACATTTTGCAAAGTCTTGAGTCCCTGTGAAATTTTACATCAATGCAAAACTAGGGTATGCAAATTAAGACAACTATTCATCAGCATGCAAAATCATTGATTAATACCACACTGTACAAAAAAAGGAGCAACCACACCATGTGCTGGTTCAACCAACTGAGAAAGTTGGAAACAACAGTGCTACCGATGGAAAAGTTAGTCTGGAGCCCTGTACAGGGAACCAATTTCACTCCACTGTCAATACTTTTGCATCAAAGTACAGCGACAACTTACAAGCTTTGTTGTGTGAAATGAAATTAATTGTTACAGTGGATAACCTTCCATGTAATTTAACATAACGGCAGGAACGGTAGGATTTGCCATTAGCGGTTTGTAAACAGAGACCTTGGTTGCCAGGCAGCAGAACACAGCCCAGTGTACCACCTGCAGCATCACATACTGACAAATGACTAACTACCTTCAGGAAAATGAGTGATGATGCATCTGTATCTGTATGTTGAACAGGTGTATTGATAAAGTATTGGCTTTTACTTGCGAAGGTTTTATTGCACTTGCAGTAAAGAGCGTAGTTGGGAGGAGCTCCTCTCCTCTGCTCTCAGTGTCAGGGCTGTCATGGACACAGAGCAGCACAGAGAGGCTGCAGATGATAATTAAAATTACACCAAAACATTAAAAAAAAAAAGTACACATAAGCGTATAAGTGATAATTGAGAGGGATTTTTTTTAGTCTATATATAATTTTTTAGGAAAATCCTACTATTGCCTTTAATGTAACGTTAGCTCTAATATGCGGCGACACGTGACAAGTTGACAACTGCACGTCACGTCACGTTTCTTTCTTTCTCCGCTCGTTCCGTCTCTCCACGTATGCCAGCTAGCTGAAAAGATGTTTGAATAATGCCGGGCAAGTGTGCATTTAATATTTCATGGCTCTCTAAAGACCGATACAAACTTTGGTTAGAAACCGAACAACAGAATGACCAACGTGCGAGATGTAAGCTTTGAAAAAAGAGCTTTGATGTTAGAAATATGGGGGAGGCAGCCCTCACAAGTCATGCTAACGGCCAAATTCCACCAGATGCGTGTTCGGTCCGTTTCTGCTCCGTTCCGGCATCGGAGCTGATACATTTCACTTTATTCAATGTGTGTGCTTCCACTGGGTCCGCTGCGCTGCGTCTCAGCTCCGTCTCAGTTCCAGCAGTCCGGAGCCCTCCGGAGCAGATACGCAAGACTTCTATTTTTGCCGGATGCCGGAGAATGACGCATCATTTCAGCACAGAAAAGAACAAGCGGGACGGGAAGTCAGACACCGATACAACATGAAAACATCCGGTTTATTTTCAGAATAAAAGACTCCGTTTTGACGGTTCAGAAAAACAACTATGTGTGTTTGTTTATGTGTTTTTAAGGTTTATATAGAGTTTAATACCATGTACATCGTATTATCTCGCGCTGTCGCGAGTTAATCTTTAAAATACCGCAGGAATTCCTTTGTCTATGCAGCCCAGCTGACTGGCTGTGCTCTCCGTGCTGCGGACGGAGTTGCACGGAGCCGTCACGCACCGGAGCGGACACACAATGCACACGGATCTGGTGGAATTTCGGGGTAGGGGAACGAAACAAGTGGACCGGGGGTCTGTCTCCGACATGAGCACGGTTGATACAGCTAAGCAAAGCACTTTAAATGTAATACCAGCACTCATTGCTACCGCGACTTCGGCCGCAGAGATACTTTGGGCACTTAAGGTGGCGGATTCGCATTATTCATACAATTCCTGCAGCAATGTCGGGGGCCTATTTTGGATAATGTTCCCAGACAGTGAGATTGCTAGACATTTTACATGTGGGAGCACCAAAGCCGCCTATCTCAACACGTTCGGTGTTGCACCTTACTTAAAATCTATTCTCCTTAGAGAGATATCAAGACAAACTGGATATGTGATGCTATTTGATGAGTCACTGAACCATGAATTGCAATGGAAACAGATGGACTTGCATGTTCGCATTTGGGATAGTGGAGAGGTGCGGACGCAGAAGGTTGGCTCTGAGTTTTTTGGTCATGCAACTGCATGTGATGTTGTTGACAAAATGAGTCCCATTCTTGATGGGATTGGAGTGAAAATCTTGTTCAACTGTCGATGGACGGTCCTCATGTCAATTGGAAAATATTTGACATGCTACAGAAAGAAGTTCTAGGTGATGTGAACAAATCTCTGCTCAATATTGGATCATGTGGATTACACGTTATGCATAATGCATTCCGTGATGGATGCAAAGCAAGTGGCGGGACATTGAACATGCTCTGTCTAGCCTGTGCTTTTCAAAGACAGTCCTGCCCGTAGAGATGACTACACTAAGGTCACAGGCAGTGACACCTTTATGCTGAAATTTTGTCTGCATCGTCGGATTGAGAACATCGACGTCTGCAACCGAGCTTTTCTCATGTGGCCACATGTGCAGACATATGTTGAAGCGGTCGCTCGAAAAGATTTCCCAGACCCTAAATGCAAGTCATATCAAGAAGTAAAGAAAAGTGTATCTGATCCACTCTTCCCTGTGCGGGTAGCAGTGTATGAAAGCATTGCGAAGCAGGTCAATCCATTCTTGACAGCCTACCAAACGGATAGACACATGCTTCCCTTCATGACGGACGACATGTTCAAGTTACTCAAAGGTAAGCCCATTTTTATGGACTCAGATCAGTCTCAATATTAATAAATGCACACAGGATTCACAAATGTATTTTGGGATATATATATAAATGTGTCTCTACACAAAAATATTTTTCAATGCACAAAAATAGTTATCGTTGTTTATTAATGTAAAAATAAAAAATACACATACAAAAATAATGTTCCCATATGTATTTCTGATGCACACAGTGTTTTAAATAAATAAATTGTTAGAATACTTGAAAACATTCATGTTGGTTGCATATGGTAGGTTATCAGTTAAGTGTAAAAAATAATGTCAAAAATGACACCACCAGTGAAAGTTAATAACACAGTGTAGTGTAAAAAATACACTTTAATGTGTTAGAAAATAACACTGTGAGTGTTAACTATTTAACTCCATTAGAGAGTTCAAATATTAACACTTTCCAAAGTGTAAATTTAACTCGGAGTCCGTGAGAATTATATAAACTCGAGTAAAGTGTTAAAATGAACACTATGGGAGTTAGATTAACACTGACGATTTTGCTGTGTAATCAGAATGCCAACAACCCATTTCAAACAAACAATAACTAGATGGGTTGCCAGCACAATGTAACCTAATTGTTAATCATGACAAACAGGAAATGAATGACTTTTATCTTGTCATGCAGACAAGCCAGTGCCAGCTTGTGACTCTGACAGCGCGACACTGACAGCCAAGGAAACAGCGCACCTCACACATTTCCTAAGTCACCAGCAGTAACAATTGCCAAAAAATAGATATCCTACCTTTTCTTGTAACCTGACATAATCCATTGCAAACAACGTCCTCTGAGAAGTGAAATCCACAACACGAGTTTTGACCATTAAGTTACACGCCGGCGTCCACGTTAAATGGCGTCCCATACCTGTCGTACCTGGTAGCAGCTCCGCCAGTCACAGACTCAACTAAGTTTTTATCCCTTTCTAAAACCGCATTTCACCGAAAATATGCACCTGTGCTGTCTGGATTAATCCCTATCTCTCAGCGGATCAAAGGATTTTAAATTGGACGTTGCTGGTTGAATGCTGTTTTGGGACTGATCCTACTAAGGGTATGGCGATGTGCGAGTCTTGCAATCTTACCTTTTTACAGCTGAAAAACAATATCTCTCGCTTAGAAGCCCAAGTCAAACAGAGAGACAAACTTGTGTGGGATTTCTCGGAGGTAGCCTCTGCTTAGGCTAAACAGCTGGCTGTCCTGAGTTCCTCCAGTTCCGTGGTTCGGGAAAAGACGTGTAGCCAAGTCCCGGCGGATAATGACACCACAATCGGTGATGGGCAATCAAATTACATCAGAGTTTGCTCCACCAAAAGATAAGAGAGGGAGACATTCACCAGCAAAAAAGCTCGACCTGGGGCTAGTGAATGCAGACATTGAGGGCTTCCACCCAACTGTCAGCCCCTACCGAAGGGAGCGAGCACCTTGCAGCCTCTACCTCCCGAGCGACATTAGTATCAAGCTTCTGTATGCTGACTATATTGAAAAAGGCAACAACTGCTCCTATGAACCATATCGAAAGGCTGTAAAGTCTAAGAACATCGGCTTTACTAAGCTTGAAGAGGAGGAGTGTGAGTGTTGTCTGCTGCAGTGAACTGCCCACAGTGTGAAAGGTGGCAAAAACACACAGATTCAGCAGCAGAGAGGTTACACTACAGGTCAGATGCAGAAAGGGACTGGCCAGAAGATTCATCGACCAGAAGTGTCGACCTGCAGAACGTGATCATGCTTCCACGAAAGCCGTGGTCACAAGACGGATTGTGGCATATCACGAAACCTTCGCGTCTGTTGGAAAAAAGACAAACAAAAAGGAGACCATCTCTGTTGTCTGGCATGAGGGGGTTGCAGTTTGGAGCGTAGGGGAGATAACATAAGCTTATGCGGTGGCATTGGAGAAGGAGCGTGACATCAAGCACACTGTTTACTGGGTAGACAATTGTAGCCCTCAGAATAAAAACTGGTGCCTTTTCTCCTCGCTTGTTTCCCTGGTTAATTCCAACACCATCTCGACTGAAGACATCACTCTTAAATTCTTCGAGCCAGGTCACACATTCATGAGTGCGTACAGTTTCCATCATGGCGTGGAGCAGGAAATGAATAGCAGACCAGGAGGAGGTGGTCTACGATTTTGAAGACTTCCTCTCTGTGGTGGGAAACTCTAATTATAAAAAGGTTGCGGTGTTGGAGCTCAGAAATTAAGGCATCAGGGACTGGAGGGATGGCCACTCTGCAGTCAAAAGGAGAAACATATACCTAAATTGGCAGAACTTAGAGTTGTGCAGTTGCGACGGGATTCAAGGAAAATGTATGTGAAGATGTCTCATGAGGAGGAGGACTTCACAGAGTTGGATTTCCTGCAGAATAAATTCCTGCTCAAGATACCCACCACCTTAAGGCCACAAGACAAGGGCATAGAGGAGACCAAGAAGAGTGAAATTCTTAAGAAGCTGTGTCCCCTCATGCCACCCACAAGGAGACTATTCTGGAGCTCCCTGCCAGTGAGCAACATGGATGAAGAGTAGTAAAAGGAAGAAAACATGTCTTTTATATCTCTTTTTAAATGTCTTATGTTCATTTCTGTAATTTCAAAACCTTTCACAGCTATAATAAGAAGTTCCATAGTTCCTAAGGTAATCTGTTTCCTACTTTTTTAAGATAAGCATTACTAATACTGTTTGGGCCTGATTTACTAAAGGTTTGCGTGTCTTAAAACGTGTGCAAACTTGAAACCACCAGCAAAAAATGTGCTATCTGATCTACTAACGACACGCAGTGAGGATTGCATCTTTCATATGAGCAAAACAACACGCATTGTCCATTTAGCACGTTTGCCTTAATGAATATGCAATATGGGGCGTTTCTGCCGTAGCGTGCAAAATACTGGGAGGAGAAAATTCAAATAAGTTAAGTTAGTACACACATTGTGATTTACCAAGCCAGGCAAAAATTGCGGTGATTGTGACGGTGCCTGAATTTAACACCTTTGAAAGGAACGTGCTAATCCAGGAGCCCAGTTTTACGCACAACAGGCTGCAGTTAGGAGGAGACATTCCCCCAACATGTTAACATGTTTTCGATTGAAATAAAAATAAATGACATGCATTATTTTTTTTATTTCGATTCAATAATAGTTAACAAAGAGAAACACCATGATTAAACTAATATAACTGAACATCCACAGCCTCTGCATTCTAAAGAATTTACACATTGACATTTATGTCTTCCTATTTCCCTCTTTTCACCAACATTACATTTTAAACTGGGCATTTCCTTTTTCTCGGGTTGCGCGTCTCTCCAGCTTGTCTCCTCCGGTGCGCTCCTCTCCCTATCGCGCTCGTCTCCAACCTTTACAGCCCCCTGCTGCCAAGCTGTAGGCACTTGGATTGGGGGACCTCACCACTGCTTGTACCCCCGTCTTCGATACCTCTTGCCAGGGCAATTATGTCCGATCAGACACAGCGCTGGCCAGCAGTCTGGTGCGCAACAATAGCCCGAGGGGCGCGCCTGAGCGCCCGTGCCACATAGGTCACAGCTCGCACCTCCTGCGCAATATATGACAATTCATTCAAAAGATCGAGGGAAGAAAAGAGAGGCCCTGTTTAAAGGTCCCATATTATGCCCTTTTTGGGGTTCATATATCTATTTTATGTGCCTACTAAAGTATGTTCACAATCGCTAATGTTCGAAAAAAGTGTCTGTTTACATTTACTGACGCTCCAAGCAGGCTCTCGCATCTGCCTGTGTTTGCAACGCTCTGAATCCCCCCCCGAGCACGGTCCCCACGTGTGCTTAGTCTGACCTGATTGGTCGGCCGATTTGCTCTCTCGTAATTGGTCAGTCGCTCGGCATTGTTCTCGGAGATGTCTCGCCCCTTTTACCATATCGGGAATGCTGTCAGTCCTAGCAGAAAATACCGCCCGGCTAGTTGCTACATGCTAACAAGGATCAACTTTACCAACTGACAACAGAGAGGAGAAACAAACACAACAACCTTTGCCACGAAGGCAGGAGCACGACGTTTCAGTGTTGGAGGTATTTATTTTGCAGACTTTTCAGATGAAATATGTGCTCGTCGGGTAGTTTCATTGTTATATGTTTAGGTGTAGGCTAAATGTGGAAACTACAGCTAGCTGCTATGCTAAACCGGGACACATCAACAGTAACTCACAACGTGTTTGTATCAAGTCTTTTGATCAGAAAAACACTCACCGTTATTGTGTTGAAAAAACCGTTAGCCTCTTCCGATTTCACTGACTGGAGCTAGCAACATAGTTCCCTAATCCAAACATATATATCTTACTCGTGGCTTCACAAAGTTTGGCTTGATTACAGTATAATTAGTGTCCACACATGTGTTCTGTACAATACAGTTTATGTATTGTACAGAACAAACAGTTTATTGAAGCCCCTCACCTTGTACTGCTTTGTAAATCGTCCCCTTGCTGTGATGAAAAATTCAATGTATCTATCAGGTCATCATAGACTGTTAGTTACTTTACTACTAAAGCCCAGGTGATCATTAGGTTTCTTGGATCAATATCTCATGCTGTTTCCTCCTCTGTCCTTATTTTCCTTCTTATTGAACATGATTTCATTTTAATCAGTCTCTTCTTCTTTTTACGAGGTCATCACAGGTTCATTGTACCAACAACATCCAGAGCAAGAACCAAACTGTTTAAACCAACATACACTT
This sequence comes from Tautogolabrus adspersus, assembly GCA_020745685.1. Classification (NCBI taxonomy): domain Eukaryota; kingdom Metazoa; phylum Chordata; class Actinopteri; order Labriformes; family Labridae; genus Tautogolabrus; species Tautogolabrus adspersus. The sequence goes on along the minus strand of CM036541.1, from coordinate 10,026,486 downwards.
CAAAACATCCTCAACGTCTTCAGAGGAGAACATCACGGAGAACAGCAGAAGAGTATGTTCACTATAAATAATGATTTACAACTTCAATTCATTCTAATCAAACAGTTTCACTTTACAGAGGAATAAAACGAACAAGTGACAAAATCATTTGTTGAAAATTCTTTATTCTCAGCTAAGGTTCAAAATGTTAATGTGTGCAGAACTATATGTGTAAATATACAATGAGAAGTAACATTTTTATGTCAAACTTTTCTATCTTGTCCCCATACAGGCGGTGCAGACACTTGGCAGCTTTGTGAGCCGGTGCTGGGGATACTTGAGACGCAGCTGCAGAGTGGTTATCCTGTCGTGTGTCGTGCTGAGGATTCACTTGATCTGCAGAAAAAAAGTGACTTCACTGAAAAAAAGTAATTCAAGAAAAAACAATCTATTTCATAATGTTTGGTTATTGCTCATTTTTCACACTCATCTGTTTTTTGGAAACATTTACAAAGACGTTGAAGGTATATTTAAATAGGTATTTACAAAAGGTATTTAAAATAAAAGAATGAGTAACTTACTGTATGTTGTGTCTGGATTTTTTTGGACTTGAGGAATGAACCCTTATAGATCGGCTGTCCTGTAGAGGTTATTGCTTGATCAGGTTCATTATTTTCGTTGTAATGCATCACAGACAGCAACAAGCTACAATACAAAAAGCTCAAATCAGCAATTATAGAATGACATCACAGTTTTCTGATATTCTTTTGAGATATTTCAGCAGTTGGACAATGTATTAGGTGTGTGTGCGTACCTTTGCTTGTCATCTAGTCCCTTGATCGTCCCTTAGTGTACCCCAGGCCAACTGTGTGTGGACTGATGACCCCTTTGGAGGTAGGTACTGTCTGTGTGACCTCTGAGACTTGTGGGGAGTCTGTCTGTCACCCAACATCATGGATCCTTTGGTACATTGGAGCTTTTGCTCTGTGTAATCTGCTGTGACGTACTCTGAGAAAAACAAAGAAGAAAAATATCAAATTAGCTTGGCAATCTAACATGAATCAGAACTGCTCTGTCTTCTTGTTCATATCAAAATAAGCAGACCACAGATATCTTTCAAAACAAAGTGCCTGCTGCACACATCTTTACGTTTCTTGTGTTATTGTATTTATGTATTATCTATGGGTTAACCCGTTCTTTTGCAGTCGGTGCTATGATCAGAAAACACCACCTGAACACTGGTCGAGCTGTTTAAATACATTATCAATACTTTAGCAATGGCCTGACTTATTACATCGATAGAAAATCACCACGTTACAAAGCAGCTTTACACAGAGGTGGGGATAAGACAGTAGAAAGAGCCTAACAACAACTGTGTTAGCAGCTAAGTTAGCAGAGCCTTACAATGCTCAGAGGCTGTAACAAAGCGGATTTTACATTCATTAGACCGTCTCCAACCACGGTCATAAATCCAAACTTTAGCACTGTTCAAGTTTATGGCACCGATAGACAAACGCCAAGTAACGAAACAGTCTTATGCAGGAGTGGAGCTACAGCAGAGCAGAAAGAGGCTAAACACAACAACGTCAGCCGGCATGTTTGCAGAGCTCAGAGTCCGTAAAAAAAGCAGACTTGGACCCCCAAAAACCCTACATGTATCTCTGAGGGTGGTTAACAATGTTATACCTCTTACAGTTTTAGGTGAAAGTTGATAAATAGTTTAGTAGTGCTCAAATTTCTGAACAGTAGCATTACTTAGCATCTTAGCCGAGGCTTACATTTCAGCTACATACAGGCTGCACTGAACTAACGTATCCGTAGCAGCTAAAAGTTGTTTTCAAACTAAATAAAAAGACAATAAAAGAAGCGTACTTACATGTTGTAGTTGTAGAAGCAGCAGAATCTCCATGGCTGCCACAGAGAGTAGGAGCTGAAACGTCTTTCTAAGTCCGTTGCTATCATGGCTACGACGGCATCTCGTGGGCGTGCCACAGAATCTACTGAGCGCGACATAGGCTCCTTGGGCTTGCCACAATGAGCCAATGGGCTTGGATCAGTGACGTCAGTGCAGTGTGATGTCACACTGCACGATTTTCAACGAGGGGGGCTAGACCCGAGCGTTACATGCTGCTACTGCTCCTGCTAACAGGAGGAGGTAGGAGAAGCTGCGTTTCTGCGGACTTTGAATTTTTGCACATAGATGTGCCTAAACATGCACAAGACACCTGGAGAACACACTAAAGAGCATATAAAACCAGAAAAAGCATAATATGGGACCTTTAATGTTGAGGTTTTCTTATAAGCCAAATGTTCTTTTTGTTATATTCAGATTTATCTGCTATAACTCGAAAATAGTAGAACACGCAAAAGCCTGACTTAAATACAACCGCCTCCTCAAGGTTTGCACCCGTTATCATTCACGCAAAGTTTCTTAGTAGATCACCCGCAAAACGGCCACAAGCCAAACGCGCAATTTTTTGGAGTGAACACGCAATTTTGTACTCTTTAATTGGGATCTTAGTAAATCAGGCCCTTTGAGGGTTATTATTTTAGATTATAGATGATTTTGCATTAAAAAAATTACATTTTACTTTCTGTCTAAGTGAATTTATTCTTGTGTGACTTTTAACTATTAGAAAACGTACACACATCATCAAGAACAACTTTAATGCCCTGTATGTTTTATCTGAAAACATTTACCGATAGGCATAGTTACCTTGGCATTACAACATCCGTTGCAAACTGCTACTTAAGGAATATGAAGATAAATTGTCTTTTGTTTCAATTCAATACAACAATGGGGTTATAAAATAGGTCCTTGTGACCTTCAAATACACATTCATTTGTTCTCATTAAATTATACTTATATTTTATTAAGCTTAATTGTACCATGATCACTAGATTTCATGTAAATGTTATCATTATTATCATATACCGTATTTTCCGCACTATAAGGCGCACCGGAGTATAAGCCGCAGCAGCTAAATTGAGCTAAATTGAATGATGTGTACATATATAAGCCGCACTGGACTATAAGCCGCAGGTGTTTTAATGTTTAATTACCATATGTAAGGGTTCGTGCACAGAGGGGATTGTCGGGAAAGAGATGGCTGCTTGAGGAAGCTCCCGACACACAGTCGTCCGCGCCCTGATGGACAGTCCCTTTCGTCTCATAAATCTGAAACACCAGGATGGTCCACCTCTAAAATTTTCAATTTTCATTTCGGTGGCGACTGTTTTAGCTTTCATTTGGATCTGCACGGTGGAAACACCTCGGCCGTCTGCTCTCTGTGTGTTCACCCAATCTTCAAGAAAGTCTTCAAGTTCGGGCCATCTGCTTTTATTACCTCTGAAAGCTTTTTTTGACTTTTTGCATTGAGACAGTTCTTCCCGCTGGCGTCTCCAACGTCTCACCATTGACTCATTGATGCCAAGGCTACGTGCAGCAGCTCTATTTCCTTCTTTTACAGCCAGATTGACTGCCTTTAACTTAAAAGCTGCATCATATGCATTTCTACGTTTGTTTTCCATAATGAGGGTTTGTGCATGAAAACTTCCTTTGCACAAACTGTCTCGCTCTCGTAATGTCTGTCTGTCTTGCTCTCGTTCTGTCTCTCGTTCTGTTTCTAATACCACTCTCGGTTCCACTTTTACTTTTGCGCGCTACCTGTCTCACTCTTTTCCGGCCTCCAGCTTTTCCTGCTGGAGCCCGCCGCTTAAAGGTGGGGGGGCGCGGACTGGTCATAGAGCCCATAGAGTTAAAGTTGGTGGACTGTAACCTGTAAAATCCATAGATTTAGGAGGTCCCCTAGTGGCCGTTAGCTGTAAAAATCCATAGATTAGCCGCACCGTTATATAAGCCGCAGGGTCGAAAAATGGGAAAAAAGGCGCGGCTTATAGTCCAAAAAATTACGGTACTGATTTTATATAGTGATCAGCAACCAAGGGAGCTATCAAATGGAAGTTACTGCCTTTTGCCTTGACACGACCCCTTATTATTGTACAGGCAATGCAACGACAGAGTACCTTAACTTCCTAATAAGGGTCAAAGGTCAAGTTTGAGCTCAATATTTTTATGCACATAAATAACCTCATTAAAAAGACAAAGAATTGCCACATTTCCAATATTCTGTCTGCAACTCATTTGGCTGGACAACAAAAATACTTTAAAGTCATTTTTCTCAGTTCTACACTCTGGCGAGTTAAGGTGTTTTGCCTTTGTAGGGCAGAATAGCGTTCTGATAAGATAAGATATTTGGCATGGACATCACAGATACATTGGACGAACCAGATGCAATGTTTAAGTGTTTTAGCATACATGCTAATTCTCAACACCTGTCCACAGGAGGCATTTGAAAGGAAACAATTAAAGACAGGAAGAAAAGCAATAAAACAGGGAGAAACAATAAAGAGAAAATGACTAAGATACAAAAATGTGCAATATTACATTGATAAAAGCGCAAGCAAAAAAAAGGTTGTAAAAATAATGCGTTACATCACAACATGTAAACATTTTTAACAACAAAGAAACAAAAAGGTATTTTCAGACAACACAGGATGATGTAAGACAGCAGGAATACCTCAGCCAGTCAACCGAATACGGTTTATTTCCTGAATAGTGATTATCAATAAATGACTGACTTTTTATTAAGTATTTCAGTTGGAGTTTAGAAAGAAAACTTCACAAGAGCCAGATTCTTTGGCTATCTTGCTTGTGTCATCCTGCTACTTGAAAACAAATATGACCAAAAATTTCATGTGAAATTCATTAAAGTAATTAATAAAAATGTGTTAAGAAACTTTTAATGAAAAAGTTTGTATGTCATTCCCAAAAATATAAGTCAGCATTGAAAGAGACAATTGATTAGTTACACAAACAAGTTAGATGTTTTATCCCATTTCAATCCAATTTCATTATAATCTGTTTGTAGTATGAATAAAAAGAAGCAGCAATACAGTCTTCGGGATGCTCTGAATATCATCAAGGGAGATGACAGCGATTTTGAGGGATGTGACGATAGCTCAGACAAGCATGAACCCGAGGCAGCAAGCGACAACTGTCCAAAGAAAAGAAAAGGAAGCGAAGAAAACATTTTCCTGGAGGCAGAAATCTTTTGAAACACCTGATTGCACATTCGAAGGGGAGAATGCCACGCCACCAGACACTCTCCCTCCATACTCCTCAAGAGTATTTCAGAAAGTTCATCACAGCAGAAATGCTCCAGTTACTGAAGGAACAAACAAATGTGTACAGTGTACACAAAACTGAAAGGCACAGCAATGTTAACACTACTGTGAAAGAACTGGAAATACTCATTGGCCTCTATCTGCTTATGGGCCTTTGCCAAATGCATGGGAATCGTGCATTTGGCAAACTGGGAAAACGACACAAGATGTTCCATGGTGGCTGACCACATGTCACGCAATCGTTTACAGACCCTGCTAGCACACCTGCATTTCACTGACAACACTGATTTGTCAAACAGGCAGGCAGGAGACAAGTGTTGGAAGATCCGTTCATGGCTCGATATGTTCCGCAAACAATGCCTGAATGTCACTCCAGAGGAGCACAACTCAGTTGATGAGCAAATGGTCTCATTCAGAGGGTCACACAGTCCAATAAGACAGTATGTGAAGGGAAAGCCCCACCCTTGGGGACTGAAAATTTGGGGCCGCTGCTCTGCCTCAGGAATCCTCTGTGATTTTTGTAGTTTATCAAGGTGGCACTGGCCAAAAAACCTTCCTTGGCGTAGTAGGTGATGTTGTGGTCAAGCTGTGTGAAACGCTCCCATCAAACCAAAACTACAAAGTATTTGCAGACAACCTTTTTTCTTCAGTGCCACTGGTGCTCAAGCTTCTTGAGTGAAAGATCTACTTCGTAGAAACTATCCGGAGCAATCGCTTGGCTGGTTGTCAACTTGAAGATGAGAAAAGACTCACACGTCTCACTCATTAGACAGTCAAGACTCAGAGAGCTTTTTACTGAGGATATACTGGATTTCTGCTTTACTTGTGTGTAAACTGTTGCACATTCTTCCTTTAAGAGAATGTGTGAGAGTATAAGATGGAATGAAAGAGAAAAGCAGGTCTTTATGCTGTTCCTTTTTAATATGAATTGTAACTTTTTATCAAAACATCTGTTTAGAAATAGCTAAAGAGAAGAAAAGGTAAATCAAACTACACCTTTGATTTTATTTGTCAAAATGAAGCCTTTTAATTTGATATGCCTTTTTCAAAAGCTGTTTGTAAGTATTTTGTTTTTAAATACAAAGCTTATTTTACTTAGAAAATGTAATATTTTATTAGGCAGAATATTATTTTATTTTTCATAATGTTATTATCAGAGTACCCTCCACTTTATAAGAAACATTGTGATCCTATTGAATCAAACTGTCTTTATTTGATTTATAGTCAGTTTTTGACTGGACTAGACAACTTGGCTCCCTCAGAATAAATGGCGCTGAATAAGATCACAAGTTAAACATAGGCCTACAGTAATGATGCTCCAGACCTTCGGTTGAGGACATTTTCTGGAAATGGTACTGAAACCTTTTGATTTCTAATTAAACACCCCTGTAGAACCTAACAGGCAGTTTAATAACCTAAGTTATTAGTTGATTGGTTAATTGAGTTGTAAATGATTTCACCACTCAGTGTCACTGAGACAGCTACTGCTAGTAGTCAAGAAATCATACTGTCAGTAAGGCAGCCTGTGAACCTGCAAGCAGGTTGTGGCTCTACTCCAACTCTTCAGGCAGAGGTGGTCTGGACCCTGAAAACAATTTGGGACCACAACTTGTATACTTCCAATGAGCACATGGAATATGAAATATTTAAAACAATGTTTCCCGACTCTGCGATTGCTGCTACTTTCACATGTGGAAGCAATAAGACAGCGTACATTACCAAATTTGGTTTTACTCTGTTCATTACCAAACAACTGACTGACCATATCACTGAGGTCACATGCTTTGTTGTGATGTTTGAAGAAAGCATGAACAAAGCAATGAATTCAATTCAATTCAATTCAAAAAACTTTATTTATCCCCGGGGGGCAATTCAAGGTCACACAGAGCAGAAAATGAACGACAGTGCAGGTATGCTAAACATTTAACAAGAAATAAAGTGTCAATAAAAATAAACTAAAACAAAATAAAGTGTCAACAATTTAAATACAAAATGTAAAATACAAAATTACAAGTTAAATATATAGAAAACGAGAGTGGAGGTATAAGTGGACCGTGATCGGACTAAAGTTGTAATACAGACATATATGCAGTAGTGAACAGATGTAAACAGAACTATTATGCAGTAACAGGAAATAAATATATATATATATATATACAGAGCTATGTGCAAGTAGGCAGATACTAAATAATAAAGTGATAGAGTGCATGTCAGATAATAGAACAGACTAAATATATACTAGAGCTATGTAAAAAAGATGAATACTGAAGAATAAAGTGACCGTAGTGCAATGATGGATAAGATATGAAAACTGATATCAGATAGAATAAAGTGGAGTAGTGCATTAAGACCAAATAAAGCATTAGACGGTTAAGGTGCATGGCATAAGGAAAAAAACAAAAATCAAAAAGGAGTTCACAGCTTAGAAAGTCTGTAGGATGAGGGGTGTTTGAGTCCGTTTTTAGGGGAAGTGGGGTGGGGGGGGTCAGGAGTTGAGGAGCTGGACAGCCCTGGGGACAAAGGTTGCTCTTCTCCTCTGTGTCCTGCAGCAGGGACAGCGAAGCCGGCGTCCTGAGGGGAGCCACTCGAACGCTGGGAAGAGAGCGTGTGAGGGATCCTTCATAATCCGACCTGCTAACCTGAGTGTCTGCTGCTCGTAGATGGTAGACAGAGTCCTTACAGGAAGTCCTATGATCTTAGAGCAGACTTTGACCGTGCTCTGCAGGCGGTTTCTGTTCTGGAGGCTGGTGGAATGGAGCCAGCAGGTTATGGAGAATGTAATGATGCTCTCGATGAAGGAGTAGTAGAAGGTCAGGAGGATGTTCTTGCTGACTCCAAAGGAATTGAGCTTCCTAAGGAGGTATTTCCGTTGCTGGCATTTCCTGAGAATCTCCTCTGTGTTGGAGGAGAATTTCAGCAAGCTGTCAAAGATGGTACCCAGATATTTGTACTCCTCGACTACTTCAACAGGCTTCCTGTGGATTATGGTGTTAGCTGCTGCAGCCAGTTCCCTCTGCTTGTTGGAGAAAGTGAAATGAAAAATGAATGAATGAATGAGAAATGAAGTCCAAACTGCTAGGCATTCATCTGCGTTACTGGATTGGTGACCATGTCCAGTCGAGATATTTTGGGTCAAAGTTCAGTGGGCATGCAACAGCGGTGGATTTACTCAAACATGTCAAAGTAAGTAACGTTATCATTCAGCCTTACTAGTAAGGAAAACGTATTGACTGTACAAACAAATACTTCAGATACCAAAGATAGTGATATCTATTGAAGATGTGATTGATAAATTGAGTAAATGATTTGGTCAGGATAGTCTTACTTGGCATCATAACAAAACTATTGCAAGTGTGTACAATGTATTGACTTAAGTGTATAGTCTGATGTGTGCACGTTATGCTAAAACTAGCTGCTTTTGATTCCTAGAAGAGCCTACGCAATCTTGATTTCAGAAAAATGGTCTCTGTGTCCATGGTGGGCCCAACGTCAATTAGCGTTTTTGAGATGCTGCAGCAAGAGCACGCGGAGCAGTTTTGGGTTACTCAGTTGGCAGTTGTTGCCTGGATACTCTCCACAATGCCTTCAAATTGACTTATTTTCAGTATTTCTAACATATTAATTCTCTAATAATATACTTTATTGTCTTTGCAGAGTTTGCTGAAGCGATTTATCAAGAGATAACTTCTCAAGGATTCCACTCCTCTACAAATGTTCCGGCTTGATGTCACTGACAAGCAGTCGAGGGTTCATCCAAGCACATGACATTGGCATGGGAGCAGAGGCTATTAGGTATTGTGAGAAGAATCGTGTGTAGAAATATGTGAGAATGACATCTGTACCATTGTTATGAAAAGTAAGAGTAAAACATCAACTGACTGTCATGGTATTGATATGACAATAGTAAAAAAGACAATCGATTGCATAATTACTCCATTCACCTATATATGTAATTTGTCACTTAAATCTGGTATTTTTCCTGAAAAACTGAAATGGGCAAAAGTAGTTCCACTCTTTAAAAATGGTGACAAACATTGTTTTAATAATTACAGACCTTTGTCATTGCTGCCTCAGTTTTCTAAAGTGTTGGAAAAGTGTTGTGCTGTTACACAGTTCATTTGTTTAAAGTTTATTTCTGTTTTATACTGTTATTAAGAAGTGTTTCTGTTTTGTGCTGTGGTCACTTTAAGAAGCAACAGGAAGTGAGTCAAAGTGGTGGTGTCATGTGACTTGTATAAATTGGAAAATGGCAACGGTGTTGTAGTGTGACATGTCAGTCAATCCGGTGACATCTGCAATTCGTCTCAAGCCTTTGATAGCATCGTGGGTATGTATTGCTTCCTTATGTTTATTGTTAGATGTTATCGAAAATGCATCTTGCCTAGTAACATTGTAAGCTATCAAAAGTACAGAGGCATAAATACTTCAGCACAAAGATAAGAAAGTTAAAAACATTTAATTTGAGGTTAAAATACATAAATACAGTAAGGATAAAAACAGATTTAATTCATGTGATCGTGTATATTTACATTGTGTTTATGTACATGTAAAAGACAGCGTAAGACTGAGTATGCTTTTTGTGTGTTGTAGTTTCACACTTTTCTACTGCAATAAACCTGTAGACAAGCAGACAATGTCTTCAGAGTCTTGAAGTCAGGAAAGAGTTTAGCTGCCTGTCAAGAAACAGCACATATATTAAGGTCAGAACAGTGTCTAAGGTGGTGAGAGACCTCTCTGGGACCAGTGCTAAGCATTTATCTGCTGTGGAGACATAGCCTCTTTGGTACAAAACGGATGCCATAGCATGGGTTGGATCCAGAGTATCCTCATTTTGATCAAAGTTGTCGATGGCTGCATCAACAAACTATTTCTTTCAGAGATGTAGTGTGCAAGGCAGCTTCTGTGATATTTGGCATCATACGCAAAGAGATCTGCCAGAGCAGCCTAAGATGTACAACTTCATCAAGGCTTTCTGATGCTGCATGAAGGACCTTGTCTCTGGTACTCTTGCCTGTACCAGTTGTAATGGCTGTCAGCCTTCCCACAAATCAAACAATCTCTCCGTATATTAAATGATGTTGTATCAACCCTACTCAGTCTTCTTGGTGACACTGGTGCAGATATGCTCTCACTTTCAACGTTTGCAACTTGCTGCTCACTGATGTTTGTCTTTCAAGAGTAGTCTGCTTTACATGATACATGATATGATACTTTCATTTTGAAGGAAAGTATGTCATCTGTATATGGAGACAGGGTTTTATGAACATCATCACCTCTCTGCTGAGCAACATTAAGTATGTGTTGGAGGCCTTCTACTGTTAGCTTCTGGACGTAGGGATCTTGTTTCTTGCCTTTTTCGAATTGTTTACCACAGATGATACAACAATTTGGATCCAATGTCTGTAAGACACTCTCCATAATTTATGAAACTAGTAAACATGAAAAAGATACATTTCAGATTTAGTATTGTCATAGACTTGTAATAAAATGTTGTATTAGTGGTCGGGTTTTTTCATACTGATCTTAAAGTCTTACTTTCAAGTGTCTTTGTTGGGGCAAAGCAAAGCATATTTAGTTAAATTCATAAAGGGTACCTTAATCTAAATATTACATTTTCAGATTATTTATAGAGCAACATTTGCATACACATGTATTGAATGCAGTTACTTTTCATCATGCTTTTATTTCTATTTAAAGGTCCCATATTATGCCCTTTTTGGGGTTCATATATTTAATTTATGTGCCTACTAAAGTACGTTCACAATCGCTAATGTTCGAAAAAAGTGTCTGTTTTCATGTACTGCCGATCGATGCAGCCCGTCTCATCTGCCTGTGTTTGTAACGCTCAGAAGTGCCCACATCAGGGTCCCCACGTGTGCCAAGTCTGACCTGATTGGTTGGCCGATCTGCTCTGTTGTAATTGGTCAGTCGTTCGGTCAATTCTCGGAAAAGTTGCGCCCCTTTTACCATATTGGGAATACAGCTACTGTGCAGCATGAGCTTGTGCTTGCTACAACAAGCCAATGGGCTTGGATCAGTGACACCACACTGCCAAGATGTCACACTGGCAAATTTCATTTGGGGGGGCTAGAACCGAGCGTACATGCAGCTACTGCTACTGCTAATAGGAGGAGGTAGGAGTAGACTAGTTTCTGCGGACTTTGAATTTTTGCATATAGATGTGCCTAAACATGCACAGGACACCAGGAGAACACACTAAAGAGCATATAAAACGCGAAAAAGCATAATATGGGACCTTTTAAGTTTTATGAATTCTCACATATACAGTACATACTTTTCTCAGGGATGAGGCCATTCTTGTCAGTGTCCTGCTACTTGCTGCAATGCCATCTTCCATGAGATCAACTTGCCTCAATCGCAGCCCTTGTGAAAACCTATAAAATAAAACAATTTAACCTCACTGACTCATTCAAAAAGTAAATGCACTGCATTTATATATATAGTATAACTGATGCTAGTACATCTTTATGAATATAGTACGATATATTATATATGATTTTATATATTAAAGTACACATTCATATAAATCATTCTAAAATGCAGGTAACATTATTTTATTACAAACCTATAGATAAATTCCACTTGGTTCAACAAAGATCTGCGTGACTTGTAAAATATGGACCCTTTACGAACAGATACTGTGCGCCCTCTGGAACGGTGCTTCCTGCAAATCCTAAGGAAAAGTGTGTTAATAATGTACATAATGTCAATGTCAGCTGATTGTAAAGTAAGTTAAAGGCACACACTTCTGCATGCTTGGTTTATACATTGAAAAAAAATGACTGCAATTTTGGAAAGACTAAGGTCTTTGAGGTTAACACTGAATAACATTCAGACAGTTTCCTTTGACATTTTTGCTCACCATTGATATCCATCATGACGACCTGTCTTCACAAGTTTCATCGGACTTTTGCAGAATCTGCAAACCATGCGATCTTTGAGAAGACCCCTCTTCTGCATCCACAACACAATCTTACGTTTGTGTTGCAAAGTATTTGTTGCTCGCAGCAATGTGGTAAGTTCTCTTTTCAAATGACTCATCTTCTCTCTTACTGCGCAATTTCTGTGTAATCAGTATCACTAACTAGCTATAAGGCTGCTAAGTTAACACTAGGACGACGTTCACCCATAGACTGTAAATATTAGCGTTCACTACGTTCAACTTGTGGTCTGTGACGAACTGTGTTTCCCGCTATTCGGTGCCGTATGCAAACATAAGTTTCGCTAGGCGCTAGCAGGCTAGATAGTTAGCTAACACGAAATGTACTAATAACCTTGTCATGCTGCAGTGAATGTAGTATATAATTTCCACAACACAAACTACAACATAGTAAAACACTTGTATTAACAGTATAAACACTATAACGACGACAAAAGTAACTTTAAAGAAGAAACGATATTATTGGCAAAGGATTGTGGGATATGTAGTTCCTTGACTCCGGACAAAAATGATGTACACAGTCTTGTACCTTTGCCTTTTTTAATGCCGTTTTGGTGCCGAATTAAATGTACTATAGTCACAAGTATTAGGGTCGCTGGCTGTCTTGGTTCCAGGCCCCAATCTCTTTATATAAGAATTTTGTGAAAAATCAAGGCAGGATTTGAAAGGGGAAATTTACTTCAGGAACAAGAGCCACCGAAAAAGTGGGCGGTCACAGTTGAGCTGAAAATACCTCGCGATTTCGTATTTTTGACCCTATCGACGTTCCATTGGAAATGCCCGGACAAGAGCGAGGTGGGGTGTGGCGCTAAAGGGCATGAGACGGTAAAAACTCCAAGCTGCAGCCATACCCGAATCAGTAAATAGACTAGCTTGTATTAGCTTTATGTACACATTTTGCTGGACACACATTGCATGTTTCTGAAAAAGGTAAATTTATTTACTTTATGTAACTTTACACACTAACTACTGTCTAACATGTGTGTGCCCAACTAGCTGCATACACGTTGTGTCGGTGTGTCTGATTTCCATCAGGTGTTCACGTGAGGTCTGCGTGGTTTCGTCCTTAACTGACAGTTTGTAGATAAACAGAGATAGTCTAACGTTTGCTCGTATTAGTTTTATGTACACGTTTTTGCATGTTTCTAAGAAAGCTAAATGTACTTACTTTATGTAACTTTACACCACACTAGCTACAAACATTTGTGTGTGCAACTAGCTGCATGCACGTTGTGTTGGTGTGTCTGATCTGATTCAGGTGTTCACTGAGGTCTGTATGGTTTCGTCCTTAAGGCCCTTACACCAAGCAGACTGCAAAGAACTAGTGGCGACGAAGGCGCCTTTTGTCTTGGCCAAAAGTTGCACTAGAAAAAAACGCAAAGATTAAAGCCGATGGCCAACCACCACCTACGTTCTGCGCATGCGTGAAAAGCAACACCTCTCCGTGCCAGCAGGCGGTGGTCATTCCAAAAAGGGGAAACCAGGGACGAAGAAGAATGCAGATAAATAAACTGTTTTTATACGTGAATACCATTTTCTCACCACTGGGGCTCACCACTCGTTATAGGTTGCCTACATTTATCGAAAATGTCTGATAAAAAGTTGAAAATGGCACTGGCATTGTCAGCTTGTTTTTCTTCTCATGCACTGAATTGCTTATCATAACAGCCAATTAGAGAGATTCCTCTCACCAACCGCGCCAGCGACTGCTGACACCAATTCAACATGTGGATTCGGCCCAAAAAATGCCAACTGGGGCCAATGGGTAGCGACACAGCAAAAACTAGGGCGACGAACGCTCACCGACGGTCTCCTTGGTGTGTCAGGGCCTTTAAACGCACAGTATGTAAAATCCGCTGCCAGGGGGCTCTCAATCAAAACAATAACAAAAGATGATGTTGTGGCCGGAGGGGAATCAAGCAATTGATTCTCTCTGCTACTCCGCGACCCCCTGTGAAAACGAACTCCGTGTTGACCGTAGTCAATACATATATATACATAAAGGGTACTGTACATGCTTCGTGTCAGTGTCCTGCATCACCCTAATTACACTAGTACTAACTAAATAAATTTAGAATTTGACACCAAATATTGATTTAAAAATGATTGTATTGCTTCCACTAAGCTTCTATGAGTAGAGCTGAGTCCATAACAATAGCAGAAATAACAGACGTAGAAAGCTGTAACTGACCAATCAGAATCGGGTACTCAGCAAAGCCGTAATAAATGCATATAACTTCTATTCAACCCTCTGATTGTTTGTTGACTTGTCTCCACAGCAATGAGTAGAAGAAGAAATACAACTGCTGCTCCAATCCCAGCCAATACCAGCATTAGTGCTTCACAAAATATTGGTAGGTATTGACTATGAACCTAGCTGATCTTACCTATAAACCTGATATTATGTCCAGCTAAAATCTCAACAGTTTGGCTTCTTCCGTTTGTTTCTTCCGTTTGTTTTTTTTACAGCGGCTGGCGCGCCAACTGCAGTCCATGAAGTTGAGATGCTGAAAAAGCTTTTATCTTACAACAGGAGACAATTGCAATTCTTAAAGCTGATAAGGCTTTCCTCCAGGAGCAACTGTCCAATAAGGAGGACTTTATCCGGGAGCTCAGGATGGAAAAGGCTGGAGCATCTGGGGCAGGTAACTGACAGGACAAAATAAATACATTAAATTTCGAGTTATATTCCACTTTCACAATCTCTTCATGTAAAGTTGAATAAAGAACCACTTCTTAAGTTAATTATCTGCCACCATTAGTTTCCATATGTATACTTCTAACCCTTATACCATATGTGATGTCACATCTACAATCAGGTTTAGTGGGTTTACAAAGCCTTCATTTTCACATTCAGTGACAACTAATTTCCATTATTGGATAGCTTAGATGCCATAATATCTATGGAGGATGGAAAAGTTACTTGTTATATGATATGTATGTGCACTCTATCTAATCATACAATTAGTATTCATGTAAATCGTTAATATAGCAAGAGCAATTCTAGATTGTACATTTCAGGTGTGTTGTCAATGTCTAATTATTTGAATTGACCACATGAGTGTGTCATTTGTATCTGCAGGTGTGAAGCCCCCAAGAAAGCCGTCTCAAATCTGCATCACAGATGAATCATCTGAAGAAATGGATGGTAAATCCTCTGCCCTTTCTGACTCTTCAGAGGGGGCATTGGATTTGACTTTCAAAAAAGGACAAGTAAAACAAAAGAAAAAGTCACATTCTTGGAGAGATGAGAAAGGTCCCACACCCAAAGATGTGTCTGATCACAGCCGTGTTAGAGGTGAGTAGACGGCAATCGCAACAGACTCTGCTGGACCCCACAGAGTTTTATGTTCTATGCCATTTCCTCGGATTATTTATGAAAGCAATGTTAATTGATTTTATGTCATTTTTAAATGTATAGCAACCTATTTGACTTAACAAAGCCTTTTTCCTTCAGTGAGAAACACCAGAGCCATCCTGACCAGATATATGAAGGCACTTAAAGCGTTCCAAGATGGCAAATCAATGAAGACTGCCTTCGACTCTGTCGGTGTTGACCAGAGCACCATTGCCAGGACGTCTCCAATTGCTGAGTTAAAAATTGCAGCGCCAGAAGTGTTCAAGTCCTTACCTCCCTGAGGACAGAGAAGCTGTCCTCTTTTATAGACAGATGTCGAGCAGCGATGACCATTGAGATAAAAGAAAATATAAAAAATATGAAATCTAATGAGGAGCTGCTACCCTTTGCCACTTCACTGTGAACTCTCGCTCTCTCTCCCTCCTCTCTTGCTCTCTCTCATTCTTTTGCATCTCTACCTCTCTCTGTCCCTCTCTCACCCTCTCTCCTCTCCCTTTCTCTCTGTCCCTCTAGTTGAGTCCAGTTTTTTTTGAAGTTGTCAGTTGTTTTTTTTCTAAAAGTTTGGTCAAATAAGAGTAAGACCCGTTAAAGGAATAAATATATTTGACAGTGTTTTGTGTTGTTCTTACATAGATACAAAGATATTTCTTTCACTTTACTTAAAGCAAACAATGACCACTTATAGTGACTTATAACCAGCTTGTAATGTATTATACCTACCTATACCTCAGGAATTTCATGACTTTACTTAAAGCACCCAATGACCCCTTAGAGTAACTTATAATCACATTAAATATGCCTTATAACAGAGATTATAAAGCATTATACAATGATTATAATGTATTCAATAATGAGAATTATATTACAGTATGATCCTGGAAAGACGAAGGGTAGTCCTTGAGTGACCAGCAGTTATGAAGTATTGTAATACTTGGCCTTATAAGCCATTATACAGTACATACATTATGCTTCATAATGTGTTATAATTGTTGTTATGAAGCATTATAGGTATTCACAAGTCCTTATAACTGTAGTTATACAGTGCTATAAGCACACTATAAAGCATTATAAATGTGTTTATAATGCTTTATAGACATGGGCTTTATAGAAAGTGTTACCGAGCAATTTTATTTTGATGCGCATAATTGTACATTAGCAGCAATGTAGCACCATATGGATGTGAAAGCAGTTATAATGAGCCTATGTGGCAATAAAACTTGTTTTGGTTAAAATCAACAAATAATCGTAATTAATCGTGATCTCAATATTGATCAAAATAATTGTGATAATCATTTTGGCCATAATCGTGCAGCCCTATGTCATCTGCAAACTTTAGAATCTTGACAGACTGGTGACTGGAGGTGCAGCTGTCACTCCCCACTCTCTTTTTCCCTGATTTCAGACTATTCATTGTCCTTTCTCTCAATAAAAGCACAAAAGGCCAAAAAGGAATCTAAAAAAACTAAAGAAATCACACACTCATTAACGACTCCCTATAGAAAGCTCTCTGTAGTGGACTTTATAGTTCATGAGCACATTAAAAGTGACACTTTCTGACACTACTTTCCGTCTTGATGGCTGCTGATAAAGACGTCACTGCTGTCATTTCATGAAAACATGCAGCTCAATGCTGGCTGGGTATTAAAGGGTACATATTATGAACAATCCACTTTCACAGTGTTTTTGACCATATATTTGGGTAACCTGAGTGCCTACCAACCCACAAAATGTGAAATAAACCCATCCAGTCCTTTGTTTGTGATCTGCACAAGTCTTACAATACAGAGAAAAATGCTCAGTTTAAAAATTGCTCTCCTTGTGACGTCACAGTGGGATTCTGGTAAAACAAAAGACCTTCCCCTCTCCTGGTATCTCCACCCATGGACTCCACCCCCAGCCTAGAGCAAAACTTTTGCGCAGATCCGCCATTTTTATTCTGTGTTCGGTGTTCGAATGTCTACCAATGTCTACCGGTGTGCATTTAAAGAGACACACACACCAAAACAGAGCGTTCTTAGAGAGCTGGTTTGTACAGGGTCACAAACCTCCTCTGGTGCTTGATTCATGTTGTATTTTGACCAAAGCACAGCACAGATGTTTCATTTAGACCACAGGAGACGGTTTTAAAAGGTGGAATAGGGATATAATATGTCCTCTTTAAAAGGTAAAAATGGCATGAGAGCCTATTTTCACGAAAAAATTAAAGATAAAGATAATGCTCCTTGACTAGTTTATTTGTGCACAGACTGATCTTGGGACTGTAATCATGGTAAGTAAAACTAATGTTACTTGGATAAAAAATTGTAAATAATTGAATTGGAAGCAACTTATAGATTTGAGTGAAAATGCCAACAAATTTGAACTTTTTTCTTTTTCTATGTGCATGCTGCTCGCTCCTGTTGTCTGGCCGCAATGGATGAGAGCAGACAAATGTCCTCACAACCCGCTCGTCATTGCTTTGTACTGCAATGTATGATTGTATATATTGTATGTTTAGTGACCATCGGTTGTGTTCTAATTTTCACAATGCATTGTGGGATATAAAGAGTCCAAATCACTAAAACCGCCACTGATTACGTGCTGGGTGATTTCGGACACAACTAATGACAGCCAACCCATTTAAACTATCGAGAGCTGTTGGTCTGGTAACCTCAACATCATTCACAAACACAGGGAGGGAAATAGCCTATAGTTAAACTTTGGCGAAAGATTGTTGGCATTGACTTGAATGATTTTGGCAATGTAGCTAAGAGCCACTCAGAAGGCAATGGCCATCCTGAAAGACCCTCACCACCCTCTTTATTCAGAGTTTAAACTTATGCCAACAGGTAGGAGGTTCACTTATGCTAGGAGGGACAAATCTGAGGTAATACTCAGGGACAATAAAGATTTTACAGTACAAAATCCAATCCAATGCTTTGATTGGGTACAGTGGGACAAAATGTAAGAGTGCATAGGTTTAATATAAGACCGTCAGCTCATCATGTCTGAGTGAGACATCCAGCCCATGGGGGTGATTGCACTGATTTGACAGCTGATACTTTCAGATTAGGTTATTAAATGGAAAAGACAAAGGACTTTTATCACATTATGAGATGAATTGATGAAAATAAAACCAGAGTTCTTTTCCTGTTCAAATAAAAGCCGCTTACAAGAAAATGTATGAAATTGTCCACAAGTAGGCTACAGATTGAGATATTTAGTTTATTCTCACGGTTTATTTCCCCAGCTTTAGTTTCGTTTTTATTATGAGAAAATATGCTGTATATGATTTCTTGGATAAAACTTTTCACATTCTCTGATGATTGACTTCCGCTGTGGTGTAAATGCTTGTGAGGCTGATGGATTCTCTGTCAGGTTCTCCTGGGACTCTGGGCAGGCAGAAAGAGGAGTTATATTCTACGAGTCAATAACGGATCTATCGTGGCAGCGTTTATAACGCGTGAGTGGATGATGTGGTGTGTTTACTGCCTCGGCAGCCTCGGTGCTCATTCGTGGAGCATAGAGCGAGGCTGACGGACGCACAGTCGCTCTGTAGAGTGACTGAATGAGCTACTGTGCAAGAAACAGCAGACTCAAAAGAAGAAGATGTCAGTGGCATTGAAGAGAGGAATAAGCGCCAAAGCAGAGTCTAGAAAATGCGCAGCGCGCTTTTGGAGGCTTTTTCCTCACCTTGTGCTGTGTCTGTCCCTGGTCGGGTTCGCAGCGCTCGGTGCGCTCATGTTTAAGCACATTGAAGGAGGGGTCGAGTCCACTTACCAGGACGAATTCCAGAAGTTTCTGGGGGAGATTGTCACCAAGGTCCAAAACCTCACAGGTAAGTGACCAAAAATATTAATTGTGATACAATTTAATAACTCAATCTTAAATCTATGAGAGCATTTTTGGACTCGTATTTTGAATGAGTTTTAGTAAAATATTATTTTATTTGTGCAGGTTTTGTTTCTATTGTAATGCTGACGCTCTTACTAGGACCCATGCGTATTTCCTTGACTATAATCCTGTTTACTCATCTATTCTACAGTAATAACCCATGTTTTTCTCACAGAAAACGTCTCCTACATACATCACGATATGGTAAAGGAAGTGGAGGCTAAAATGCGACATGAGTTTAGGTCCATATGGCTCCAGAGACCGGATAGATGGAGTTTTACGGGCTCCCTGTTCTTCTGCTGCACAGTGTTCACAACAGTGGGTAGGTGAATGAATTAGGCCCCGTGTCCACCTAGCGTTTTTTTCCGGGCAGAAAAGCGCTGGCTGTGCGCTCGGATGTGTTTCCATGAAGCGTTTGTGCGCTGAGAAGAAAGCGCTGCACGTCCGTCCTGTCTGTTGACAACGGCCGCTGTATGAACGACACGGCTCCGTTACTTTTTACTGCATGTTTTATATTTTAGATAGTTTTTCTACCCCAGCAGACACGTAGCAAAGAGGATGTGAGTGGCCTACAAGATGCGTTCGTAGGAAGCTAAAATACAGGGCATATCACTCATTTGGAAAAGAGCGCCGGTGACGTCAACAGCGCCTTTCTGCAAAGTTTAAAGATTTTCAACTTTAGCGCTTGGAGTGGCTGCACAAAAACGGCAGAGCGCTTGTTAAAAAAAAAAAAAAAGACGCTGGGCTGCTGTCTGCTGAGAAGGCTCTCTACTCATTGAAAACAACTGAAAAAAGACGCATGGCGCTGAGAAAGAAACACCAAGTTGACACGGGGCCTTAATAACTATTTTTATTTTGGTCATTCATTAAGAATGACACGAGTCAACAATCTGTGTGAATATTCAATTTAAAGTAACAAAATAATCTCCCATTTTACATGTTTACACTGGTCCATGTCACACAATAAAACTAAATCAATGACCCCCCCCCCCCTTCTTTAGCCACATGTCAGATGTGTCCTTGGGCAAGACTGCAAGTATGAAAGAGATTAGTTCATATTTACATATCAGCCTCTGCCATCAGTGTGTGAATGGGTAGGTGTGACCTGCATTGTAAAACAATTTTTTAAAATGTTGAGTAGTCAGAAGACTAGAAAAGTGCCATACAAGCTCAAGTTCGTTTACCATCCATCTGGTTACCTTGTGTCCATTTGTTTTGGAACTTGTGAAATGGACCAAATATCTCTCAAAGACTATTTTTGTAAAACACAGCTGTTTGCAGAACTCCTATTGATGAGGGCATTTGCTGTTAATTGATCAAATTGTTATTACGTAAGTGAATCTTAAACTTTTCTCATAATATTAATGCAATATCAAAATACAGCTTGGAAGAGAAATGACACATAATGTCCAGTTTAACATGTATGTGTTGTGCACCAAGTCATGCAGTGCATTTATTTAAATAACTGAAATATTACATACAAAAAGGAAGATGTATGGTTAAGGCCAATACTCAATCAACATTTTAATCTTTTTGGGCTTTTAGTTAATTCTGTTTTGTTGATGAAAACTTTGCTTTGGGCATACAGTAAAAAAGTCCATTATGTGTTTCTGTGGAGGGAGTTAAGGCGAGGTAAACAAATCTGTATGAGAGAAAATGACTTAAATGATGGATGTATATTTTCTGTTCCATTTTTTTTTTAATTTAACATGAGAATCAGGTGGAGGAATATTTGAATTGTCCAAAAGCAATTTACAGAACTTATTTTGAAGAAAAAAAATCTGTAGTATCGGGTGATAGGGAGTACAACAGTCTATGCACCAATCAGATAACATAATTGATTATTGACATCATTTATATTTTAAGAAAAAAAGTTCATTAGCCAGATATTCATGTATATTTCCATTCCAAATCCAAGCCTTAGCAGGAGCTTCAGCTGTTAAACAGCCAGTGAAGGTTTAGATCTTTGTAGCCAACATGGATGTATTATGCCTACAAACTGAACTTCTGTTTAAGTGACAAAAAAGTGTCTACTGGTAATTTATCATATGACAATAAAAAAAACAGCAGTGCAGTTCTTACTAAGAATGTATAGTCAGTCACAGCTACATGAAGCAGTTTGACATTCAAAACCATTGTTTCCCTGGCTGACACACGACTACAGGAGGGACTGTGAGCCGAGCCTCTGTTGCTGTGTAGTGGCTGTTGTTTTTAGGTTATGATTATGTAAGTGTACACCTCTAACAATGTTTATAACAGGAGCTAAATGATCCACTCATGTCTCCTTCTCTCCTGCACATAACAGCTATTTCATTTACAGTTACATACATTTCAATCAGAACTGAAAATTCTCCAGGGGAGACATTATCATTCAGGTCTGGTTCTGAAGGTAAATCCATGACCAGGGCATACAATAGGTGAAGCAGCTCTACCAAGTTCTGAGCAAATAGTGGCTACTTGTTGGAGCAGTCATCTTGCAGAGTAAAGATAATAACAGCTGTTGGTGAATGATTGGATATTACACAGTTAATGAAGACATTTCCCCAGTAAAGCTTTTAGGAGAGAAAAAAAATGCAAGAGTGCTTTCTCATTAGACACCAGATCAAAATATACACACAGAGGTTTGTTGGACAGTGCATGTTGTGGAGTGTGGAGCTCATCAACAGCCTGACTCAGAGATGATACAGCACAATTGTATCATCAGGACTAAATGCTTGGCATATATTTTTCTTACATTTTTCTGATTTTGTCTAATTTATTGTCTATTATTTGATCTTCAGTATTTTGTCTTGTTTTCTTTTGACCCCTGGAAGCATACAGTAGTTGTCACTGCAGCAACAGTTGTTGGGGATGGCTGATTAAATTATTATTAAAATATAAAGAAAATACTATAATAATCGAACCGAAATATTTTGACTCCGGGAAAAGACTGCTCAAGACTGGCTGCTGCTCTTGATTATGTGCATTGAAGGCATTCCAGTCAGCTCGTTCTCAGTGGTTATTGTGGCTTTCTGCTAAGTAGAACATTTCTGCTACAACTCTAAAAAACAAGGAGAGTCCAATAACCCATGTATTTGTTGGGGAACAATTCAGTAAAGACCTATTTTCTGCTAGAAGTCCCTTCTGATGTCACTGGAACGTGTTTTACAAACAGCACACTGCTGCTCAGAGTTTGTCCAACAGGTGACTTCTGCCCCAATAAAAACCTCTCCCCTAAACAAGCAGTTATGGTATACTAGCTTGCCAGCATTAAATCGATGTAACGCGACAACTCCAGAACGGAGATGGAGTTCAACCATTTCAGCTGTATAGCAATCACAAATGCTGACACAACAGCTTTTCACCGTCATATACGTCTTAACTCGTACTGGACATCTCTGGCTTTTATTTAAAAGGTCAGAAGAGAGTGAGCATGTCGATGTGGAAGGCCTTTTCATCAAATCTGGTGGGAAATGTAAAAAAGATCTGCAAACAATCCTCCTGGTCTCAGTTCATTTATTTCTCCATAACACATTAGAGGGTTATTTATGATGCAGAGCAGCCGGTTTAACTATCAAAATTCATAAGGATATATTTTATGGGGATATTAAATGTTGACAGAAAACTTTGTATATTTATTAGATTTAGCAGTACTATGTCGAGTACAATGATGGTGGCACTGAACAACAGTTCATTTTGCAGTCAGCTATAAGAACCGTTGCAAAATTAAATCACAAACCAGACAGCAGATGTCCGGCTACTTTGTTCTTGACCTGGAACATAATATTCACTGCGTACAGTAGAGTCACATAACTACATTTCTTATTGAAAAGCAAATTAATAAGCTGATATCCTAAAAAAACATGAGGGGCTTCCCTTCCCCTGTGTTGCTGGTGTGTCTCATTATCCAATGGCAGCTGTTGTTGGATGGTTGGAATATCTGAATGATGACAGGCTTATGGCTGCTGCATGTGGGCAAATACTCTGTTATTAGTTTGTCAAAAGAAATGTGTTTCAGTTTCAGTGCAATTGCTTAGTCTAGTCTACCAGCTATCCAGCAACTGATCTAGGAATGTATACAACATTTACCTTTGAAGACAATGTGAAACCAGCCCTCAAGTAATCCAGCATGGATGCATCTTAACTGGCTTTAGAAGTTTTATGTGTGACCCACTCCCAGTCTCAAACCTGATGGACCTGACTGCTTGCATTGTATGAATTGATTAGGGCTTGACATTGTATACAAAGATTTGTTAAACAGTATCATTGTTTCATATATGAAATTTTTTTAAATGACCACCATTCAAAATCAATATGGAAAGTAACACCTCCTGTATGTGTTCGTCTTGTGACAAAACACTGTTGAGACAATAAGAGCAGATTATGAAAAAGTTAGGAACGCAGAGGATGCTAATCATGTATTAAACTTAAAATAGGAATGACTATACAAACATGCATTGGATAACCAGATGAGCCAGATGCCAGATCTCGTCACTTAGAGGTCAACTAATTTATTTTGTTCTTGAGCTCCCTGTCCATGCTTTTCTTCATGCTCAGGGTAGAAAGCCCAAATGTTATTGTGTATTACTGTTAAGCTTAAATCTTGTAGACATCACAAATCTCAGCAATTGTTGACATCTTAAAGCTCATCGATTCATAAGAACACAGACAAGAGATACCAAAAATCTGGAGAGACATATGGCCATATTAAGAGTTAAAAAAACATTATTAATTAAACATATTCGATCCTAGTTCGTCTTCTCCATGTGAATTTAAGAAAAAAAAGGAAATGAGAAGCATCAATTATTTTACAAAAGTTTCTTCACATCTCAAAGTTCACATGTCCTTAAGTGTGGAGATTTGGATTGGGCCTGTTACTCATATAAACCACTGTGTGTCTTTGACCTTTTACTTGTTATTTTTTTAATTGTATATGAGTGTCTGTGAGGTGTCAGATCCTGTAACAGTAGTGTAAAGAAGAAGGGTGTTTTAATACATGATAGTTATTTTTTACCTTAGACAGGAGTCACCTGATGGAGTTACTTATTAATGTTGCTTAATTTTCCTTGGACATTACAACACTTGATTTTATGTCCGTGAGTACAGGGCAATGTTAAGCAATCAATCTGTAAGAGATTTTCCCCTATGTTTAAAAAGATGTGTAACTACCAACTTCTTATTTAACTATCTGGAGCTTAGTTTCCTGAAATGATCTGATGTGTAAGATCCTTTTAAGGATACATCAGTAAGTCTGTTACTTTCAGACACATACAGATAAGTGGTTAAAGGAAGCCAGCTAATGGCTAATGGCTTCGCAGCTACAGGAAGCCCACAACTCAGTGTAGAGAGGGCACTCTCAGAGGAGAATGCTTTTTACACCACCACAAAAAGCTTATTAGCAGTTGTTAGAGGTTAAAGGCACATTGTCTTCTGTTTTGTCATGTTAATTTGAAACTTCTTTTGTCTCTAAGCAACCAATTTATCGAGGCTGCCAGACATATACTGTCGACACAATCTCGACTTACATTGTATCACTGTTTCATTGCATATTAGACAAAAAAACATTTACTGAAGGGAGTCTTTATGTGTGTGTACATATACATACACACATAAATATATGTATATTGTGTGTGCATGTGTTCGTATCATAAAGGATGTAGTGACAGAGGCATGTGGCAATTTCTCTTGAAAGTCCACAGTGTGTGTATATGTATATAAAGATAGGAACTCGGCAGCTTTGTGCCTGACTATACCTAGTTAAAAACAAACACACCCCTGGGTGCTAACAGGGGTGCAAGTTAATTTGTTATTTAAACAACATGAGTGCCGGGCATAAAAATGGCAACTGTGTGAAGTTGAAAACAGGAAAGACAGCTGCGCTGCTAGCTAACACTCTTCGTGCTGTACGTACGATAGGGCCCTTAAAGTTCCATAAGTATGGATCCACTTTGCACATTATGAATGAAAGCCTGGCTCAGAGTACTAGGGTTCAATGTTCTCCAGATTATATATTTAATAATAAATCACTTTATTTGTGTAAAACCTTCTTGAAGCAATAGTATTTGAATTCCAAGTCCATTACATGTAACTTATCTGATATCTGCTGTGTTGTCTTTATCATCTGAAAGGACAGAAATGTTTTCAATCTTACAGTTTGCATAGCTTCAAAGTCCTAAAGTGTTGATTTTCTGTTCTTGCAGGCTATGGAGAGATCTATCCAGTTACCCTTACCGGTAAGGTGGCATGTGTCTTGTACGCCATGGTGGGCATTCCTCTCATGCTTCTGGTCATCCTTGATGTGGGAGACTTCCTTGCAATGCTGATGACAAGAGCCTACATCCACATTCACACCTTCTTCAAAAACCTCCGCTCCCACACCTGGTCCCCATGGAAGGCTCGGAAGAAGGCAGAGGATTCGAGGGGCCGGACCCTGGAAGATGGTACCTTTGTATTTAGCCATGATATCGTGGTCCGCCAACCTCTTGACATCCGGCAGGTGCTGCACAGCCAGGCGGACGTACGTCAGAAGTCTATTCATCTCCAAAACAACAAAGAGATATTTGAGAGGATTCTTGCCAGGGAGAATTTACTCAGAAGGGGCCCACTGCTCAGGAGTCTCTCCTGCCCAGAACTAGACCGGCTGCCACTACGACCCAAAGGATACACTATATGGGACTTCACAGGTTTAGGGGATGGAATGGAAACACTGGATGTACCCTTTGTGCTGATTCTTTTCATTGTGTTTGCCTACATTTTTTTGGTTGGTTTGATTCTACCATTGTGGGAAACAGAATTCAAGGGCTTTGACCCCTACTACTTTTGCTTCATCACGCTCACCACCATTGGTTTTGGTGACATTATACCAAATCACCCCAATTACTTCATGGTTACCTCACTTTTCATCATCATCGGCATGGCCATTATGTCCATGGCTTTCAAGCTGTGCCAAACACGACTTGTAATCTGCTACCGCCAGTGCATAAAGTTCATAAGTAGGGGAAATTCTGAAACATTAAACGAAGGCAACGATTAAGTTACCAGGAGAATATAAGCCTTAAGTTCAAGAGTCGTATAAGCTTACAGTCCTGGTTTTGAAAGTGGCTCAAAACAGGAGAATGTTGGATCTAGTCCAGTGCATTTGTTTGCTGGCTGTTCAATTGTAAGCATGTGCAAAACAAAAAACATGCATTTGTCAAAGCCTTTGCCCAGTAAAGGAGAGTTATTCAAAGTAATTCTTATCTTGAAGAACTTTTAATTCTGCATATCTGGAGTCAGTAACTTGCCATGGAATGACTATTAGCCATACTAGTGTTGCATTTGGCAATAAGTCAGGTCTCTGAATTTCTTGCTCCCTTTTAGGAAACTTTTACCCTTTCACTATTTGAGCCTAACATAATAACTAAATCAACTTGGTTGCCCTCACAAACTCTGCTTAAGGTTATACTGTAAAAAGAGCGTGATTGCGAGATTCATTAACCCTTTCCAGTCGAAAGGTTCCTGAGCAGCGCATGTTTAACAAGCAGTCACCTTTTGTCTCTGAGGCACAGAGGATGGCAACCACGTGATTTTTTAATATAAACTTGTTTATAAATAAGAAATCACATCAATATTTGACACATTTCGTTAGATTACTTAGAAATATAAACAGTAATCATTACCTCCACAGGGAATGTTGGCTGGGAAACCAGTTAAGCAAACCAGTTAAGCAAAAATGAAATCAAAATTAAGATCAAGAGGTGTTATTCAAAAGTTGTGTTAATATGTCACTGAGCTCAACTTCCCACAGTCTGCATGTATCTCGTCTGGGTCCATTTGTAAAGTTTTTAACATCATGCATGCAAGCATTCTCTTCAGTCATAAGCAGCTCAGTTGTTGTAAGATAGACGGACGGACGGACGGACGGACGGACGGACGGACGGACGGACAGACAGACAGACAGACAGACAGAAACTTAATTCAGATTCCAGCAGCAGGTAGCACCAAAGGATAGAACAGCGCACATGTTATATATTTCACTGCCTGGATTTTTGAGCCCATTTATGTCAATGTTGTCCTTGTTTTCTTTATGCACCTTCATTGCTAATACTATGTATTCAGTTAGTTGTCATGGAGATATATTCATATTCAAATTAAGATTGTTTATTGCAATAACATGAATCACTTTCCTGTGTAGCTTTAGAACGCACACACAATACGCCCAGTTGTCCCGCAACATGCTGAAGCACAATTGTCCCTCCCTCCTAACGGGTAGCGGGTAACACTGGCCTGCACTTATACTGCTAAAACGGGCCTGAGCACCTCTTGTACATAATGTCATAATACAACATATGCATGGCTTACGTGATCATGAAGCGTGCTTAGCTCATTGGAGAACAGCATAAAGAACATGACTGCTACTTTACTGACTTTGTGGCTTATTTTGAGTCATTTTAGTTAGAAACAGCCATAACACTCTGGCATTACTCGATAATGAAGGCTGTCCACATTGTGTACCTGTATACCTTGAGGAAGGATCGGAGCACACTGATTAAACAAACTGGACTTTGGGGGTAAAGCGTGCTTGGGCACGGTACAGATTTGCTACTGTGAGTGCGCCCAGTCAAAATTAGTCAATATTCCTGTCAAACCTGGGGAATCATTGGTCAAAGAAACTGAGAAAAGTTTTACCTTAGTGCCCAGAAACTGTATGTTACACAGTGAATGATGCTCCTATTTGTTCTACAACAATTTGATTGTGCACAAATAGGCTAATTTTCAGTCAGATATGGCACAACTTCCTTAAAGGCTGTAGTTATTTTCACACTATTACTACTATTACTTGTTTTGTACGCACGTTTAAAATTAAGATGTTATAAGACCGACTGGATGGTCAAGATACTGAAGCATCCTGTGATTAGGCGGCAGGAAAACTTCCCCACAGATTTAAAGACAGTAAAACATGAATTATGTTTCATAATAATGTAGTTATATAGGGTAATATATAATGTTTTGCTTAATTTGATCTTGTTCTTCAGAAGTAGCAGCAACACCTTGATGGACTAGCACGTGACTCAATAAGGTTTGGGTCTCAGTGCTAACAGTAAAGAGGCATTTGCATTAAAATCAATCCAAATTAAGTGCAGTCATAAGATTATACACACAACATGAGTCAAACCCCTCACTGCAGCAACATGAACATAATGGAACAGAGTACATAATGGTTTGAAAAATGTGGCTTTCTATGTTCCCATGTAAATCATTTCCAGTAAGCACTTCCTTTGTTTTGCTGCTCATCTGTGACACATTAAACTTTTTTATTCATAGTTCGTCACCATTCTGTGTTTTATGTGCTTTGCTGTATGCTTCCTTTTTGCATTAAATAGGTGGAAATTCCCTTTAAGTATTAAGTTGTGTTTCTCCTCTGCTTGTATAGCATACCCACTTCCTCGCCCCTGCATCAGAGCCTCAGACCCAATGACAGTCATAATATCAACATCCACCAGACGACTTCATCAATCAAGTTCTTGATTGCAGTTGAACACTCTGCAATTCTTTTAATAAAAAAAACAAGTTTCTGTGTTTTTAAAAGGTCCACCTTATTCACTTAAGAAGGTAACATGTAGGTCAGGCCTAGACTGGCCCGCGGATCAGTTCTATTTACAATTAAAAAATATATAACTAATAAACGGGGGAAAACTTGTGAATGACTGTCATTGTTGCCACAGTAAAGTATTAAAAACAGCACAGCGCTCTCGTTTATTAGAACATCTTTGGTCCTGTGCTAGCAGCCTATCACAAGCTTGTGTTGTTGATGGGAAAAGCGGCTTGCGCAGTGTACTGCTGTGGTGGGCTTGCAAGTCTCGCCCCTGGCTCCTTAACTTTCAGAAAAGTTGGCCCCCTGAACAATATAGTTGAATAGCCCTGATGTAAGTCAAAGATAAGTATTCTAGAGACCACTGAATGTTCCAGGTTTTCTAAAAACACTCAATTAGTAATTTAGTCTAGTTTGAAACAGACGTGTTTCCTAAACCTTTTAAAAGACAGCTGTGATAGGCATTTGAAATGTGTTTGTGTAACTGAGTATAAGTGATGCTCAAGATATTGATAATATTAGTTAATCTGTCAGAATGACAATAACTTAAACATATAAATGATATTCATAATAAAATGTCCTTATAAAGGAGTTTAAAAACTGCCCATGGAAATCATTGCCTCTTTTCAGAATGTGTTGAATCCCCCAAGCTTTATATTTGGATTATAACCAATCAGTCATTTCAACTTTGGGTAATTATCAACACATGAATAAATTTGTTTAAATTTAAAATATCAATTGTGACCTTCCAAGGTTGAAATGAGAAGGACATATGTCTTATATTTTCCCGTAACAATAACTTAAGGTTAAGATCATTCAAAATACTTAACTCTATCAACAGCTACAATCAGAAATGTCCCTGCTTTTCCTACAATATGGGCTCTTAACAAAATTGATTTGTTACTGACAAAATATTTTAAGAAATGTACCCTTTTATTGCTAGTAATATAATTGTCAAAATGTAGTTGACATTTTTTACGCATTGAAGAAACATGACAACTTTCCAACTCAATGTTCCTTTCTCGCAGCTAATCTTTGGGTCAAATGACCAAGCGTTAGATTTGCACTAAGTTAGTGAAATCATTCCCAACCACAAACACAAAATTAGTAATGGGTTTACTTCTTAAAATATGCAAATGTATTGCACTGAAGTTCAAGCCCATCATTACTAACTGGTTAGGTTTTTTTAGAATTATTGTGTGTTGGCAATTACATTGTATGCATGGTCACAGAATAATAAATGAATTGAATCATTGATCAATTATATTTAAAGTAAAGCTGACAGCTGGATATTAACAGCTTGTTTACATTAACGTCACATTGCCTCTCGTGGATTATAAAGAGAATGCAGACATAAAAGCCACAAGATGCCTCTTTCAGAGTTCCAAAACATCCCTGTATTAATTGTTAACATTTATTTATCTCTAAGTCACCTGCTGTGATTACCTTACGAGAGCAGAATTCAATTCATCATGTATATAACATCAATGCTATAATCACATATGGTTTCTTTAACTGGTGTTGCTGCTCAAGAATGCCAAGAAAGAAAATAAGTACTGAGAATACTGGTCTTTACTGTGTTCACTCACAAGTTTTCGCAGGGCTTGCACCTCAGACAAATTGACGTAATGCAATATTGGGTTGCAAGATGTTCACATACGATCTCCAAGATGTGCTATGAGTCATTATAATAGAAGAAGTGGAAACATGATTGGCGATGCTAGAGAATTTGCTTTCATTGACGATAGAGTTTCCTCCATAACAACGTAAGGTAAGGAGTGACAGCTTAGAGTTCTCTCTGTCTTCATAACATAATCACAATATAAATCACATGGCATATCCTATTATCACTTTGTGTAAAAAAAAAAGGTATCTCCTTAAACTTTCCAGCACATACTAAGGTATTTTGTTCTGTAGTCGGTGGTCTGAGCCTGAAGACCGACTACACAACAAAAAGTTCACTCTTTTCTCGATCCAGAAGTTCTCATATTTGGTGTTTTAGTCATGAGATGGGCATTTGATAAGTTAGTATCCTCTGTTTCTAGCAAATTCTCATATAATGGTGTAAATAACTTTAAAGCAGGTATTTCTGTAAACAACAAAGATAGTCTAGGTTTTTTTGCTATTGCTGTTGAAGAATCCACTTTGTCCATTGTGACAGCAGTTGCTCTCTTTAAAAGAAATAGTAACCTAACCTCTGCCAAATGAAAGCACATTTTGACAGCAGTGACCTTTGACCTCTGACTCTCAGCAACAAACTCAGAGCTTTTGACCCTGAACTTGATATGTTGACAGACCTGATACGAGTTGGTGGAAGACTTCAGAACTTTGAAGGGTCTCTTGAGATTTCTGTTCACCTGGTGGTGTTGGATCTTGAGCATCACGTCACCAAACTGCTCATTAAGGATTTTAATGAGCGACTTCTCCATCCTGTCCCTGAGTGTGTTTTTTCTGAACTCTGTAGACATTACTGGATTCTTCGAGGGAGACAGGCAGTAAAACGTCATCGAGCAGATAAACAAACTATTTTCTGCCATCAGTTAGATGAGCATGTGCCCCAACAGGATAATAACTTATTGGCTCTATTTCTAGTTGACATTTTGGACCAATTACAAACATATGCATTTATTTTGTTCAAGTAATATTTTGATAGCCATCTCTTTACTTTATGCCACTGGGTTTATCTTTTGTTTTCTGTAAGATCTTTTTTACTACAACTCTTGTTTCAGTATGGCCCAGGGAGGGCAGTGGCAACCTGGAGACAAGGAAGTGGGTTTCCAGCATACTAAGTGCAAAGGATGAGCAGAAACATCCAGTCCTAGAGCTAAAGAGAAGAGGATGGCAGCAGTTTGTCCAAATAGTGGTGAAGCATATGCGCCACGGCACGTCATTATAAGTGCTAAATGGAGAGCTTATTGAGGTCCATTTGCTGCCATGGGCTACACCCACTTAGTGTTAACCACAGACAGTGGTTTGTGAATCCCCACAGTGGAGCTTACACCCAGCAACTTGAGAGAGCATAGCTGAAGTTCTAGTCCAATTTTAGAGAAAACAGAACAAAAAAATTGTAGGCAAAAAAACTCTTGGTCATTGAATGGACTCACTGGACCCACCTGACTCCAACTACAACTATTAATATCAGTCTAATGTCTATTATCATTATTGTGACTCTGAGAGCTGATGTGCTATGATTAACCTGATCAGTCCTCTACATTTCGTTGTGATTATACTTGCTAATGTTAATATTAGACTGATCAGTCTATTATCGTTCTTAGCTGTTAATATGTCATACTTTTACCATCACTACTGGCATTGCTGTTATAAATCGTTTTTATTCATTGTTGTTAATTTTGTTGCTTTGTTATTCTCTATCCATCTCTCTGAATTTCCAACTTTTCAAGCGCAACACAGTTTCAGCAGATGGCTATTCAACATGAGTCTGGTTCTGCTCAAGGTTTCTGCCTGTTAAATCACCAGTTTTTTCTTTTCCACTGTTAGTTTGTTAAATGAAGCCAAGTGTCATGCTCATGGTGGATTAACATGGGTAAATAAAGTGTTATAATATATCAACTTGCTCTTTCTGTAAGGTGTCTTGAGATTACATTTGTTATGAAGTTGCCCTACACAAAGATTACGATTGATGACACTATGATAATGATAATATTTGTTTAAACATTTAATGTGGTACATTGAAACAGATGTATGAATGTGTATGAGAGGGGTGTAGGTGAGAGATGGCCGTCGTCTTTAAGGCTGGTCTGGGAGGTTGATCAGAGATCGAGCGAAGAGAGACTCAGAGTGGGGGTTCCATCTCGGGCATTAATCTACCTGAACTGATTATAGCTCCAAAAGAGTCAGATTTAAATTGAGCTTAGTTGAGTGTGTGCTTGACGCAGATTGCTGACGTTGTTACGGATGTAGCAGTTATGCCTGAGAAGACCAGCGTCCGAGGACCTGGATGGTTTGATGGTTTGATCAGAGATTCCTTGTCTGGCTGCTGTGAATGCTGCACCGATGCGGAAAGAATGGGTCGAATATTGTTTTGACATTATGCCATAGATTCTGAGTACTTGGTGTAGGTGTTTCTGAAACCAAAATCGAGTGGCCTTTTTTCCAGTTTTGGTTAGAAAGAAAGAAAGGATGGTGTGGTAATGCTTGAGTTGTATACCTGGAGCTGATATATTTTGTCAGTGTATGTATGGGCTCAGATAGGAGTTGAGGCAGAAGATGAAGATGGGAAAAGTGACTCCAAGTTGATCTGATTTAATTCGTCAGTGCGTGAATATGAGAGAATCTGAAGAATGGATAGTCATGTCTGATAGCTTCGAATGAACGGAAGGATTAAAGGCTATTGATGTTGGGGCGAATTTTGAGCACCTCAGGAAACCAAAGAAAGCCAGCAGGAACATGGGTTCCATGGTCAAATTGACCATTGGGGATGAGTAGCCTGAACGCAGGGAATTAATGCAGAGGCCTAGAAGGTCAGAAATCAGAGGCAGGCGCTTTGTTGTTACGGTTGGTTCCTGTTTTCTTAAAGGGATACTTCACCCATTTGCATTAAGTTTTAACGGGAAAGCTCCGTATTTCTTTTCTGAAAAGGAGCCTCCGATGACGCAAGAATCGTCATTTTGCGTCATCGGAGGCTATTTTGGTTAGCAGGGGTGAAACTACATCGCTAGTTCCTCATATTTTCGACCTCTGAAGCTACAGACCTATTACAGATCAGTGGGTGGGACCTCACTCCCAGAATTGAAACTTAACGTCCGCCATATTGCTTGGAAGCTATTGCGAGAAAGCTGATAAGAACCGAGAATGGCGAAAAAAGTATGTTTCAACTTCAAACTGATATGGATGGATTTTTAATGTCTTGTGCTCGATCCGGATGTTCGTGGCTATCTCTACGAGCCGCAATATAACGGCGAGGCGGCTTCTGCCTGTTGGCAGCTGTGAGGACAAGGAGCCTGGGCCGGCTCAAGCTGGGGCGGACTGGTGGTGTCGGTGCTCTAACTGTTTGCCTATGGACACAGACATAGAGTCCATTTGCTGCCAGGAATTTTCAAGTCTGTTATCACCTAGTACACGAATAACACCGAACTGTTAGTCACAGAAATACCTTTAGAACAGTAATTTAACGCAGCACTCACCCAGGAGATGACTCCGACCCTGCAGCGTGTCCTTTTGCCGTCACCTTATGCTACTATTCTGAAAGATTACGTGCACGTTTAATGAATGATAGTTTTTGCGATTGATGTTGCATGACCATACATGGATGGTGGCTTCAGATGCACATGAGTACAATCAATCGATTCCAGTCACATTAGAAAACCCAGCAAGCTCATAAAATGTTCACTTAATCACAGTTTGCTGAGCATCGTTGTATGGTAATCTGATGTATCGTGGAGTAAGTGACTTGATACCTGCACACACGGCTGGCATTATTCAATTAATAGTTTTCTGTGATATACCAGATCTATCCCCGATCTCCTGCTGAAAGGTCCCGTTGGCCAAAATGCCCAGCATGTAGAGCAACTGCCCTGGCACAGGTATGGTATTGGAGCACCGGGTTTCCCTCCCCAACTGGGGTTCCAGATTTTAGTGTAAATCCATAAGGAGATGCCTTGGTAAATGAAAGCAACTTATTAGCCACTTATCACACTCCACGAAAAGATCCTTGCCGCCCCCGAAAATACCCTTGGGTCCTCAAGAGCTTTGATAGTCATCCAG
The DNA here is from genome assembly GCA_020745685.1 of Tautogolabrus adspersus. NCBI lineage: Eukaryota > Metazoa > Chordata > Actinopteri > Labriformes > Labridae > Tautogolabrus > Tautogolabrus adspersus. The sequence continues at coordinate 9,991,854 of CM036541.1, read as the reverse complement.
TCTTAGCACTGGCAGATCTGGTTTGAATTTGTGACTGCATAAGCATCTAACCTATCACATAGCAGACCGATTAAACTACCCATTGCTTTATATTTACTTTAATTAATCGATAAAGAAAATACTTATTCATCAAATATAATACACATCAAAAGAAATCACCTGAAAGCTTGCGCTGCTCAACATTATTTAAAAAGTAAAATAGTCTACAGTGATCGGTAGAGGTGAAGTGAAATGTAAAATACCTTTCAGATGCCATATCCAATCTATCTATAAATCTGTGAACCTGAAAAGGCACTGCACTAGTATAATCCAATAATTCTCTGACATAGCCAGATTTACTAAATGCTGCACAACAAGTCCCCACTGACTTCAAAACATGCGTACACAAGCTGTGACCTGACGTGGGATTTGAGCATATCCTCCGCCTAAATCCAGATTGATAAATGCTGAGCTTTGCATGGAAATGACAATGCACCCACTTTTCTGTCGTACATACGTTTGATAAGTGAGGGCCACTGAGAGCTGCTTTGTCACTGTACCTTGAGCCTCAAGGGAAGTGGCACCACAGCATTTTGAATCCCTGCTGCCCCTGCTGGATAGGGATTGAATAGTTCCAACCACTTCTTTCCTTTCTCTTTATGTTAGTTTTTCCCCAGACAAATTTGTTTTTTTTAGTGTGTAATTCAGGAAATAGCCAACTATGTATCCAGCAGTCAGTTTCATCAGGATTTATCAAAGGAATCTTGAGTTATGAGCAAATATGTGACAGGCCATGCCTAATGTCATCAATCAATATGACACTTGAGATATTGATTTTTACTCACCCCTAGAGCATGCACACCAATTTTGGTTTCAAACCTGCCCACCCAATTTTGGGGTACCAATTTTTGGTATATTTGGCCCCTCCTACAAGTCAGAATCAAAATGCATTGCAAGGCCCGTTTCTAGACACGCTTTGATTATCTGTACCAAAGTATATGAAGATTGGACAAATCGTTTATGAGATATGGCCTTTCTCTGAAAAGCTCTGCCTCTATATCATAATCAGTATTTGCTTGAGTTCATCATAAGCTGATGATTAACAAAAATATGTCCATGTTGTCATTGTACTCAGTGGAGCACAATCATTAACTTATTATGAAATAAATGAGGAATCCCAGTAAATACCATGGCTTAGGCCCATTGTGTAAATTAACACAAAAAAATAATTGTTATTAATTAATTGTTTGTGTTAATTGTAAATTAACACAAAAAATAAAGTATGCTACTAATTCATGTCATAAGTAATTTGGGAATGAATGTATAGCACTTCATTTATTACTCATATATTACTCATGTTAATCATATAGTTGCAGATTAATGCATGGTCCTTCAGGAGTCTTTCATGATTACTATCAGGGAATTTAATAAGCATTAATGCACGCTTATCAGCATAACAGTACAGGTAGTTCATTCTGTTGGAGGCCTTCTGCAAGCCTCATTGGCTCCCTGTTGTAGTGGAAACACAAAAGCTCACATAAAGTTGATAAGACTCGATGTAATGGTGTCCTCTGTCCACCAGGTGTCATGACATGATTCACAGCTGAACAAATTCATGCATTCATTGGGCCTTTACTGAGTCTCACTTAAATATCACAGAATTTAGCTTGCACCATGACGTGCTGTTTTTGTTAGCCTGTGTGTGTGTGTGTGTGTGTGTGTGTGTGTGTGTGTGTGTGTGTGTGTGTGTGTGTGTGTGTGTGTGTGTGTGTGTGTGTGTGTGTTTGTGTGTCTTCTAGTAAATCTAGGCTGTACATGCCACTGATATGGAGAGAGAGGGGAGGTAAGTCAGCCATAATACACACACACACACACACACACACACAAACACACACAAACACACACAGAATAAGATACAAAAGAAATAAGACATTAAGAAAAAAAACAAGAAATTAAAGTAACCAAAAAGGTTTGTTCTGTGCTCTGGCTTCTTGTAACTGTGAGCTATTGTTGTACATTTTGTAGCGCTATTTCATTTCTGATACTGACGAGATGCTTTTGCTCTGTTTTCAATTCTTTCTGTGTTTCAGCTCTATTGATGCTTAATTTAATTAAATTTTTCTTGATTTTTATCCATCATTTATTGTTGGAACTTTGCGCTGACATAAACAAAACAAGCACTCTTAAATATAAAACTTAGGAATGATTGCATTTGTTGTAAAAGAAGTAGTATCAGTAGAAGTATTATAAGGAAAGCCCCACTACTTTCAAGTTGTACCAGGTACAATACTTTAGTATTCTCCACCTCAATACAGGATTTAATGAAGCCTTGCTTCAGTGTCATTTAGATCACGCTATCAGTCAACTTGACTAAGCCAAGTGTGCTGAATAAGCCTGATGACCCTTGGCTTCACTCAAACCACAGGTCACATGGAAACATGGTTTAGTAAACAAAGCACACATAACAGAACAACCTCAGGGTCCTCACGTCCTTCATTTTATCAGCTGTTATGAACTCATTTGTTGCTACATAATAAAGTGTCATTTTGCACCAGCTCAGAGGAAAACCTGTTGTAGTAGCATTTCATGAACACAAGATGGTGCTGCTGTAAAATAATGAGGGATACAGTTTCTGCCGCCGTTTTCTCAGAAGAAAATAAAAACCTGATGTCTCTATTTCAAAGGAATGTTTTATGGGGAAATAAAAAAAATCAACCAATGTTATCTCGATTTGACTGAATTGACAGATTTAGCAGTGTGCCAAAGTTAAACACACCTTTTTAGAGAAGGATGTTCTTCCACTACGACTTCATGAAAAAACAGGTTTGATGAAACAAAGAGTTGAATTAGATGATGTATGATGACCTTTGAATTAAACACAAGTCTAATGAGAAATTTCTTCTCCATGTACTACACAGATACAAAAACCAAGTGATAGTCTAAAGTTGCCTTTCTCATTGTAGATGGTTATGAATGAGTTTTGGGGAAAACATATGAATATACTTAAGACTCTATACAATCACCCAAATGCAACGATCTCTTTACAAGCTCAATCCAAGTGGCACGTGACATTGGATGCAGAGTCTGCATTACATTGGCAATATTGCTTGGGCCACTAGCACAGGAAATAAGGATTTCTATTAACGTGAAACATATAGTGGTAAAAGACAACGATCATGTACTGAAGATGTGTTATTATGTATTGATCAGGCACAAAGAATGATCCTGTTTAGTTCCTTAGCATATCTTGTTTTTCTTTGGTACTACATAAACAACACGTGATTGGTTGATTGCAATGGTGGAATTATAATTGTGAAAAACAACATGACAAAAATCACTTGACTGTGTTGCATTACTACAGTATGGAATTAAGATTAAAAAAAATAGAGACAGGCTAGGGACATCATTGTGTAATTATAATCATAAACTGATACAAAATAATACACAGAACCTTTCAAGTAGGAAATGCTGTGAATTTATGATGATGCCAAATTCTGTCTGTGTCACAAAAGACTATTGATTCTTAAATATGTTTTTTTTAGCGTAATTTACTCAGTAAGCATTAGGACCAAGTGATATCAGATAGCATTAGGTTTTAAACACCTTGCCTACAAAACTTGGTTCTGAACAGTTTTCAGTCATTTAAGCCATTAGAGATGGGTCTTTTCCTGGTTTTACTGCAGCCCGGTAAATCCTTATCACAAGATGAAAACTCAAACATATTCTAACTAAACATTGGATTTCTTTCTTTATAATGCACTAGAATTATCAGTGCATCTGCAATCAATGCAAAGGGGGAATCACTCAAAGAGCTGAATATAATAGAGTTGTTAATATTTTACTGACTGAAACAGTTTGAACTAGAACTGAAGTGCAGGCAGCAAGCAGCTGCACCATGACACGCTGTCATGATGGATGACGTGATATCCAATATGTACTCATGTGTGTTTGAACACTGATGCACCTGCTTAGTTAAAGAAAAATTAAAAAGGCATTGATAGCTGATGAGTACAGGTCTTTGAACTCACCATGGCCCTGTCATGTTGTTGTGGAATACAGACATCAATTAAATAGCCTATCAATCAAAAACCTTTTTTACATATTGGGCCAGAGCACAACAAAAGTTATCTCGTGACACATAGCATCGTGCAGGCCTAGATGACACTTTTTGAATATAATTTACAGAGACACAACATTTCTTATTCATGAGCCATCCAAACTTCCTTTGAACAGGCAGAAATCTCAAGCAGAACCAGACTTATTGGTGGAGTTATCTGCCATGACCTGCTGGTCAATAAAAGAGGATATAGTAAGAGACAGAATGAAATGGTAAAAGACAAATGTACAGGTGGATTGTGGGACAGGGGCTCACAGCAAAAAAAAAAAAAACATAACACAGAGGTAGAACACATTTTTAGTGGCCATTCTAATTATAAATGTGTCTTCTTTAACAGGGTGTTAAGGTTGATGAAAAGAGACTAGTTGGCAACATCTAAGGTTGCATCAGTCTGGTGTGTGTCGTCTGTTATCCTGTTTGCTCTGGTTCAGTGGTTCTGGTTTGAATATTTGAAGGCAGGTCTGACAGGAACCTACATATAAAGGTTGAATGACGTCAGCAGTGGGTCCACTCAGTAAAGGCAGCATCTCCTCCTCCCTGCACAGCTGCTTCTGCTGCTGGCCCTCGTGCGTCTGAGGTAAGACTTATGCAGCGCTCACTGTTATTTCTAACCTTTTAAGAGTTTCATAAAGACTGGTACCATTTCTTTAAAGTCACTGACTCACACTGCTACTTGTTTCTCCACAGGATAACTTCCCATCAGTCATTTTCTTCTGTCTTTGCTCTTTTTTGGAACTATCGCCATGGGAGGACTGGATGCGCTTCGGCAGTGTAATTTTTTAAATTGGCTCAGGGAGGAGAGACAGTCAAGGAAACTGATTCTCTTCATCGTTTTTATCGCTCTGCTACTGGATAACATGTTGCTCACTGTAGTCGGTAGGTGCACTCCTGCTTTTATGTCTTTTATGCATTTCCCAAGTTTTTTTCTTTCGCAACAGGTAGTTTAGTACAATTTGCAAATTGCCTTGTTAATGCAGCGCAGTCTGTCTACCCGCACTGCATGAAACTCCAAGGTTTTTTATGTGGGCCAAATCCTCCTAACGAGAGATAATAATAGCGTGAGATGTCAAGTTTAGCCTGGTAAATGAATGACCAATGCAAGTGGCTATAGTCAACAAACAGGAACAATGATGACGATGACGATTTGTTTTTCTTACATTTATCTTTTTAATCTAATAATATCCGCTAGACATAGATATCCATTGGAATGAATGATAACGTCGTACGCAGACAGGGAATATTAAAAGATCCCTTATATGGGCTCCATCACTCTAAGAAATGGAACCAGTAAATGCACTTACACTTAAAATATTACAATGAAATAAAAAAGTTAATTTTAACATAAACGTGATGTATTTTAATGGCCCGTTCTTTTCATTTTTCAAAATCTCCTTCAATCTTGTGTGTTTATAGCGCAGCTTTGTTTGGTTTCCAGGAATAAATTAATGATATTTGAAGAGGCTTTTCTTTTTCAGTAAGTTATTGTGTGAATCTACTGCAGTGAGTAAAATGTCTTATATGATCATATGCATGATTTGATTAGCTTTTAAGAGGAAATTCTAAATGTCTATTAAAATCCCTATATAATAAGAAAGTTCCATTGTTACCCTGAAATTCTCCTAAAATCGTTTTACATTAGTTTGGGGTTAATGTATAGATTTTTAGGATGAAAATAAAAGGGCTGAGGTTAAAAAAAGAACTAATTACTGAGATCAGAATCAGTGTTCAGTTCTGACTGAAGAAATCATACCAATCTAAGAATGTAAGAGAAACACAAGTAATAAATGAGCTGAACAATTTAGCAAATCATTGACTATTATGACTCAGGCAATGGGACATGATGCAGAATTTAATGAATAAACTCATGAAATAACCATGAACCTATTTTACAAAAATGAACCTATTTAACAAGTCCCTACTGTATTCAAAATGATCTATCATATATCATTCCAAGTGTCACAATGATAAATGATATTTGGAGATTGTATATGGATATTTGTACCAATATATCATTTTCAATATGTAAGAATACATGAGTTATTTGGCATCATGAAAAGTCAATATAAGGACATAAATTAAACGTCTAGTGCATGTTATCTCTTGTTTCTTTATTTTCTATTCATAATGACAAATCTACGTGTCTGTTATGGATTGATACAACTTAGAACGTTTGTGACCGTTTACTGCAAAATTGAAGATTCTCAACAAACTAAGCGAAAAGGTAAAAGACGATCAAAATGAACATGTTCTCTCTGCATACAAAACATCAACGGACACTAAAATTTGTCTTCATCAAGTCCATACATTTGTATTTTCAAGTACTGTAAGGTTTAGCTGACCCTTTAATGTTTTTAAGACGATGTTCTTAGACGTCAACATTAGCCCAACATAATAATATAATATCTGAATGTTACTTTAGTTTTGATCATTTAACACATCTGCATGCTCTTATATTACTAGCTTGAGACTACAAGTAGCCTAACTGACAGAAGAGTGCCAAAAAGAAAATGAAATAAAAGTAAGCTGACCCTGTTATCGTTTACTTTTTTCAGTCTGTCATTTAACAGAATTATTTCCAAGAATTATTTTTTTTGTCCTGACATTAGCCTGTAAATGCTTCATATGTGCTTCTTCTTGACCTGTAATGTCTATGTTTGATGACTTGCTGTGTAAATGTCTGCATGCATCCACCTCTTTATTTTCTGTAAATGCAGCTTCAGGGCGTATTCCTGCCTGCCTGATTCACGTCATGTGCAGTGCTCTATTAATCCCCCTCCCCACTGAACTATAAATAAAGTTCAGCTCTTATTATAGAATTTCCGGGATTGCAACCTTACTGGATCAAATTTAGTCAGAAACTTTGTTTACATAGATAATGATGCCAGTGGTTCTTATTGTAAGCTACAGACTGGGTAAAATCTTTTGGAGAAACAAGCATTAGTGAGCTAGATTTTGAAGGGATTGAACAGGAAAAAATGGCAAAGCCACTCCCTTCAGGCCACATTGATGTGCACAGCCTCTTTTATAGTGCAGTACGAGTCACTCCGTGTCAGTGCTAACCATCAAGCTACCTTTCTCTGGTTTAATACCATTCTAGTAAACCAACCTGCTATCTGTACCCCATGCCTAATTGCCTTTGGAAATCAATTAATCAGTTCAAAAGAAAAAACTGGGTAAAATTGTTAATGGACCTGAGCTTGTATAGCACTTTTCTAGTCTTCTGGTCACACCATACCCATTCCCAGCCATTCACACACTGATGGCAGAGGCTGCTATGTGTCCATTCATATTAACTAATCCATTCATTCACATGCTGCTGATTTAACAGCGGGTGCATCCCAGCTCCTGCATCCACATGTTGATGCAGGAGCTGGGATCGAACCCCCAACCTTACGGTTGAGAGTCAACAAAACTTATTACAGGTCTATAAAAAGCCACAGATGCAGTTTTTTCGTTTCAAAGTTTGATGTATTGATTGCTGTCAGGATGTCATTTCCAAATACAACAAATATTACAAAAATGCTTTAAAATAAATTGTTTACTCTAGCTTGAAAGTCACATTATTCAATTCAATATTTACAATAGATCATATTCCATGGCTACACCCATACTTTACTACTATATCATCAAATGGAAACAATCTGCATGTGATTGTGGTTTTTTGAAACCCAATAACAACATTTTGCCGAAACACCCAATTACATTGGAACAAATAGGATACATTCTGAAGTGGTCCAAGGTTTCTCCCGAAAAAAGAGACTAAATTCTTTCAGAGGATTAAATCTCAACATCACAATAAATCTGAACTTTGATTGTCAAGAGGAAGTAGGGTGTTATTTCTGAAAGTAGGTTTTGACTTATTCAATTGTTACTATTCTGCACTTTATTCACAATAAAATAATTCCATTAAATTCCATTGTATAGGTGTTGGCAGAAGGCTGATAATCAAATGTGATCAACGATCCTTCAAATAATTAAAAATGTTTACAAAAACTAGATAAATAAAAACAAAGATTGGCTTCTTCAAGGCTTTTTTTTTCTCTAGGATTATGCTTATGAATCACCATAAGGGAGCCCACCTTGTTCTCTTCTGACATATGCTGCAGTGACATGTGGATTAGTATCATGCCAGTGAGCATCAGTCAGTGGTCATGTCATATTTCATTGCATCAATCTCCTCTTGCCTCTCTTTGCCCTGCAGTTCCCATCATTCCCAGCTACCTGTACAACCTGGATGAGTCAACAGAAGCGGCGTTGAAGAACAACACCCTTTCACAGCAGGGTGCTCCAGGGGCCTTCAACAACATTGTGTCTCTGTACGACAACACTGTAAGGACATCAGGCTTCAACATGACAACCAGGTCTGCTGATCTGGTCCCCACAGCCCTCACTGCTGCTGCACCACCTCAGAACTCATCCGACTGTCCGAAGGCCAATAAAATGCTACTCAATGAGAATGTCAAAGTGGGAATGCTTTTTGCCTCCAAGGCCACCGTACAGCTGATTACCAACCCCTTCATAGGGCCACTTACAAACAGGTATGTTGTTTTTTTGTCTGCAGAGATTAGTGACATAATATTTACAACCTGTGGAATTATCAGTTATTAATAATTAGTAACACTTATTACCAGGAAAACTTGAATATTATTATTGACTTATTAATAGCAGCCTAAAATTGTGTTTGAGAGAATCATGTTTATGTTTCTTATCTTTAAGCCCTTAGTCACCTCAAACAACAATCTGCTATTTTGGTAGTCATTTATAAATTAATTATTGATTTATTAGGGTTAAAAAAAATTAAGGAGTATAACATGAAGATAAATCACAGGGTGAAACCAAAATATTTTGGGGATATAAATGTTGGCACAGCAATCATTTCTTAAAAATGATAAGTGAGTAATTTAGAAAGTCCATCCTTTCCCCTTGACATATCTTTAGGGCTAAAAGAAACAGTTTGGAGTAATGATTTATTTTGTTTAAACTATTTTTTGTTTGGTCTACAAATAGTGAAATCCTTTTAAAATAAATACCATACCATACAATACCATGTTATCTACGATACCATACAATACCAAACCTGACCATACCATACCCTCTGATCCACCATACCATACCATACCATACCATACCATACCATACCATACCATACCATACCATACCATACCATACCATACCATACCATACCCTCTGATCCACCATACCATGCCATACAATACCATACCATACCATACCCTCTGATCCACCATACCATACCATACCATACCATACCATACCCTCTGATCCACCATACCATGCCATACCATACCATACCATACCAAGTGATCTACCATACCATACAATACCATACCAAGTGATCCACCATACCATACCATGCCATACCATACCATACCATACCCTCTGATCCACCATACCATACCATACCATACCCTCTGATCCACCATACCATACCAAGTGATCTACCATACCATACCATACCATACCAAGTAATCTACCATACCATACCATACCAAGTGATCTACCATACATACCATACCATACCATACCATACCATACCATTCCATTCCATTCCATACCATACCAAGTGATCTACCATACCATACCATACCATACCATACCAAGTGATCTACCACACCATACCATACCATACCAAGTGATCTACCATACCATACCATACAATACCAAACCTGACCATACCATACCCTCTGATCCAGCATACCATACCATACCATACCATACCATACCATACCATACCAAGTGATCTACCATACCATACCATACCATACCATACCATACCAAGTGATCTACCATACCATACCATACCATACCATACCATACCATACCATACCATACCAAGTGATCTACCATACCATACCATACCATACCATACCATACCATACCATACCATACCATACCAAGGGATCTACCATACCATATGATACAATATCATACCATAAAAGCAAATGTTTATCCTAAGAAAATTCCATTAACTCTTAAATAAAAAAGAGACTAAGTAAAAGCAGCAAATTCTTAATTCCAACATGGAAAATTGTTCTTGAAGAGTTCTTAAAGCTATTTGACCTAAAGCTGATTGACTTATCAATCAGTGAAGTAGTTCAAATATGAAGCTGATAATAGAATTATTTTTTAATATCTACTACAAAAAGTAGCACAACATTTTTAAAGGGATATCAACTCCATAGACCCATCATCTCTGATATAACAAAAAAGATTACAAAATAAAGCCTTAATATGCAGTCCAGTTAAGGTTTGGGACTGTATTTGTTTTACTCAGGAAACAAGACATAACTTTAATGTAAATCTTTGCCACAAGCAAAAGAAAAGTTACAGTTTCTAAATTGGTATCTGCATGAGTTGTGTAAACTCTGTGCTTTGTGCATGGATTTTAAAAATCTGAGTAGTAACATGTCCATGATTTTGAAAAAAACATTATGTACTGTGATGACGTATTTACTGCTGCATGTTGTTATGTTTCTTAAACTGCTGTACCTGTGCCTATCTGTCCGTCCGTCCGTCCATCCATACATCCATCCATACATCCATTCATCTGTCTGTCTTATATGCATCCATTCGTCTGTCTGCCCAGCTATTTCAGCTGGGTGTGAATGTGTGTGACTGTAATAATAATGATGGGCAGATGGGAATTTGACATATCAGCCTCTGCCATCAGTGTGTGAATGTAGTGTGAATGTGGAAAGTGACATATTGTGTAAAAGTTATTTGAGTGGTCAGAAGACTAGAAAAGCTCTATACAAGTCTAAAGCGATTTCTGATGAATGCAATATTGTAAGCTAAATGTTTATGAGGCTTGTGTCATTTTTCAGCTTGAACTCTTCTTCCATTGAAAATGTTGTATAATTTGGGGTTGATTTGAGCAGTTTTACTGAAGCCAGGCTGTTTTGTTGCTATAAGGTAATGCTTCCATACAAAGACAGAAAGGCTAGCACTCTTACAATAGTTACCATGTGAGCAACCCTAAAAGTAGCTTCCATATAAAAGTCCTACATCTGGACTGTCAGTAGACTTTTTGAGGTAGAAAAATACTTCAAATAAAATACTACTTTGTAAAGTTAGATGTATGCAACGTTATTGTTAAGTTAAATGTAATCCTTGTCTAACTAAGTGTATATAATGAAATGAAATGTTTAAAAGAAAAAAAAATTGGAGAAGAAATGATAACATTAAAAACACTATGACAAAGGGCAGAGCGATAGTATCATGGTGACTGGCTCTGGATGCAATAGAAGCCTCCATCTAGCCCAGGGCTTAAAAATCCTTTTGTATTATCAGAAACTAGCCAGAGGTCAAGACAGAATAACATCTTGGCTATAATGCAACATCCAACACAAATTGATATTAAGGAGCTGCAACAGAGTCCCTTTTTATGTTCTAAATAGAAAAATCAGATATGGTTTTCACAAGGTAAACATGTCAGTGTAATGTAGTTTCCAGGGTGTAATGTCATGTCAGCCACAACAGATCTAATCTAAGTGAATCAAACAGAGCAGAATTCCTGATTACGTAGGTTTGTGTGCATGTGCATATGTTTGTTTTCATGCATGGATAGCAGTGGATACACTATTCAGATTTCAACCAACATTTGAGTGCCTTCTCAATGAGTGTTATATTTAAAATATATAAAACATGTACAAATATATTTGTCCAAAAGCCGAAAACTCCATTAAAGATAAAAAACCTTCTCAGGATCGCCAACAAGAAAGACATGAAATCAAATTAGGTTTTGAGCCGATAATGTGTGCTGTGTTGTATTCTGCTTTGTTACTCAATCATTTTATATTAAGAATGAATCAATTGATTATCAGTAAGGTCATTGAAGGATAACAGATCAAATTAATAACAGTCCAAAAAATGAAGATGTAATATATATGTTAAGGGTAAAGGGAAAAAGTGTGTATGCTTCAACATTACAGGCTCACCTCAAAGCCGGTATTTAGTGTCTCAGCTGGGCATTCAGATATGCTGTAATTGAAGCAAAGAACGCACTCCCATTACTGCTTCTTAGTCACCTTCCTTTCTTGACAGAGGACAATACAAGGCAAGTCAAGCATGTCAGGTATCTACAGGGGAATACAACAGCTCTTATCTGTATGGCAGCTTTTAGTCTTTTAATGAAAAAAAAGAAGATTTTGTCATCTTCCTCCAGTGTTTCAGTTAAAGTGTCAGGCTGACAATTGTATCAGGCAAGAATCTGTCATACAAATGCTGAATTTCTACATTTCTAGTCATGCTTTGTGTTCACTGTTTTACCAGAGCCTTTTAGTTGTTATGGCTTACAGGTGGAGATTTTTCAGTAATTATGAAGGTGTCTTTTTTTACACCATCCTGGTCAATGTCAATCTGCACCTTCCATACCTAGCATGGTGGCCATAGCAACATTTTATTTAACTGACCACAGTTTTCACTCATGTCATTCTCATACATAATTTCACCCCTCACTTGGTAGAGTATTTTCCATTTAAAAGACTAGAAGTCCTCTGCTGCTTCAGATGTTGAATTATTTCAATCTCACTGCTTCACAAAGAGACAATATGCTGAAAATAATACATTGAAACATTTTAAAAAGCTGTTTATTACAAGCACATTCACATTAACATCTGAAACGAATGATATGCTTACTTTAAAAAATGTAAAATCTGCCTTTCTTTTTCTCGTTGTCCCCTTAGAATAGGATACCAGCTTCCTATCTTTATTGGCTTCTGTATCATGTTCATCTCTACTATCAGTAAGTTTCGGCCAACATTTTGAGACAACCAAGAGTTTGCATCATACTTTTATGTTTCTTTGTCTAAATTTCCTCTGTTCTCACTGTTGTGAAGTGTTCGCCTTCTCATCGAGCTACACTCTGCTGTTTCTGGCCAGATCACTTCAAGGTGTGGGCTCCTCCTGCTCCTCTGTGGCTGGTAAGACCTTCTTTTTGACCCATGTTATGCTAACATTCAGCCTATTCCACTTTACTCCATTCAGCGTATCTGAATATATTTACATAAATTCATAATCTTGAATGAATATTGGTTGTTGAGCCGTTTTTTTTGTAATTAGGGATGTTTGATTGATCATAAATGTAGAGAGGGAGAAAGAGTCCTGCCAGTCCATGGACATGGTGTAGAGTTCCCATAAGTCGGTGTCTGACTTCTGATGCCCCAAATTTATTGGAAAAAAGGAGTACTTTAGTGGTGTCTTGTTACACTGACACTAACACAAGACTTGTAAATTAGCATAGTGTTGTTTTTAAGATAACAGACAAGAACTCATTTATTTTAAACTTTATTTAATGTTCTGTAAATAAGGATAAAGAAGAAACAGCTAATAACAAACGTTAATATCATTTTCTATAATATGTAAACTTGATCTTGTATTAGTGCTTTTGTGAAGTCTGTATTGAAATCAACAGATACCATCCATCACATTAAAAACTATTTTCTTTGTTAAAGAATAAGTTGTGAAATTAACTACTGTATATCTTTAAGTGATGAAAATGTTGGGTGAAGTGCAGCTTATATTTGATCAAATATGCCTACAGTAACTGCAGCAGCATCCAGGCTCTCCAAGTTTTTCTGTTTTCTTTATAGTTCATCTGACAAAAACACAACCTTCGGGTCACATGAACAAAGCAGTGTTTTATACGCCCACCTGGCCTGAATGTGAAAAAAAGAATATTTAAAAAAAAAAAATCTCATACAGTCCACTATATTTATTTAGAAATATCATCGTGAAGCCCTATATCAGTATTTGTTGTGTCTCTTACTTTAAATGTTTGTATGAACAAACTTTGGTCTTTCTGTTTAAATGATTCATCTTTGTGTTTTCAGGAATGGGGATGCTTGCGAGTGTATACACCGACGATGAGGAGAGAGGTCATGCCATAGGAATCGCCCTGGGAGGTCTGGCATTGGGAGTGTTAGGTCTGTATACATACAAACTCATTGTTCAGCTTTTTCTTATCAATGAATAATCTTTGAAGATGTGTTTGGAAGTGAGTTCAAAAACAGGAATGTAACAGAGCATATAATGGGTTTAACTAAAAATAAAACATTATAACTTCATTATTGTGTCCAATCAAGCCACATGTTTCAGCCTTGTCTTGTTATTAAACAAATTTAAACATGAATGTGAAGTTTTCAGGATGCATTTAATGCAATTATCCGATCGGAAAGATGTTTTTTTCAAAACTAACCTGATACAGAAAGTTTTATTAGAAACTGACCATCGAATGTGTCATTCACAGTTGGACCTCCGTTCGGCAGTGTGATGTACGAGTTTGTTGGAAAGACAGCCCCTTTCCTTATTCTGGCGTTCCTTGCTGTGTTTGATGGAGGTACAGTTACATGTTTATTATTATTTTAGCTAAACACTAGGGCTGTCAGCATTAAATGAATGCAATAATGTTTTTAATCATGATTAATCACATGCTATTTTGTCCCTTTAGCTGCACCATGGAAAAGCCTCCGCATCTTTGAATGGCTCATTTACCTTAAAAAAAAACCTCCTAGACAGCTCACTTGGCGAGTCAAAAGTTATATCCACCCACCTCTTTCACTTTTTTTTACCTTTCCTGTTAGCTGTTATAATAAAGTTCTGATCTGTAACAAGTTACTTTTTTTCGTGGTTAAGTTTCTGTCGTAACCTTCGATCTACCAGAAAGCAGATTTGCAGGGTTGAACTCAAACAGCAATATAAGAAGTCTCAGCATAAGACTGTTCCAAAATTCAAAATAAGCCTGACAATTATTTTTAAATGCGAAATACTGACATTTCAAACACGCAATTCAAAATGTGCTTAATCACGATTAAATGTAGAATGTGTGACTTTTTGATCCAGTAGATGTCGTCCTTGAGCTCAGCATTACACCAAAACAAACTGCTGTACCTCCCTTTTTCTGAAGCCTCCGCTCTCCTCCAGCGGCACACCTCCAATCCCTCTCCACTCGCGTTCGCACGAAGGAGTTATGAATTAGAACACACCATAATTAAGCACCATTAAGCGCATGCAGCAAACAAATTCCTGTGGCCTGCATTGTTGTTTAAGCAGGCTAATGTTAGCACACTTTGGTTAACTCATAGCTTCATATTGCACATACATTGACAAGGAATGACCGAGATCTAAAGACATTTACATGACATCAAAATAAGCAGTGAGTAGGCTATGTTCTTCTTTTCTCTAGTCCTTGACTAAAACAGCTTTAGTCGCAAGGCCGTCCCGTCCATGTAAACATGATGTATACACGGCCCGACAACAGTACAGCTGGCGGGACTCACGCTTCTCACTCATTGCATACAGTCATGACTCAGAGAGACATTTACAGAGGACAAACTTGATTTATGTGTAACATGTTGCACGTTCTTCCTTAAACTGTTGAAATTTAGTGATTAATAGTGATTCAAATTTGTATTTGTTGACAGTCTTACCATATTTTCAAAAATGATTGCTTTGTTGTTGATTCATTGTGTGTTTACAGCTCTGCAGCTCTTTGTTCTTCAGCCCACCAAGGTGGAACCAGAGGTGAGTGTGTTTGATGATTCATTTCCTGAAGAGTATCTCACTTCATTAAGATGACCTTTACAGCTGCAAAGCATTTAACAGAGTATTTTTATGGCCTCATAAATATAACTGGAGAGTAAATAATGGAAGTGTGAGAAGAAACAAAGGGAGTGGATGTCTTGAAACAAATATCCAACAGTTTGGTCAGCATTATTTTTCTTAAACAACACATTTGTTGATGGAACTTGCTGTATGTTATAGAAGTGCAGAGCAGTCTCCTCTCTCTCTCTCTCTCTCTACCAGATATACACTCACACACATTATCCTCTGAGTGACATATAATTGTATTAATAAGTGGAAATTTTCTGACCAAAGAAAATAGCCCTAGGTAAAAATGGATGTCAGTTATATTTGTCTGCTTCTCTTTTCTTTTACCAACGATGGGATTTAAATGCAGTTAGACAAAAATAAAATGACTCTTGAGGGAAGCTTTAACAAACTCCTTGTAACATCAACTACGATCTTTTTGCACTAAGCCCTCCAAATGTATGACCACATTTTTTGTTGTTTATATTTGTATTGGGTGACCACATGTTCAAATCCCCAAACCAGGACCCTCAAATGTCCAAACATGTGCACTTCATTGTGCTTATGCAGGAAACATCTTTTAACATTGTGTGATTATGGATCACACATCACAATGGATCCTCCATTATAATGAATGATTTGCATGAACACACTAACAGTGTGTTTTCTATACTAAAGTTTCCATAAATGCAGGATAATGAATGCGGGGTAAGTCTACTGGAGCTTTAAAGAGACAGACCGTCCCTCATCATGACAGCATACTTCTAGCATACTGACAGGTTCTGTCAGTAAGAGCTGCAAGCCTCACATTAGCCATGGGCTAGCATCAGCCTTAATAACAACTAATTGATTGATTGACACATGAACAGAAGAATCAGTGATGAGTTGACACCAGCTGACGGCACTGTTAATGTTTTTATCACAATGAGTTCAATGATAATGAGCAGGAAAGAAAAGGATCATCTCTATGGAAAACAATATCAATACTATCATTACTGTTCTTACTGTGTTGAAACATTGACATTGGGTAATGTAGTATTTGGACACCCAGCATGGATGACTGGTCTCCCTTCATTAGGATCACAGTAATAGCAACAAACATGCCTCTCTAGGAATGATCCCAATTAGTTTTAATTGTCATTACTGAACATTTTGAAGTTCATACATACATGTCTGTTATTGTGGTAGCAAGATAGTTGTGGTAGATAAATAGATTGGGCAAATTGGCTTTAAGAGTGTTAAAAGTGTTCGAGGCGCCAGTTAACCCAGGTCATTAGACAGTTTTGAACAATATTTAATGACTCTGTGAGAAAAAAAGAGGAAATAGAGGAAGAGAAAGAATGTTTTGTTGCTTCTTTAGGATGACACATGATGTAAAATAAGAGCAGAGATAACAACAAACCTGAGAGTGGCAACAAAGCCAATAGGATAACTTTATTTATGGTCATTAGCAGATTTTTTTCACCTTTTCATTATCCTTCATCTCAGCTTTAGACAAGGTTCCACTGAGACTTACAAACATAATAGTCCCTTTCATTTGATGCCAAGATGCATTAGGCTCACAAAGTGTAATTACCTCTGTCAAGAAGGACATGTTTTTGTGCCTTTTGTCTTTTTGCCTGCTTGCCCCTCAGCATAATAATGAAACAAGCAACTTTATACCAGATTATGCCAGATGATGGATCGGATTCACAAACAAGCAACAATACTGACCAGTTGAAACACAGATGTCTATATGAAATTGGATTCTAAAACAGTTTATTTTTTGATGGTCATGCAAAGTATTTTACAATCGGGGGTTTTGTTTGAGGTCTCTTCTTTTAGTTTTATTTGACATAGAATGTATTATCTTTTTGAAATGTATGTTTTTATCCTTCACAGACTCAGAAGGGGACCCCGCTACTTACACTAATGAAGGATCCGTACATTCTTATCGCAGCTGGTAAGAAAATAATGACAGCACAGATGAATGTCATCGCACTTTGGTGAAGCATCTGTGGGATATTGCCTTTTATAATGGTATTGGGAAAGAGCAGTGGGAGAAATTGACTGGGATCTTGCTTTTTGTCTGGTTTTCGTAGTAATAATGGTATTTGTCGCACATGATTGTGATTACAGGGACATTTAGCATTTTTTTGCCTTGTATCAGGGTCTGGGTCGCTCTGTTTGCAGTTCTCCTCAACTCCTGAGGCCTGTTGGTTTTCAGAAGTTCACCACTCAAGCAAGAACTTCCATTTTGCAGCTTCCTTTATTACTGGTGCACGAGTTCTTGAGTAACTGCAGTAACAGGAATTACAGAAAGTAGAACATACAGTACAACATCCGAACCAAAGACATTTTAAGCCCTTTCCCAGGACATTCGAGGACACAGTTGGTAGAGCAGACACTGACGTAGTGAGGATACAGTCCTCTTTGCACTGGTCACAGGTTGGACTCCTGATATTGATGCTATTTGGTGCATGTCATCTCCCACACTCTTTTCCCATATTTCGTATCCCTCTATACTGTATATGTACTATCCGATAAAGGCAAAAAAGCCTGAAAAATTATATATATAAAAAAAAAAACAGAATTCAGGACTGTCATCGAAGTACAGTCATGACACACTACCTGTGTAATCATCAAAAGGGCCTTTTCTGGCCCTCATGCTCCTCCCAAGTGTAAACATTACCCCAAATGTGTGTCAATAGACTATACACATATTCGCTGAGCCATAAGTTGTCAGTATTTAGACACCTATCTGAAACCTCTCAAGCTGGACTATTGTACAAAAGTAAGGAACTGTCTTGCTGTTTGGTACTGAGTAAAGATTGTTCATTAAAATGACTTACAAAGACTGTACATTACACTTGGATTAAAAATTCGAAATGTTGCCTTGTTAAAGCCCACCTGACAAATGTAGGCCGTTATTTAACATGTTGTCAAGGACTGCATTAAGTGACAGTGTGCCTAGTGTTTTCACAGATGCACAAATCGACTGACTTTCATCACTTTCTTACCACAAATACAGTGTGTAACTTTCAGATCACTACGTTACAGGGATAGCTATATAGAGATTAGGGAGAACATACGCTGACTATATGATTCTAACAAATGGGGTAACACAAAAATATGTTGCAGGATAACTGTGATAGCAAGCCTTTCCCACCATGTCATTTCCCCGCATCACAGCAACAATGAGAGAAAGCATGTTTGTATGTGTTATTTTTCTGCATGCAGTAGGGGATAGGAGTAACACATGAGGACCAAAGAACAAAAAAAGAACTTAATTGACACTTTTTCTACTTCTCCTCAATCTTCCTCCCCAGGTGCCATTTGTTTTGGAAATATGGCCATTGCCATGATGGAGCCAACACTGCCAATCTGGATGATGGAGACCATGTGTGCAAGGAAATGGCAGCTAGGTATAAACAAAGCTGTGCCAATGTGTAGTCTGTTTTAGTGTGTATTCATATTTTTACTCCTAATTGTTAGAACAAATTGTGATTAATGCCCAAACAAACATATATTCACATATCCCAGAATTGAAATCTACATATTTCTATTGGTGTTTCTCCATTAAACTTAATGCAAGGATTGAACTCTGACTCAGGTAAAGACAGCAGTGTTGATCAGTCTGTACTCAAACGTCAAAAGAATCAACGTTAAAATCCTTGATCATGAGCTTACTTTAACTAATGCATTCAAATTAGTTATCTGAAAGCTCCAATATATCTGACCAAGAACTTAATAAAATGAAAGTCCCTGAAAGATAACAGATATGTTGTCCATGGCTCACACAGCTTGAGTTTGACACTTAATGTAATGAAGATTATGAACCTCCCATACTGGTCCTCAACTGCTATATGAACCAAGTCTCTCAATCAAAGGCTTTCAGTCTGGTTCATTTTCCTATAAATCTATTTACCAAATTGAGGTCTTCTGCTGCTGAGAAATGTTTTTGGCTATACCCTAACAAAATGTATTGCCATATTTTTTAGAAGAAAGGATGCTCCACTAGAAGGTATAAATATGGAGGCTGACAAGGAAAAATTAGCAGCAACCACCCAAAAATGTACATTCAGGAAAACTTGCTTAACATTCAGAAGCAATACAAATCCAAGAACACATGCAAATGTCTAATACAAATACAACAGTGGAAACATGCTGCAAACAAGACCTGGGCTTCAAAAAGCCAAAAAAGAGCAAACTAGCTTCGAACACATAAATGATGAAAAATCAAAAACACACAAACACATCAGAAAAATGCAGAAAGAAAAATGTTGCAAAACCTGTCATCACCATAACATTTCTTCTGGTTTGTAGTGGTGCAGCTTTGAGCTGGAGTTTGAAACATACATTTTATGGGGGAAAAAACTTTACCAACAGGAAACCAGCCAATGAGGGTGTTCATGTTTTAGGCTCGTTTGTTTGAAACAAGACCAACAGAGTTCAGTTTCATGGTATGGAATAAGAGTAGCCAGTTAGTTTCTGGCAGGGTTTAGCCCCTGGCATCCAACTGAATCATTGCTCTTGACACGACTCTCACTCCTCTCTAGTCCCCAGGGTCTGAGTCCAAGTCTGAGCTGCTGTAAACATCTCTTTCTTCTTTCTAAAATAATAATCATAATAATAATAACTTTATTTGTATAGCACTTTTGAAAACAAGGGTTTACAAAGTGCTTTGACTTGTGCAGAAGCAAACATAACAACAAAGCATAAGAGCGTTAATAACAAAGAAAACCACACCCAACCAACAACAACAAAACCTCAGCAGTAAAGGAACCCAAACAAAAACCCGACCAACATCAGAGTCCAAACATCACCAGAATTCAAGCAACATTATAACTCATAATAACACAGAAACCAAGGTGAGATAAATGAGCAATTAAAAGAATAAGAATAAGAAATAAGAGAATTAGGAAGAGACAAAAATATTAAAATGTGGCTAGAAGCTAGAAATCAATATAAGAGAAATCTTAAAGAAGAGAGAAAAAAGTAAAAAGTAAATAAAAATTAGATAGAAATATTAAAAAGAAAATAAGAGAGTAAAACAATAAGAGGGGGTATTGGCTTTAATTTGAAGTAAACAATAAAAACTGCTGAGGCGTTAAATAGAGAAAGGAGGAAAGCAATGGAAGTAGTAAAAGGAACTGAGCTCAATAAAAGAGATAAAAGCCATAAATCGAGAAAAGCAATCACATAAAAGGAATCATCGAAATGAATGAAAACCAAAAGAGCAATAAAATGGATTGAGTAAAATGGAAATAAATTAGAAGAATAAAATAAATAAGATGGGTTAAAAGATAAAAAGAAATAAGAAGACAACATCACATTAATGTCATTCTATTAAAGTTGGTTTTAAGAAGAGATTTCATACAACTGTTCCACTCAGCGCCCCCTACAGGTCTGCAGCATTTCTGTTGTGATGCCTGCATTTGAAGCATTGTTTTTTTTAGCTTGTGTTCCTTTGTTGGTCTGTATGTTTTGACTTTGTATCAATATTAATGTTTCTGCATTTTTGCTGTGTATGTAATTGTTTTGGCTAAATGCAGCATGTCTCTTAGGTTTTCATTTGCAGTATATTCCATTTGTTTCTGACTATTGCATGTGTTTGAAATGTGTACAACTTCTGAATTTGCTATTTGTTTCTCCTAAAGGAAATCATTTCAACTTTCTTAAGGCGTTTGCACTTGCCACCATAATACTTAATATAGAAACATCTTGCATATAATGTTTGTGGAGCAAATGTGCCACTGGATATTTTTTCCGAGGCATCTTTCAGTCCTAGGTGTTATTACTTTGATCTTCGAGTCTCTTATATATGAAGTCTAGGTCAGATAAAAAACGGTGAGTGGGGAACAGGATATTAGGGTGTCATATGCTGGCAGGTGGCAAGCACAAGTCTTCATTACAGTCAATGGAAGATGTACAGCAGCTCAGTGATGAGGCCCTGATAGAGATCTGTTTATCTGCACACACCTTCAGTCTGTCATCTCTCTCTGTGTGTGTCTGTCTTTGGTCTAGGCGTTGCTTTCTTACCAGCTTCCATCTCCTACCTTATTGGAACCAACATCTTTGGCACGTTGGCGCACAAGATGGGGAGGTAGGGAGAAAAATCATCCTTATCTGCTCTCTGTCTCTGTGGATGTGATATCTGTTTCCGCTCCTCTAAATGAGTTTTCAGTGTTTTTAGGGTTTTAGAGGCTGGCTTTATTAAAGCCTTGATGATACAGTGCTCCCATCATTTCCGTGTGTACATGTCTTCCCCAGGGTTTAGTCATTCAGATTTTTTTTTACTGCCTTTACCAAAACTGTTTAAATTCCATTATATACAATCCTTTAAATGTTAAAACTGGATAGTCATTCTCACAACTTTACCAAACATTTATCGACTGCCTCTGATACAGCAGGAATGATGTGGGGAAAAAACACGGCAGATTTTGTACATTTTCTTATCACACAACTTCAATACCTAGCAATAATGGTTTATTGACTTACATTATCTCTTATGTTGTGTATCATTTAGAGATATGGTGTATCCACTGACAGGCTCTGTCAAACAAACATTTCACTTAATTTCACAAAAATGTTTCTATATCCAGATTCTGCTGCCTGGCTATCATCCAGCCATTTATAATGAGCATGAGAAAGTAAGACCTAAATCAAAAATATATGAAAAAGATTAAATGAAAGTGTAAATATATACATTTACTACATTTAAATAGTTGCTAAGAGTATAGAATAACATAAACAACCCTTTTTCTTAATGGAAATTCTGTTTTTTGATGGATAGCCCCTTGAGATGAACCATTTCGTTTTCGAGGGGGTCCAACACAAACACAAAACAGTACATGTGATACAGACGACCCCCTTGAAAACGAGATGGTACATCTCAACGGGATTATCCTAATAAAAAAAAATACACAGTCACGCACAACATACACACATAAAGGCTCTCACCCACCTCTCTGCCCACACATCCCTCCCACAAACACACAGATCCCACACAAAGCCATCAGAGGTACATACACATAATGACATATAACGCAATCAAGAAGACAAAAGTAACAACAATTAATTGACAACCAACAGCTGTATGATTTTAAAGGGGCAAGAAGACATTACCATTAGAAGCCACCCTCATTATAAAAATGTGTTTTTGGATACTTAATTACTTATTTGCCCTCTCATAACGTTTCCATATACTTTCCAAATCTAAATGTTGTATAACCACCTACCTGATACACACCTAGTGGAGTTGCTAATGTAAAAAATAGATTTGAGCCCTTCTCTCACTCAGAACCTTCTGGAACTTCGCCAAGAACAACTACTTTCAATCTTTAAGGTTTTGTTTCCCTGTTCACATTTTACGGATAAAGGAACAACTCCCTGGAAAGTCATGATGGTGATTTCCTGTTAAATTAGCACAAATAGCCTTATCAGTACTCCCATATTTCCACGTTTTTTATCCAAACATTCTCCCACATCACATTCTCACTTAAAATAAGAAAAGGGTTTTCTTGTCATGAACAGCTAATACAAGATTGTTTTCCCTTTTGCAAGAATGACTTTTTTTGTGTAGAATACAACAAAAGCACGCCGAACATTTACAGTAAATAAATCGGAGAAATAATATAATATTTGGCCAATGTACCAGATAAGACAAGCAAGTGAAACAACTCACATCCTCTTACAACTTAACTTTATAAAGCATTTTTATATGACATCAGAGTGCCTCGGACTTTCAGTTTGGACTGCCTTTCTACACCTCAAACTTTGTTTGTCATCAGGACAGTTCCTTTTTTTGTATTAGCATTTAGACTTCTGTCCCCTGTTCTTGAAGAGCACCTGATTCCTTTACATTCTTTGACCCAGTGCAGTGCTCGTTGCTACCCCCATTTTTTTCCTCCTACAACTTAGTTCAATGTAGTGACCACATCTTCTTTCATTTACAGATGGCTTTGCGCTCTTATTGGAATTACAGTTGTTGGAATCAGTGTATTATGTGTAAGTATGAGCAAGAAATGGTAGCCGTTAATGTGAATGTCAAATATTAACTGTTGCAAATATAAAATGAGCAATCATGGGTCAAAAGAGAGTTAAAAATGGAGCCGAAAGGTTCCTGTGTAAATAAAGAAGAGTTCTAGAAAGAAAGTGTAAAAGGTCAAACATTTCAAGATGTTTCCATCAAATATATTTCTCTTCCAGTGAAAACACATTACATCGACTGAACAGGCAGTCTTAAGTCTGTAAATATGTTAAAAATCATTTTGTTTGTCCAAAAAAAGTATTGACACAGTGCAACCAGTGTTATTGCATTTAGAATTTGGTAAAACCATCAATATTGTCCAATTCATCAAGATTTCCTCTCAGATCTTACTCGATTAATTTTCAGAATCACAATGTGAACAGCCAGCATCTTTTCCCAGTGGTGATGATGTTATTTACATAAATTCTATCTTAATTCATCAGAAATAACTTGAACCTGATAAACACATGTATACTCTTTTGCTGGTATTTTTCTGTCTTGCATAGGTTCCATTTGCCACAAACATCTATGGTCTGATTCTTCCAAACTTTGGGGTCGGTTTTGCCATTGGTAAGTCTGCTAAATGTAACATGATGCAGAAGTATGTTCCCTGTTGATCATATAACATCTTTTCTGATTTTGGTTTGAAACAGGCATGGTGGACTCCTCTATGATGCCTATAATGGGTTACTTAGTAGACCTGCGGCATGTGTCTGTTTATGGAAGTGTCTATGCCATTGCTGATGTGGCTTTCTGTATGGGATTTGCTTTAGGTAAGAGATAACTTGATTAAGTACTACAATACCTATTCACAGATTATAAAATTATTCACATCATTTTTGCAAAAAAACCCTCTGATAAATCACAAGAAGCTTAGCCTATAACTATCATATTACTAGCCTGTGGTTTACTGAAATTACATTAAGGTGTTTTTATTTAGGCAGATTTTGAATCTCAGGGTTTTTACTTTTACCAGAGAACAATCCAAATGTAACCTGCATGTGATCTGTTCTCTGCTGATGTAGGTCCATCAATTGGTGGGTCCATAGCTGAAAATATCGGCTTCCCCTGGCTGATGACCATAATTGGAATAGTGGATATTTTCTTTGCTCCGCTCTGCTTCTTCCTCAGAAATCCACCAGGACAAGAAGAGAAAATAGTAAGTTTGAAAAAACACTTAAACATTGTGAGAGAAATCCAACATATACACAGATGAATGGAAAAGCCCTGGAAGGAAAACGCTGTGAAACTGTCATCACAATGTTTTACTTTATTCAATAAAAGTCATATCCGTACTAACGGTGTACAAATACAATGGCGATACTGTCAACCAATTTGAAACACATTACCATTAACACTTCCAAACAATATTTTATTAATCAATCAATCAATCAATCAATCAATCAATCAATCAATCAATCAATCAATCAATCAATCAATCATCCTTTTTAAATTATTAGCAGCAGTTGTTATCTTTGAACACTAAATATAAAGAGCAGGTCCAGTGAACAGTAAAGTTGAACCATATTTCTCTATGCGATGATGCCTAACTATTAAGGTTTTTCTAAACTAGATATTACAAGGAGCAATTGCAGAGATGAAATTATGGAAAAAGTAGGACCTTTTTTCAAGGTCTGTAAAGACATTGTAACCGCCTTTTACCAACATATTCTTCAAAGAGTATCTATTTAGTAATATAAAAAAAAAGAAAAAACATTCAAGCAGACCATATCACAGATTGAAGCAGAGAACTGGACACTGAACTTTACGGAAGAGGATTAGGGCCACTGAAAAAAAGAAATTTTGGTTTTGACTTTTTTTTATTGAATTCTGACTTTAATCTCAGAATTCTGAGATTAAAGTCAGAATCCTAAAAAAAGAAGAACCAAGAAAGTCAGAACCAAATTTTTTTTTTCAGTGGCCCTAATCCTCTTCCGTAGAACTTAACACAGAAATGTGCATGTGATATTTAAGATCTTTCTTTTCACTGGTGTGACAAAACCTGTAGCTTTTCTTATTACCATGCTAACCCTGTTTATTCGTTTTTTCCTCTAATTATTAAAGCCCCTCCCTAAGGTTGAGATTTGCATGGAAATAATCACATTACACAATGCAAAACACAAATGACAGAATAAACTTGGAAAGCATGTTACCTTCTAGGGCTTCAAAAAACATAATCTGTCATATTCTACAGGCTGTAATGATTGCAAATAACTATACATTACACCAGTGGCCATCAGTAGATGTCCCACATTGAAAAAATCTGCCAGTTGCATGCTCGTGGCTGACCCTAATCATCCTGCAAGTCCATCTGCCTGCCCTCATATCTGTTTGCTCATCTCCATGCAGAATCATCTCTCATTTACCTTTCTTCCCCATAACATTCTGTTTTATATTCACTCCTAACCATTCATCTCATCTGCCATTTCCTTTAATCGGTATTTGCCTTTTCACACTATCATTACATGTTCAACAGGGAATACATTCTCTGCCCTCCTTTCAGATCCTTTAAAGGATAATGGCATGTATTGCAGTCTGCCACACTATCTTTTTACAGTATCACTAGGATTTTGTTAAATGAAGGCTTCAAAAATGTATAGATGGTGGCTTTAATGGTAAAAAAGAAATGCATTTATTTTCTGCAGATTAAAAATCTCACACATCCATTTTAAATCTCGAGTGTACAATTTCTTTAACAAACAGGGAATTATGATTCAGGACCTTTGACAAATGTTGCAGAAACAACACTCCTATCATTTCCTTTCAGGCTATTTTGATGGACACCAACTGTTCAATGAAGACCAGGTCCTACTCCACACAGGGGACGTACTACCAGGGTGAAGACATGGATCCAGAGTATGAAGATTATGATTAACAGAACACCAGCCATGCAGGGTAACCCTTCAGAAGATCTATTTTGTTGTACAAAAAAGGAACACAGAGGGAGAAAACAGCCAAGATATTTCCATGTGAATGTCCCACATTCAGTCTTCACTGTTCAGTGTCCTCTTAGCAGTTGTTCTGGGGGAAACCAAAGTTGTTCTTGATCTGTGATTGCAAGTGCATTGTTTGAGAGATATTTTTTTAAGCCAACAGCCTTATTCAGTAGAGAGATCTGTCAGGACGTACCTCTTTGGCAGTAGGAGAAAGCTGAACAACAAATTATGCTTTGCTGGTTTATTTTAAATACTAATCTGTCTTAACTCACGTGTTTACCATTAAAAGTGTCGTTGTTTATCTGCCGTATGTCCATGATACTGTCCAGAGTATTATTTCCAGACCTTGGTGTGCAAGTGGGTTTTTATGGGGTAATTGTGTAGTATTTCAAGATAGGATTTCAGAAGGGGTTGTGGGCCCTGTTTGTGGTCCCTTGTTAGAATTGATGCACTTGCTAAATTAACATGCGTAGGATTGAGCTGCTTAAATAAAAAAGATGAGGAATGTATTCTAAAACATAAAATAGATACATAATATCCTCCTTGTGAGAACAGAACGTAAATCTTTTTTAATCCATATGAATTATTGCTAACTTCAGAAGGAAAGGTAAAAAGCTGCTGTTGTATTGTTTTTTAAATAAATAATTAATATTTAAAATGAACAGATACTGGCTTTTTGTCTCAGTGGCAAGAAGAACATTGCGTAGAATTGGCTATTTGTAAAGATATTAATTTCTTGATGGTATTTATTTGTTGTACAGTTAAAGCACTACTAGTTCAGTTAGTCATTCTTCATACTGATGGGAGTGCTCAAAAGTGTAGCTGATGATGACATCTCACTTACCTATAGATCTACATCTCTAAGAAACCACTAAGCTTCCTCCTATTTGCTAAAGTAACTTTAGTCTGTAAAATATGAAATATATTAAAAATAAATGTTTATGCAAAAAAAAACACTTTATCTACATATAGCCTATACTGTATATTAGTCAAGTAAAATTTCCCTTTTTCCTGTTGCTCTGATATTCTGTTCAAAGCAAGAATGTCCTGTCAATGCTGAGAATTTATTTCAGGAGGATAGCTCCATTGACTCTAGCAAGGTTAACTTGAACTACAGCTTCTAGCCACCTTACTATTACAGTTCACAAATGTTAACTAATGGCTAGAAGAAAGCTGCAGTAAATAATCTTGTTCTAGTGTTAATTTATTAAACAGTGTTGAACAAATAACTAAGGACTATACAGATGTAACCTGTCCATTTCTGACCTTTTATCTTCTTTACCTTGCTATCCACCAACCAATCTGTGCTCTCCGACAGGCAATGGACTGACTTCCCTGAGCCAAAAGCTGAATTTTAAAGGAACCCACTGACACAAAAAAGGGTTACAGACAAAAAGCCTCCTGCCACTGCCTCATTTAGGCCTATTTTCAATGTGTTTGACTGTTTTAGATTGCAGATGTGAAACATGCATTGAAGGTTAGTGAGGTTGAGCAACCACTGATGAAACAGCAATCCATTGGCCTGTTTGGACTGGAGCCCCCAACAGACTTGGCCCAATTTAATTCCTGATAACAAATGTTTGATCAAGGTGGAGCATCAAGTGTTATTTAAAACAACTTGACTCCTTTCTGTGTTTCTGCGATAAGCCATCATTTTCTTGTAACCTACACCGTTGTTTTTCAGCTATGGTAAGTCTAAATGATGGCTGTAGAAGAGGGTCTGTTGCACAAGATGTCAAGTGTAGGGTATTTTTATTGAGTAGTCTTTCTCATTGTACACAGTCCATTCACATTTGGTATTAACCATCTGTATAACATGAAAAGGCTTTTCTTTGGGAAATTTACTTTTTTGCCAAAACTTATTGGAAAACATTTTGGTAAATACATAGCTAGAGCAAGCAGATGGCACTTCCTGCTTAGCATAGAGACTGAAGGCACAGAAAAAGGTAGCTAGCCAGACTGCAACCCAAATAGTTCATAGGCAAGATGCTGAATCAGGTAGTATGGGTTCATCCATAATTATAACAGGTGACCATACTTCAAAAGGCTTGAGCTTCCTCCTCAAAAGTTCTGCTGTTTCCCCATAGCTTTAACGCTTACATTAAAGCGTTTACCAGATCTGCAAGACAGCAAATGAACATTTTCCATATTGAACTATTGATTTAATTAAACTACCTTTAGGGCCTGTGTCCGCTGACAGCATTTTCTAGACCAAACCAGTGCAGTTCAGCATTTTCAGGGCTCAGTGTCCCAAGTGCAAAAACGCCCTCGGAGTCAACTGTGTTTTTTTTTGCTTTCAGTTGAAGTAGTTCAACTTTGGAACACTGCGGCTCGTCGTTCTCTTCTCCCTCACTGACAAATCAAAATCAAGAGGGGTGGGACTTATGATATAAACTTTGCCAAAAAAAATTGTCCCTTTGTCAAGCCCTGTCCTCACCAGCCCTCTGTTGAGCCCCGCCCTCCTCAGTTACTGTTACTAAGTTAGACAAAATCTCTTTTAGCCAGGCTCCATCTCATTTTAAACAATTGAAAATGCCCCACAGTTTGATGGACTTTTATTTATATTTTATTGATTTTCTTTTACTTAGTTAAAGAATAAAGTTAAAGATACACTATATTGCCAAAAGTATTCACTCACACATCCAAATAATTGAAATCAGTTGTCCAATCACTTCCATGGCCACAGGTGTATAAAATCAAGCACCAAGGCATGCAGTCTGTTTCTACAAACATTTGTGAAAGACAGGGTCGCTCTCAGGAGCTCAGTGAATTCCAGCGTGGTACTGTGATAGGATGCCACCTGTGCAACAAGTCCAGTCGTGAAATTTCCTCGCTCCTAAATATTCCACAGTCAACTGTCAGTGGTATTATAACAAAGTGGAAGCGATTGGGAACGACAGCAACTCAGCCACGAAGTGGTAGGCCACGTAAAAAGACAGCGCGGGGTCAGGGGATGCTGAGGCGCATAGTGCGCAGAGGTCGCCAACTTTCTGCAGTCAATCGCTCCAGACCTCCAAAGTTCATGTGGCCTTCAGATTAGCTCAAGAACAGTGCATAGAGAGCTTCATGGAATGGGTTTCCATGGCCGAGCAGCTGCATCCAAGCCATACATCACCAATTACAAGGCAAAGCGTCAGATGCAGTGGTCTAAAGCACGCTCCCACTGGACTCTAGAGCAGGGGAGACGCGTTCTCTGGAGTGACGAATCGCGCTTCACCATCTGGCGATCTGATAGACGAGTCTGGGTTTGGCAGTTGCCAGGAGAACGGTACTTGTCTGACTGCATAGTGCCAAGTGTAAAGTTTGGTGGAGGGGGGATTATGGTGTGGGGTTGTTTTTCAGGAGCTGGGCTTGGCCCCTTAGTTCCAGTGAAAGGAACTCTGAATGCTTCAGGATACCAAGAGATTTTGGACAATTCCATGCCCCCAACTTTGTGGGATAAGTTTGGGGATGGCCCCTTCCTGTTCCAACATGACTGTGCACCAGTGCACAAAGCAAGGTCCATAAAGACATGGATGAGAGAGTTTTGTGTGGATGGACTTGACTGGCCTGCACAGAGTCCTGCCCTTAACCCGATAGAACACCTTTGGGATGAATTAGAGCGGAGACTGAGAGCCAGGCCTTCTTGTCCAACATCAGTGTGTGACCTCACAAATGCGCTTCTGGAAGAATGGTCAAAAATTCCCATAAACACACTTCTAAACCTTGTGGACAGCCTTCCCAGAAAAGTTGAAGCTGTTATAGCTGCAAAGGGGTGACCGACGTCATATTAAACCCTATAGATTAAGAATGGGATGTCACCTAAGTTGATATGCTAGTCAAGGCAGGTGAGCGAATACTTTTGGCAATATAGTGTATATCATAGGGTGTATGAGGATAACTCGAAATCTCTAAAAACGTATTAAGTAATTTTCAATATGACAGATGTCTGATGCTAGTGATGTCAGCTAGTACAAGCTGTACTCCCATGACTGATAGCTGTCTCACCTCTACTGACTTACCTCTGGACTTCATCAGTGAACATTTCTGGAGCCAGGGGTCTGTAATATCCTCTAAATGTTGGCATTAGGGCATTCAATACACAGTTCAGAGTTATGTGCACATTTTGTCAATTACACCAACATCAATTTGTGTTCAATGCTACAGATCCATGCAGGGAAAAAAATCCCAAGCACACCTTTTAACCGTGTAAAAACAACAACAACCTTTTAACCATGTTGGTGTGACAAAATGAAGGTCACAATTTCACCTTGATGCACTGAAAAGACTTGTCCCAGATGAAAGTTTGTCCAACCGGAAGTAGCCTAGCAGCGGTTGCTATGAGAGGGGGCTCCCTGATTGGTGAGTCAGCAGACCAACAAAGAGTCAATTGGGTTGTCTCATGCACCTGGACTAATTTGTCGAGGGTACAATTTCTGGGCCTAGAGCTGCTGTCAATGCCAGGACACAATTCCTTTCCTAAAACAGACAACTTTCATAATGTAGCAACAATAAGTTCAGATAAGAAGCATTCCAAAATTGACACAATAAGTGCGGTTAATGGTCAAGGACCATTAAGAGGTATTTTGTGTTGATAATGTGGTCAATATTAAAAAATCTGTTAAAAATAAGTAATATTTTTCAAAAATGAATACAAACACATACTCTATTCTCACTGTTTTAGTGTTTTTGGTCAACTGGAAAATCCTCAGAAAAATACTTTGAGAAACTTTGTAACTGTATTTTTCTTCTACTAATCCGTTTATAGTTTTAAACTGTCCCTCTGGGATCATTCATAGTGACAAGCTTGTAAAATGATGACCATTACTGAAATAATAATATAATCATTGAGCATTTATTGTCCGTTATATCAGAGGACACTGACTGATGACCCGATGTTTACTCAATGCCAATATCTGCCTTAGTGATGGATTCAACACAGTTGAAGCCTCTCCTTCTATCCAACTTTATTTTTCCACAATGGATTTTAAGAATAATTAGCAACTGTTATTTCAAATGTAACAAAATATTTTTTTAATTATCTCACTGGTGAAACCTCATCGGACAGCCAACAATGTTTAGATTATACCCGACTAAAACATGCAGCAACAAAGAAGTAGAACATTTTTACAATTGAGCATGATAAGTGCTCACTTTGTGTCCTAGTTGCCACATCACTACAGTAGTAAATCTTGGAGCTGAAATATGTAGAGGACCAGCAGAGTTGACTTTTTCCTTACATATTGCAATGACTGCTGGAAATTAAAAAATACTTAAAAGGATATGAAAGGGACATACAGTATGTGTAAAGACGTTTCTTTGTCTGCTGGTCATCATTGAAGAATGAAAATGGAGAGATGTGGATATTTCTAATAGAGATTTAAAAAACACATTTTGTCATCTAATGAATTGTTCCAGAAAAGCATTTTAGCCAGTGCTTTCCATTGCTTTGCTCTCTACACGGTGTTGTATGCAAACAACCAAAGCCGGCTCAACATTTTGTTCAGTCAATATACTGAAAACAAAAACCAGAGCGTCTACCATCTTGACTCTTGGCTGATAACTTTTATGGAGGAATGGATTATTATTTCTGTGCCAGGTGCAGCTTTACCTCTCAGAAGTATTTGTGACTTTTACTACAAACTGATTTTTTTTTTTGTCAAAGAAACCTGTACTGTCCATTGTGTTTATGATTTAATGTAATGTTCATAATTATGGGTCACATATTGTGTATTTTTAAATGGCAAACAAACTTGCTGACTGTCTCATAAAGACATTACTGTACTACGTATGTTGGGTTAAAGACACATACATTATAGTGTAATTTGAAAAAAAATGAGCAAAAAAATGAAAATCAGCAGGTTGTTTGAACAAGGTCTACAGTGTTCTTAGTTGTATGTCGAAGGTTATCAATTTTGTTAATGCAAAATCCATTGCAAACATTCTCCACAATACAAGTGTAGATCCATGTCAGTATGTGAGTCTTCTAACATGTACTGTATATCATAGCTGGTTGTTATCTTTTTATTTTCCTTACTTGTGGGAATGCCAGATTCTCAATTAAATGTAAACTCTGAAACCATTTTTTTCTCCTCAAAAATGTTTTACTGAAAGAAAATGTAAGGACAGACTGATTGCAGGGCCATTACCTTTTGGTGCATTAGGACCAAATGTCTTGTTATTTGGACTTTTGTTTCCTCTATTGTCATGACAGTTTGTATGAAGCAGAAGAATCAAATGTATTTGTACCATGAAAATGTCAAATGGCCAAGAAGGTAAATGCTTTTCAGTTTGGTAACAGAAATACTGACACTGACTGCCTGTGTTTGGTGGGTGAAGACAGCGAAATGAGTTTCCGTGATAGGGAAATGTGGGAGCAGACACGCTGTAATCAGGCTGTCCATCTCAACGTTGGGCTTCAATTACTTTGCAGATGCCCACACATTACCTTCCCTCCTTTCTCTCTTTACTAAGGACCCTGAAAATTGTGGTTATTATAACAACATAGGTGGAGTGAAGATTCACAAAGCTCTCATTTTATGAAATCCTGGGCCTTTTAGGTTTTTTTTGCAAAGAGGCAATTTTGAAGGGAAATATTATGTAGCTCTAAAGCAATGTATCCGAATATAATGAAGAAACTCTTTTTTTCCCTTACCGTCAATATAGCCCCCTGAGAAGTGAGAGTCTAATACCGATATCTTAGGATAGAGGGTGTGGCCTTGGGACCCAGGGCGGCCCTCAGATTAGTGAAGATTGAATGAGGCCTGTGACATGTATTTATGTCACATGTGTTAATGGCTTGTACAGCAGTGCTGTGATTGGATATAAAAGCCAATAGGTCAAACACAGGTACGAACTCCAGCAGATCAATGGCTGTGTCCTTTGTGAAACTGACTGTCAGTGTTGACTAAATGTATTACCTGACTCTGATATTTCCCTTAGTTGAACCATTTAGTTCTGTTTCCCTAACCTAGTATTTTACATCTTTTATAAAGCAGTGATAGATCAATTGACTACATTGTTCAGTTCAGGAAACCCAACGTATTATCATTGGTATTTTGTAAAATAATGTGGAATAACGGTGTCCTGTATAAAAAGGTGTTTTAAGGAGAAAGCCATACAAATAATCTATGAAGTAACAAGTACCACCATGTCACAGGATGCTAGATGTGGTTTTTGGGAAAGAAACATCTGCCATGCACACAATTTGCAGCCATGATGCTGCGTTGCATGGCAGCAATATATCCTATAAGGATGTTACAGAGCTCAAGCCATTGTCAATGGAGTAACTGATACAAACGATTCCATTGTAAAATCACAAATTATAATAAATACATTTGCAAGACAACCATCAACTGATCTTTTAGTAAAGGCTTTCCTTGTGTGTGGATCACCACTATGGGATAGAAACTGAACTCCACTGGTGTACTGTAGGTCATAAATGTCGTCATTAAGTTTCAAATCTTGAGCTTTCATTTCTGTCCGTATGGTGTTTCTAGTTTACAGTTGGATCACAGATTGTGCCTTTATAGTTATTGTGCGAGGGCTGATTGAACCATGAGCAAGGAGATTTGAGTTCATTTGAGCTTGTTTATTTAGGTTATGTACAATAAAGCTTCATCACATGGGCCTTCTGAAAAACCATGTAGAACATCCCTCACATACACAAAAAGTAAAAAGTAAAGAACACCATCTTGACCTGGTGAAAGCTGTGGTGGGCGGGGATATTTGAAGTGCAGTTTCATTTGTTAGAGCTGTGGTGGGGGTGGGGGCAGAAGCGTGTTATTATGAGTTCTGTTGAAGAGCACATTGTAATAACAACAGCAACAGCAAAAGCAGTGCTTATCGGGCCAAAGGAGGGGTAGACTCCACTCAGGTTCTCATTGGTCCCCAAAACCCACTGGGTCCATTACCAGACAAAAGGGCATCCAGACTGCACATTTTGAAAGAGAAAGGAGGAGAGATCGAAGACATGGGGAGTCACTCCTGATTATCAGCTTCATTTCCTACAAAAATATTGCACAAAAAATCTGGTTATACAGAAATGAGAAAAATTGACAGGTATAGCAGCCAGTAAGCCAATATCTATATGAGCAACACATATTTTACACAGAACAGTACAGAAAATGTGCCTTTGCTTCCACTGAGTATGGTGATAACTCTTTTCCAGTTAGCTTGAACCATCCTTTCGAAACAGCGCTACATTCAAAGGAGAAATCTACCCACTGATGACTTTTACTCAACTTTCGTTTGATGCACAAGTATTAGTTAGTTTGTAGATTGCTTTTTGTGTTTTTGCAAGAAAATCGGAGGATGTCTCAAGAATACATAATCCTAGCCATAAAGCTGTGGTTTCACACCCCATGTAAAGGTATCAAGCCATCATTGTCTGTCATTCCAAGGAAGCAAAATGATTCTGCAAAATAAATTACTTTTGAACATATGCTATCTGCAGGTACGCTGAACTTGGATTGCTTAGCTTGTTTCTCCTCTGGCCCCTGCAGGCTCTCAACAGGAAACCAAGCAGGCCATAAGTCTGAGAGCTTAAGAGAAACTTCATGTAATAATGTGTAATAATGTACTGTGAGTAGTGTTGCCCCAACAACATAAAACATGAAAGACATCCAGGTGGAGAACTTTGAAGTTTAGTTTAGGTTGATTAAAGGCTGAATATTTATTTTAGCAGTGATGGGTTCCGCTGATTGTTCCTCTACAATGCTGTTGATAGGAACGTTCGTGGAATAACCTGTCGTGATGACTACACAAAATAAGTCCATTGCTCGACAGTAGTTGGCTTCTGGATCTATTTTTATCATGTTTGGGGTCTGCAGGTCCACTTTTGCTTGCTAAATGTCACTTTTCTGTCTATAACAATCTACTGACTGCTGTTGGTATTTTCAAAGAGCTATAAAACTCAATCTGAGTATCATCCAACAAACTGAAATGTATTCATGCTGGAATTGGTACTGGATGACAAGATAACATAGTGAAGCTATACAAGAAGACGGACACCCAATCAGAAAAGGTTTTGTCAATGTTTTAGGGTAGATTTTTCCTTTTGACATGCATTGGTAAGTTACTCCGTCTTCACAAACTATTATATTCCAGTGGCTCTCTGATGATGTAAAATGGATGAACAGCAAAGCATTTTGGAGCTCAAACTGGTTATGATAGACTTACTGTAACAGGCTACATTAATGCTTGGTATTTTGCTAGGAAATGGGGGGAAAGGCAGTGCCATATGGCTGCATATACACTAAACAGAGCAAGGGCTGAACATACATTCATTGGGGTCTGAAAACAATTCATGAAGCAACATGATCTTCACTTCATCAGATAACTTTTGGAAGCTTTTAAAATTCTTTTTACACACATACAAATGTTAAACCCTTACAATAAATGATTCAGATCATAACATCATCAG
This sequence comes from Tautogolabrus adspersus, assembly GCA_020745685.1. Classification (NCBI taxonomy): domain Eukaryota; kingdom Metazoa; phylum Chordata; class Actinopteri; order Labriformes; family Labridae; genus Tautogolabrus; species Tautogolabrus adspersus. The sequence goes on along the minus strand of CM036541.1, from coordinate 9,955,804 downwards.
GGCTCCTGCACAACATCCGGAAAGAGATCAGCCAATAAGTCAATAACGTGCCTTTCCCAAGTGCACACATGATCGTTTTTGAACAGTAAACATACTTTTGGGTAGTTCTGAACAAAACAGGAATAAGCAAGAGAAAAATAAAATTATAGGTTGTAAAGTCCATCATGTTTGGCCTAACCAATACGAACAAATATACCACAAAAAAGAAGCAAACGATATAAGTTTTCACTATTATTTACGCATCTGCTGAAATCTCAAAGAGCTTTGTGAGCAAGGAGAATCACTTCTAAAATCCAAATGTATTACAGTACAAAGTGCTCAAAACAACAAGATATGTATTAACGATTGCAGGGTCCTTAAACAGATGACTGTTCTGGATGTCTAAACCTGCTTAGCCTGCTTTTCCCTGGTAGTATTCACACTGTGAGAGACTAAAGTAGTTCACCTTCATATCAGCTTGTTACAGCAAACAAATTGAACAATACATTTTCGTCACAAGAGTTGAGTCAGACTGGTAGGGCACAGCAATGTGCTCATTATCTAAAGTCCTTATGGCAAAGCTGTTACAGACAATAAAGCAAACTGAATTAAATGCTTACAGGAAAACAAAACTGGAGGATAAACATGCAGCACTACTGAGGGCAGATAATAGTCTAGCTCTCAAGCTTCCCTTTAAAACCAAGAGCATGGAAACAGCATCACATTGTGCAAATCAAAACATCAATAACAGGTTTACCAAGAATCCTTAGGAAGGAAATACCTCAACCCCTTTTTCACCTAAAAAAAAACAAAAACAAAAGCATGTGAATCATTTAACACTGGACCCCAAATCATTGATATTTAAAACAGACTTCTGAAATTACCCAATCTCAGAATACAAACTGGAGATTTTTTTCCTTCGAGGCCCAAGTCCACTGCACTCCTCTTTCTCTTTTCTAGTCTAATTCAGTGGAGTGCCTCCACACAAATCTGCTCCTCAGTAATGTCATCCAACAGCTGCACCTCCACAGGGCTGCATATGTCACTGTCATACAACTCGGCCCCCATCAGGGCCTCTTCCTCTGGACCTTCTGCTTTGCTTTTAAAGCCTTGCTGCTCTAAAGGAGAAGTGCTCTCCACTGACTCCAGGTCCTCAATACCTGCCCGGTAGTGGATCATCAGCAGGGTGAGGGCCTGGAGTCTCTCCCCAGACTTTGCCAGTGCAGTACTAATTAGAGCCTTACGCCGGGCATCTGTAGCCTCCTTCTCCTCCAGCAGAAGGGCATTATTGTGCTCCAGCTCCTGGTCTATTTCCTGTTGCAGCTTGTCCAGCATCAACTCTAGCTTCTGGGACCGCTCATCTGTAGGTAGCCCCCGGTACAGGTCACGGCCTATCTCTTTCACAGCAATGAACACACTGTCATCCAACCCACCTTCCTTGCGTACAAGTTTAGTGCTGCCACCAGTGCCAACAGGCTGCTTTGAGGGGCTTGCACCACTGGTGTAGGTTTCTGTGTCACTGCTCTCATTGTCTGAAGTGTTGGGGGTATGCTTAGGGGAGGGCTCCACCACTCCAGGCACCACATCAGCCACCTGCTCCACCAGCCGAGTCTTGGGTACTTGGCGAAGGTTGAGCAGACGAGAGCTGGTATTAATGATATGGCGTGTTAGGCCAGTAGTGGCCCTGTTTATAGTTGATTTTGCTTCAGGGTCAGCTCCACGACGTTCAGTCGCTGCCACACAGAGGGGATTCTCAGCAAGGCACTTGTCCTGGCACTTCTTGTGGCAAACATAGGCGCAGATCATACACTGGGAGGCTGCCTTGGTCCAAACTTTCTTTTTGCAGTATTCACACCAGGTTGGATTCTGGAACTGGGTGTCATGGAAGTTGTGACGAACCTCCACTAACTGGATGTTACTAAAGGCCAAATCATCACGTGGTGCTGAGGAGATATGCTCTCTTTCCCTTTCCCTTATATCCTCATCATGGAGACTTCCCTCTCGCTCCCTTTCTGCCATTCCCACAGGATAGTCGAACTCTCCCTCAGCTAAGTAACAAAAGTTCAGAGTAACATCTCCATAACATAGCTTCTCGTTGAAGCCCTTGTGAGTGCTGAAACTGCGTAGTGCAGTGCGGCTGACATTTGCACGGGGCTCTGGTGGCCCCAACCTAAAGGTGCTCTGGTACTCTGCTGAAGAAGTAGCCATACATTCCAGGGCTAAATGCTCCAGCTGAAGGCTTATATGACCCAGGCACAGCAAACTGCCTAACTTAAAGGGATCTTTGCACCACAGGGCCACATTAAGGTACTTATGGTTGCTCTCCACCTCAAACACCACAGAGGCCTTTTGCCAGCGTGAGGTCTGGTTTCGAAACATAGTTTCTGGGGACTCCCAAAGGGAATGGTCCTCCAAACTGTCCCTTGTGCTGCAGGAGCTTTCTGAAGCTTTGTCCTTTGCTTGATCGGCCTTGTTGCTGGTGGTCACAGTGGAGGGGACTGGCAGCTCATCGCTCGACTCTGCTGCCCTGGTAGACTGCTTCACTTCAGACTGTTTCACACATATTTTCTCAGTACCAGACTTGTCCTCAATGGCTCCAGTTACAGGAGTTTTTTCAGGAGACTTTTCAGAAGCAGGGATGGTGGAAACGTTTGAAGCAACTGCAGCATTAGTCAATGTAACAGAATCAACGCTTTCCAAAAGACTGGTCTCTGATGAGGCTGATGTCAACCTTATTTGAGGTCTTGGTGGCACAGGGGGGCGAGAGGGAGGAGGTGGGGGAGGGACATTGGGGCGTTGCAACCCCTCGCCCGGATCACTACTAGTCTTATGCGGAGAGGGCTTTGGTGATTCTTTGGGCTGGGGTTTTAGTGGTGACTGGAGACCCACCAGGTTTAACTTGCGGTTGAGGATGGGTGATATTGTACCAAGGGGCTTAGAGGCCAAGTTGGCCACAGTCCTTTTGGGGCTTTGGTTTACTGTAAGTAAGGAGTCCTCTTTGATGTCACTTGTGTTTGAGACACTGCTAATAGGGCCACCAGTCTGGCTAGGTTTGGAGTCCACAATCAACTCTTCAAACTCAGAGTCCATATCTTTGCTGTCGGATATGTCAGAAAGGGTGGTGATGGGGGCTGGGTCCTCCTCATAGCCCCCTGGCTGTGAAATGAAACCAGTTTCCTCGAGCTGCCCAAACCCTTCCTGAAGTGTTCCCAGGCTTCCAAAAGAGGGAGTCTGGTGACGAACCGGCCTCTCATAAAGTACCACTACCCTGTCTCCAGCTTGTTTCAACAGTTTTGGCACTTGAACCGAGGATGTCACTTTGACACCTGTAAACACAAACAAGAACAGTTAGTTAGTATGTCTGTGTGGCAAAGAACTGAAGGACATTTCAATGAAGTTCTGGTTAACAATGCAAACGATAACACACCTCCTATGGCGATGAGGCGATCACCCCTCTGCAGGTCTGCCAAGGCTGCAGGGGAGTTGGGCGTGACTGTCTCAATGCTGACATGAACAGCATCCCCCTCAGAGGCAGGGACATGCCTGAAGGTCATCCCGACACTGCCACATGGCCCTTTAAAAACCTCCGTCTGATGCAAACATGTAAGGAGAGAAAAATAAGAATAATGCAAAACATGCCTACTGTGGTCTGTCAAATGTTGTTTTAGGACTGTATTGTTCAAGAAGATAATTGACGATCAGTAGTAACAGATTGGATTGACCTTTTTCTGCATAAAACAGGAAATTCTGTCTCTTTAAACCACATTTTTTAAACTTGTGTCTTAATGCTATGGATAAGGAAGTATTGTTATTAAATGAACACGAGAAAGAAGATGATTGTTTACACTTTGTTTTTAAGCAGTATTTGGTGATGAAGATTTTAAAAAGGTAGAAATCTAGAAGTTAATATTGATAGGTGAAAAAGTCTGTCAAAGATTATGTGAATGCTGTGTAAACCCATTATCTAGAGTGAACTAACAGAAGGCCACAATTGTGAGATAATCAAGATACAGTGTACTGATGAAGAATGGTGCAACATTGTTTGGAGATATAAAGGTATTATTAATCATTCTATGCAAGTAATTAGCTTGAGGTTTTTTTTTCTAAAGTGTTATAGTTAAAGGAATACTTCACCCATTTGCATTAAGCTTTGTATCAGTAGTAAACTTGTGTTTTTAGTGAATGGTCTTGCAGCCAGCCCTCATTTCCCCCTAAGATGAGAAATATCTGTAATTTCTTTTCTGACAAACAGCCTCCAGTGATGCAAAAATCGTCATATTGCGTCACTGGCGGCTGTTGTGGTTAGCAGGGGTGAAACTACATTGCTAGTTCCTCATGTTTTCAACCACTGAAGCTACAGACCTATCAAAGATCAGTGGGCGGGACCTCACTCCCAAAAACGAAACTTAACATCCGCCATATTGCTTAGTTGGAAGCTGTGCTAACAGGCTCTGTGGAGAAAGCTGAGTAAAACCGACAATGGCGGAAAGTCAACTACAAACTGATATGGATGAAGGGGGTTTTGAAGGTGTTGTGCTCGAAACGGATGTTCGTGGCTCTTTCTACGAGCTGCCCGCAATATTGCTGCCAGGTGCCTTCTGCAGACAGAAAGCGGCTGTGAGACAGGGAGCCTGAGCCGGGCTCAAGCTGGGTGTCTCTATGGATAACGCTGAAGGACCGAGAATGAAGAAAAAAGTATGTTTCAACTTCAAACTGATATGGATGAAGGGGATTTTAAAAGTTTTGTGCTCGAATTGGATGTTCGTGGCTCTTTCTACGAGCCAGCTGCTGGTGCCGACAGGCAGGCTAGCTAGCCTAGCCTAGCTGGCTAGGTCCGCGGCTGTGACAAGGAAGAAGGAGCCGGGGCAGACTTGTGTTTTCGGTGCTGTGACTGTTTGCCTATGGACACAGACATAGAGTCTGTTTTCTGCCAGGAATTTCCAAGATGCCAATTCCTTCTGGAAGAAATCTCTGAATCAGTTGAGGAAACTGCCGTATTATTCTTGTATGTCCGCGAGTAATGCTGCATTCAGGTGCTGCTCGGGTGGTCCAAGTTTCTTAGAGAAATCTTATTGTCAAAAGTTATATTTGAGCAAAAAGTTGATGTGCAATTAGTGCATGAATAAAAAGTATGTTAACAAAACACAAAACCGACTTGAGCAGGTGTTTCATGTGCATTTTACAACTCGAAATCTCATTTTTCCGATACCACGTGAATGCACCTCTCCTTCAGCGGGAGTGTCCTGCGGTGCTGTGCATTCTGGGAGTTGTTGTCTCTAATCTACATAAGGCAAAAAGACACTTTCTGCCTTTTCTCGGTCAAGAAGGCACCAACTTCAAAATTTATTTCACATTTCTACTACATATATGACCCAATGTCAATACAGATTCATGTTTCAATGGGTGAAGTATCCCTTTAACATCAGTAAGTGACCTGAACCAATAATAAAATAATTACATTTATCTAAAAAAGGTCACTGTTGGGAAAGAGATTTTAATCTCAATGAGAATTAAAGATGTTTAAAGAACGGTAAAGGAACAAAGATTAGACAAAAGAATGATTAACTGGAATACTGTGTGTATTTGAATTTGAACAGACACTTATTGATAATTAATAAATAATCAACCAAATAATATTTTCTTTACAGCTGGGTAGATTTCTTCATGTTAAAAGTCCTTGTTAAGATCCAAAAAAAGAGAGAGAAAAACCTGCAACATGTCAAACACAAGTGCAACGCTGGCATCTTCCTTCAGCTCTTTGATGAGGGACTACAACTCAAAGTGGCAATTCTGTAGCTGGAGAGAGAGCAGCAATTAAACCCCCACCCCCATCTTTATTACAGCCACTGCACACAGTCAAACTCACATATGGTAGATAGAGTACACCTGTGGTGATGCAGAGGTGAACTGGTGTATGCCTATCAGGAAGTCTATCATATCACTGTGAATGTATCCAGGCAAGAAAGTCTGTGCTGATGATCAAAATCATACATTAACGACTGATTTTAACCGCTCTTAAAGATGCTCAGTTTACTGGTGGCACAAGGTGAGAAAATCGTTACAAGTATAGAGGGGTGAAATGAGCAGGGGGATGTAAAGCCGAGGAGGGGGTAGAGGAAGGTACAGGTGTTCTCATTTCAAAAGACAGAAGAGAAGGGCCGACATGATGTGGGAAGACGGAGACAAATGACTGTAATTTCCCTGCTGTCATTTGTTGCAGTCCTGGTGGAAGGCAGTGATTGAGTTAGAGCTAGTCATGAATAAGCAGATGATCTATACAAGCTGGCAAGGAGAGTGGGGGGCAGGTCTTACTTAAGTCTCGGGTTAGGGGCTGTGATCCATCCTCAAGATAACCCACACTCCTGGCTCAGCTGAAAATAGGCTTCATCTAAACATATATGTATTATAAATTCAGATAGTATGGAGTGCATGTAACTAAAATGACACTAACAATGAAAATGGTGCAATCTTGTTAACTTGAACCTTTCCAAGTTACAAATTGAGTGTTTTTACGTGGAGCTTCCTATTAAAAAATGTAATCTTATTGACAAGGAGTGTAAATAAAGGATGAATCTAATGAAGCCAGTTTATCCATCACTCCAAAGGCTTTAAATGTTCAGATGCTTTAAAGGCTGCTGAATATCATTTCCTTTCAGAGAACTTCCTCGCCATCGAGTGTGTGTGTGTGTGTGTGTGTGTTATGACTCTGTGTGTGTCCTTGTTTGTTCGTCTCAAGGTTTAATTGGATTTGACCATGTTACAGCTCTTACAAGACTATAACAACATTGTAGAGGCAACAGGTTGCTGTGGGGGAGAATGTGGAGGCTAAAGGCCCATTCAGCTTCAAATCACACAATGACCATTACTTAGTGCATACGAGTGGGTCCTGTTGTTCTGAATCCCACAGCTGTATACAACAAGAGAAGATGCACAATCACCTGGGTTGTTACCCAGGATGTTGAAAGTGTAATATTATCTTAAATAAGCAACAGATAAGCAAGTCAATCTCAGAATATTACAGTCAATAATATAATGCTACAAGGTGTGTTTTAACAGGCCTGTGTTAACATGTCAGGGCTGAGTGGATAACCTTCTTTTTGGCTATTAAGATTCACATACACATTTTCATTGCTGCCCTTTGAGTGAGAACTGGTGAGTGTGGTTGCTAAATATCACTAATTGGACTTGTGTGTGTACAGCTGCCTCACTGGCTGCAACGTGCTCATTGTGCCTGGAATAGATTTACAAAAGACAGCACACAAGTCCATTCTGCTGCAGTGCAAACAGTAGCAATCTCCCTTTAACACACTTACACCAATAACATATGCACACTCACAGACACTCATATGGACCTAATTATGTCAGTGCACACAAAACTCCAGTGAGAAGACTTCTCCTCTCCAGTAGCAGCACTGGTTTCGAAGCTGTATATTACATTTTACTCCCGTTTCTTTGCTCTTTTATTCTCAAACTCAATTTACAGTCCATGCCAAAGACGTGCAACAGCTTTTGACTTGCTCAATTTTTATAAAATAACTAAATTACATCAACTGGATACATTTTTATACTAAAACAACAAAAACAACAACAGTTTCGATCTCCACAGCTCATTCAATTGAGGGCGCACTCACAAAATGTGTGCTTCAGAATGGTATGGAGGCAAACACAAGCATTGGAACGCAACGTGGACATGACGTATAATCGATCCCAGCCTTGCTAAGTTGAGAAATCCAGGATTGTAAGAGGGCCGTCATACAGTCTATGGCCGTTATTTGACAGCTACCGAAGAAAAAAAGTGTCAGCTTTTTTAAGACTAAGGAATTCACAAATCTGACCTGACATGTAAAATCTAATTCTGTGGAAATCTCTGCCATTAACTATCTGATAAGGAAGCTAAATAATTAATATCAGGCATAATGTTGATAACATTTGCCCTTCCGCATCTGCCAACCCAATGCTCTACTGCAGCCCCCCCTTTTCTGTCTGTAATATTGTCTCTTCTGGCTGAATTGGAAGCTTCAAAACTGAACTCCACAAATCAAAGGGCAACATAAGAGGGATATGCACCATTCCTTTTTTTTTAACAGTTTATGATTCATAGGGTTTATAGTGTATTCAGTTGAAAGGCAAATGTTGTGAATCAAATGCACCTAAAAAAAAAAGCTCAATATTCTCTCTCCCCTGACTCTCCTGAGTGAAAGTAGCTGTTTGTGCTTCTACAAATTGCAGAGTTTAATTGTTGTGTAATGGAGCTTTCTCTCGGGGCCGAGCACAGTGACTGGACTAACCTTGTTAACATCGACTAAGACAACAAGCAGCTCTTGGTTCGTTGTCTGTGCGCAGAAAACACAAATAACACAGCAAACCTTGAACAGGCCGGATGTAAATGGAACAATTTACCATCTATTTCAGCAGATCCAGTCTCTCTTTCATCTGCTCAGCCACAAAGAATAAATGAAAGGTTAATGTGTTCAAATGGCAGCTATCATTCCTTAAAGTTCTCTCCTATACCACTTTGACTAAAACACACGTCTTCTTTTGATCCCCAAAATAAAACCCTCATTGTATTAAAACACATCCATGACACTTTCTGTTGCACTTGGACCAGATTTCAGTTGCTCAGCTGTGTACAGCCAACAAACAAATTAACGCTGAGCACATCCGCAATGAACCTGCTCACCTTTTAAACAACAGGGCAGACTAAACTAACAAAGTGGGTTACCACGCTGCACAGGAGAATAAGAACAACTCAGTTAAGTAAGTCTTCATTCAGTCAAACATTCAGAAATCTGAATGTTTAATGAGAGGGAAGCAGGATTTGAGTGGTATTTGGATCTGCCTTACATACAATGGCAATCCCTGTGCAAGACTTTTATGGAACAATATTGTAACAAAGACCACTAGAATGTAATATAATTAGTGATAATAATGTTTTACCATGACTGTAGCGATTTATTTTGGGGCTTTATGCCTTTATTTCAAGACAGGACGGTGGTAACAGTCAGAAATCGGGGCGAGAGAGAGAGAGAGAGAGTGGGGAATGACATGCAGGAAGAGAGCCACAGGTTGGAGTTGAACCCAGGCCGCCCGTTAACTAGGACGTCATTCTCTGTACACTGCGCACACTAACCACTAGACCACTGGCACCCCTTACAATAAAAGAGCTTTTATTGAAATGAATAAACCAAAAAAGTGATCCCAAATTACTTAAGTATTAAACCATCAATGTCCCATACAATTATGCTGTTTGTGTTAAAATTCTTCCGTTTAGAAGAAGAGAGATGGTGCAGCATTTTCTTACAAATGGTGAAAAAGAAGTGTTGTGGGACTGAGAGATGAGATGACGAGCAATATACTACTTTATCCCCAAAGAAGAACACCTTTTTGTAACTTTAAATGAAATCAAATCTAAAAAAAAGCCTAAGTGACTTCTTATCCAGTGCACCATGCTTTTATACACTGCAGCTAGCAACTCTATGTGTGAAAGTAAAACAAGTCTCAAAGTGACATCATAGGAGGTAATCAAGCATCATCCAGTATTACCATTGTGCATGGTCTTGGAAACCTGGAGACTCAGACAATATCTTTGTATTTAGTATTTAGATCTTTGTATTAAATCAGGGTTTGTGGAAAACAGACTGGTTTTAAAGAATGTTGCTTTAACCAAATTCTTTGATGTGCTCCACTGAGCTCTATGGGGTAAGTCATCCAACATGTAAATAGTGAAAGCAGCCTACAGAGGTGGCTAGCTGCAGGCTGGTCTGATACCTGGGTTCGGCAAATAAATCGGACGGAGCAGCATCTCCTGTTGCTTGGCTGAACAACCCTCAGCTCTGCAGTCAGCCAGGGTGCGTGTGAGATGGAGGGGGGGGGTTGAACAAATCCTTTTCCCTGTCATTGCGCTGCTTGGTAATTTAATCTAATACCACATGTCAGATCGATTTGTGTATGGTTATAGGGTACAAGTCGCTGCGAGGCAAGTGCGCAGCAATTCCCTGCCACGTCTGATTAGCAACCCCAGTGGTGATGTGGGTGGAGCGGGGTGATGGGAGGGGTGCATGGCCAATAGCTGCTCAGGTGTTTACATGGGCACTTGTAAGGCATCACAGTGACGCATAATATGTAATATGTGTTCTCAGACGCAATATCTTTGACAGTTGTTTAACTTACAGTCTGCATTTAAAACATTTCAAGCATCTTTCCTTTCAAACTATCCAAGGTTTCAAGATATCATGTGTCAAGTGTTTGAGCCATATAAAATAACCGTTGCATTCAGAAGTGTCATGAAAGCTGCTGTTAGGTTAAGTGTGTCAAATAGAGCTTAAGATATCCGATATCACCTACACTGATCCTGCTGACAGCTGTCAGTTTAACTCAAGGAAAACAAACCACCCTAATACTCCTACCAGACTTGGTTGAGCCCTCTTCCAGCATATCTGATATGGACAACATTTTTTTTAACAAACTGTTGAAATGGTGTTCTTCATTGCAGTTGCATCATTTTCTTGAATATGCCTAATTTGTGTGGTGAAAGAGAGATGAACCTTCCAAAGTAGTTGAAAAGACAAAACCTGTTAGCTTTGACAGAACAGTGAAGCATTCTCTGTTACACTAACAAGTCATGTGTGGTGCTTTACTTCAGAGAACACATTTATTTTACTACTCCTTAATTGAGCGCATTTGTTTGTCTGTTATTCTGAACATTTAATGTAAATGGTCAGAATTTGAGCGGGTGCTGGCGGGATTTGACTCAGATGTTAAGGGTGCAGGCAGGAGTGGATCACATACAGTACACTGCATGAGTTTGCTGTAATGGTCTGAAATCCAGCGGGAGTGGTCCGGAGAGGGATCTAAAAAACATCCCTGCAGGGCTCTACTGGCTAGCCTCACGTGCCTGCTTTGTGCATCCAGATCGCATTATCCATGACAATTTCAATGTCACATCCATATGTAAGGCATGTTATACAAGACTCTGCATGTGAAGTGGTAAGTCCTCAGTCAGCACAGCTGAAGCGCTGTGCTTGTATTAAAGGATTTTTCTTGCAGATAAGTCATTGAAAATGAGAACTCAAGAGGTTTCTCTTTATGAGAGAATAACATAATTTGGCTTAGGTTATATTGCACACATGGCAATGGAGGGTGATGTCAATGCTGACAAATGTTTTGTGTAGACCTAGGCGGAACTCAACTCAGTCAACACTGGAATATATTCTATGACCAAACAGCCTCAACAGCCTTTTCTTTGTGAAGGTCAAAAAAAAGAGAGTTAGTTTTCTTTTAAAATATGACAATAGAGCTTCTCTAACCAAAACATTTTGGGTAAGGGACCGATGGTTGCATTGCATCCTCTCGATCAACCACTGATAGAAAAACCAAATACTAACCTAACCTATGGGTTAACAATGCGTAGTCTGCAAAGTACACATAGAGGGAAGCAAGGGAGAATCTTTTCTCCATTTATGATTGACTCAATAACATCATTTGAATTTTTCCATCCATTGAACTCCTCTACCGGCTCTCTTGTCAATGTTTCAGTGTCTTCACACCTTTTTCCACTTTGTCAATACAGCATCTAATACAACCTCAACATAGTCACCCAGATTGTTGGGCAAATATTATTGACTCATTACTTTCATAGTTTGAATAATCTAAATAATCTCTTATGTTACAGAAAAACTGTTTGATGTTATATTTAGCATAAACGTAAGATCATTAAGTTTACTTTTACACTTGTGTTTTGTGAGCAGCTGAATCTGAATTTTGAGGTTGCCTTTTTATCACAGGAAGCAGGTTTCAAAAGGAATAAGAACAAAGGAGTTGTTATGGAGACAAGGGCAAACAAAAAGGTGCATTGCCTAATTTGCACTTGTATGGACAGCAACGGTGGGTCGGTTGCCCACACGCTCCCTTTATGTGGCACTGTCATTGTCCTGACATTAAATAAATAGGGATCCTTGGTGACCGTTACATCATCCTAGTTTATTAAATGGGAACTACATTTTGAACTACTGCTATTGGTTCATTAAGGAGTAAGACACCTTTTTTTCTCGCTATCAAGTTGGCATTTCAGTCCTTCTCCTCTTCTGAACTCCAGTGCTCGTCTATCATGCAAACACTGCTCCTATCTCCCTCCTGTGAGATCAACAGGTGCTTTAGATGCTGCTATTGCCAAAGTGTCATTTTTGCTTCTCAGAACCATGAGCCAGAGAGATTTGACTGCTTGACCACACAACATTTAAATATCATTCATTTAACATACGCTTGTTTTCTCCCATCATTTCGGCCTAAAGATAAACAGACCTGACGTCATTACCATCTCAGCTACGTTGGTTATTTCAACTGCTGTTCAAAACAGCAGATTCATACAAACCCTCATTCTGCATCGAGTCAGGCAGGAAGACAAAAATAAAGGTTGTAATTTCATTTGGTTCTGCTGCACAAAAACATCCGATATAATACAATTGTTTGCTTAGGAGAAGTAGAAACAGTAAATATACTGAGTGACTACCCCTTCACTTTTAATATCAGGGACTTAGCAGAAGAAAAACAGACAAGCCTACATCATGTCAGCTGTCAGATCAGAGATAGAAAGAGAGAGCAATCAGAGTAATTTCATAAATCAAGAGTCTGTATTATATCTGACTTTCTCAAAGAATATAGATAGTTTGTCAAACCTGCTGTGGCTTCAAATGATGGCAAATGTCCGAGGTACGAAATCAAAAGATAAAACCTCAGACTAAACACTGTTAACTTAATAGAAGATGTTTTTTAAGGTGTAATTATCATAAGCTACTCAGAAAGATACTGTGGTACTGGAGAGAAAATCTAATACAATTACCGTTACAATGATCAATGACAATCTTTCTGAAAAAATCTGTGTTTTTAAAAGTGTGAAAATAAGGTCAGCTGAAAATGCAAAAATAGCAGACTGTATGTAAGAAGTGGGCTTAGTGTGAAGTCTGAAAGGAGAAGCTAACACATTAGTAATACAAACCTTTGTTTTTGTCACTTTAAGAAAAATGTGGCTTGTTTTTAGTCTTCAATGCAGAAAGATGTTCATTATGTAAATGATCTTCCAGTTGACAGTAAAAGATGATAAAGCAGCTTTCAGACATGGATACCTTGTCAATGACAAGTCGCTGCCACAGAGGCCTGAATAATTTATTGAAAAAATTGAAGGCTGTATAAGTAAGCACTTAAGATGGCAAAAAAAGTCAAAAGGCCCACCTTATATTATCAATTGACATAATGAGACTGTGTGGTGTCTTCAAATGTTTGTGGGGTTTGTATGTAGTGTGTGTTCCTTTTGTTGTGTGGAGGAAAGAAATCATGCCAAAGATGACTCCACGCTTACCACAAGCTTTTAGCTTAGCCGCTAGCCCTTGGTTTGCCTGTAAAACTTGTAATTATGTAAACAACTTAAATAACATCACTCGTTATTTTTAACGCTTTCAGTGTGCACTCTGGGATTTATTATGTTAGGGATTTTTTTTTTTTGGGGGGGGGGGGAGTTATTGGTAAATGGGTAATCTGTTGTCCCTTTGTCATGCTTTTACTGTAAATATAAATGTATCTTTTTTTGTATATGTGGGTCATGATGCTTCTGATGTCTTGTGTAAAGCACTTTGAAATGCCTTGTTGCTGAAGTGTGCTATATAAATAAACTTGCCTTGCCTTATATAAAAATGGTTATTTTCAGTTTTGTAATGGAAGTCTTTCTGTACAGCTCTTATGGTGGGTTTGTGGTAAAATGAATGGCAGTATAAAATAAAATAAAAGTTGATAAACCATCAGGCAAAGAGTCATCCATTGCTCGAGCTGGGGATTCTACAGCGTGTTCTTTTTAAGCTGTGGGTAGAATATAAGCCTCCCCATAACTATCAAAGCTACCTTGATATCTGGGCGCCTGATAGCCTCGGGTTTATGTCGCACACCCCACGTACAGAGGCTAATGTCCTTGTTGCAGTGGCAATGGATTCGAGTCCGGCCTCGCCCCTTTGCTGCATGTCATCCCCCAGTCTCTCCTCCCCCCATTTCCTGCCTCTCTTCAGCTGTCCCATACAGCGAAAATGGCCCAAAAACACAACTTATTGATATTTCTACCTAAGCAAGGGGTTGTGGTTTCCCTATCTTTGGTAAAACCAGGACAGGACATTTAACATATTTAGAAGAATATATAGAGGAAGTTCACAAAAATATATATGCATTATGACAAAATATGTTCTCAGGGTGAGTGAAATATTGGGGCAAAAGCTTCAAAAAGTCCATTTGATCATTAGTAGACCAAATCTTCCCCCAAATAGGCCGATGACAAAACAACAGGTATTTGACACAGAATAAGTTTTTGAATAATCTGGCTTCGAATGCGGCTAATTTTATAACAGTGCGGCCTTTTTGACACTCTGACGTATGTAGACAATGTAACAGGTCGTTTCTTTTCTAATGAGAGATCACGTCTATAGGCTCAGAAAAAAAGCACTCTAAATGAAAATAGCAAGAAAAATCTAATATAGCTGTGGCTCTGACGGTCATGCACATAGCGGCTGGTCTATTGAGTTTCCTCTGAGATGAATTGATCTGTGGAGGAAACGATTAGGAACAAGCAGTGTGTGCGACCAACCTCTCATGTCTTTAATCTGCTTTTCAAGTGCGGTCAGCTGCTTTCAAACAGAATAAGAACAGGCCATTTAATTGGCATGGCAAGGTGGAAATAGATGATAAATGTGTCACTCAATAAAAGTCAATGTTTGTGTTAAGAAAAGGGACCAAGGTGATGGGCTTCCCTACAGTTTGATTATGTGTGTGAAGTTAATGGTGACATGATGTAGCTTTATTTGAATGGAGAGAAGAAAAGGCTTAAAAACATTGTCTTTTTTACAGATTTAACAACTTTTACAAAGCACAAGACCGCTACAGAAGTGATACGTTTGACTTGCAGGATGCTTAAAAACCTTTGAAATGTATGAATATATGTTGTTTTTCTTGGTGTTGGGAAATATGAAGATAGTTAGATCAGGTATGAATCTAGGATACTACAGTCACAAGTACAAACCGCCCAAAAGACGCGAACATCTGCTTTTATTGATTTGGATTTTCCCTTTCTTTCTGTCCAAGCTGTAGACTATTAACTACATTTACTCCAAGTTTATTTCAAAGTCAAAATGTAAATGCTGTTTTAAAGCCTTTCCTTCAAAAAGTCTGGTGGGAAAATGTTGCGTCCTTTTTCAGACTGTGTATCAAACTTCAAATACTTCTGACTACTGATCAAGAGTTGGATCACAAGTTTATACTAAGGGGTCAAAGTATCAAAAAATAGAAGGCATCGTATATTAATGAAACATACCTTTGATCTCATTATCTACTTAAAGCACAAACTGAACAAAAATGCTCCATATAGATAGATAGTGTGCAGCGGTGGCTCAGTGGTAGAGTCAGATGTCTTTCAACTGGAAGCTCTTGCAGTCAACAAGTTTAAAGGGTCCTTGGGCAAGATACTGAACTCCTAATTGATCATGAGCGGCATAGCCAGCAGGGTGTGAATGTGCATGAATGGGATGAGTTAATACTGATGGGCACTTCACATAGCATCCTCTGCCATCAGTGAACGTGACATGTCGCTTTAAATGGTCAGAAGACACAAGGGAGATCAAAAGGCCGAGTTCTGAATAACTTTTGTTATTGTTGGCATTAAAGTCAAATTGAAATAATTAAAAGGTTATGACCGAAATTAATATTTAACTTTATTTTCTCCGGCTTCTTTGTTGGTTTTTCTGAAAATATGTTAAAAAATTATAATATGTTGTGATTCAATTGAAAAATACCGTAACAGAAGATATTATCCTTATTGACTACATGTACTTCTGACAAAATATATAAGAAATAAAGGGAACCCATGGCTGAGATGACTCATTGTTGTGAATGTGTGTGTGTGTGCAAGTTGTTGAATGTGTGCATGAGAGTTAGTGTGTATGTGAGCCTCTTCATCAACAAACTGTCTTTCATCAGATGTCCAGGGCAGATTAAAGACACAAAGATACACTGAGTGGAACATCAAACAACCCACTGATGAGGAGGCGCTTGTGTGTTTTTGTGTGTGTGTGTGTGTGTGTGTGTGTGTGTGTGTGTGTGTGTGTGTGTGTGTGTGTGTGTGTGTGTGTGTGTGTGTGTGTGTGTGTGAGAGAGCGTGTGTGTGTGTGTGTGTGCGTGCGTGCGTGGAGAGCTTGTGTCAGAGATGCTTAAATCACCTACAAAAATTGCCTGTTTGGTGTAAGTGCGTGTGCGTGTCTGTCTGTTTAAAGTGAATATTGACTACAGTTTGAGAGGCCAAGAAATAGAAACTGGAAAGGGATAAGATTGTGCTATGAAGGTGAGGATAGCAGACACAGCTGTGAACACCTTTACATCGTCGCTGACAGGACAGATCTAGAAGTCCTTTATCATCAGCCTTAGATATAAAAGTTGCATTATATAAATATCTCTTTTTTTGAACATATATTTTATACATCATTTGAGACTGAAAAAGAGAAAGAGCTTAAAATAAAGTGTAGCTCAAGATGTTTTTGGACACAGGGCAAATGTCTTGCTCTTATATTGGTCTAGCCTTGTAGTTCTCAGAAAACCTAAGCAGACATCTGAAGTCGGGGCACTGGTAACGCAGTGGTTAGTGCACGCGCCCCATGTATGAAGGCTGTAGTCCTCCAGGCGGGCAGCCCAGGTTCGAATCCGACCTGCAGGTTTTTTTCCTCAACCTCTCTCACCCTGATTTCCGACTCTATCCACTGTCCTATCTCTCCATCAATGTTTTATATTGCTGTGGATAAAACATATTTTGTCAAGACTAGGAAACTGAAGTATTGTGAGCTCTGATGAGCACAAACAACATCCAGCAGAACATCCAGCCTCATGTAGCCACAAGAACACACATTCTCTCATATGGCACAACCAGTGTTACTGTAGCGCATGTGTGTACAAACACTCATTGTACGTGTCTTCGGTCAAGCTGTCACCAAGCATCAGCACTCAGGGCTGGCGATGGAATCGACGGGGCAGATGTGCAAACATGCCTGACAGAGTTCCCACCCCCCACCTCAACACACCATAAATGAGTAATAAAAGAAAACGCGGTCTCACACTGTAATGGAACAGGGCTTCATTTAGTTCACAGGTGGTCTGTGTTGTGCAGATGCAAGCTCACACAACACGATGAAGTGGCCGAAGTGAACGTGGACCAATAGGAGGCAGAGGGGATGAAAGGACCTCTTTTTTTGGTATAATAAAAATGAAGAATGACAATCTATTCAGAGCTGTTAGCATGGTGGCTCTGACAGAACATCAAAAGATATATATAATTATTTTTAATAAGTTGACTATTCTCGAAATATTTGTACAAATTATTTATCATATAGTTGTTGTGTCCAAATATAAAAACTTGACATACTGTGCATTTTAAATAAACAAAACATTAAAAAACACACAAAAAAATTAACTAAATCCTAAATTATTTGTTACACCTTTTGTTTTTCAGCTTAACTTTGATATTGATGAGCACCAAGGACGCACGTGATACAATACTAGAATTATTAACAAATATATTTTTAACACACTTCTGGTTTTACACTCTGTTATTGACAGACATGCTCATCACACACATGCATCAACAGGACCTGTGGACATGCATTAATGGAGAGATGTCAGAGTGAAGCTGCTACACAGGGAGCGTCACAGAGCAGCTGGGGGTTCGGTGCCTTGCTCAAGGCAGTACTTGGAAAGTGACCTGGCACCTCTCCAGCTACCAGACACAGTCCCATACTTTGGTCTGCACCGGCGGGACATGAGCCGGCAAGAGACCTTTAAATACCTGAAGAACAAGTGTTGGGGAGAATAAATGAAAATGAGAAGGAAAAGCACAACTTGTTTCAGGATGCTAGCTTCCATAACGAGACAAATGTTTGATAAATTAATGATCTCCACTGTCTACTGGAAAGTTACCAACCATAAATGATTAAGTTAAAAACACTGACCCCCTATTTCAGACATTAACGTGTTTGTCTCCCAGTGGTGGACAAAGCAGACATAATGTCCATGTTTTCTTGCCTGTGTACTCAGGGCTTCATTGGGCCTCATTCCCTAATATGTGCGTAGAAATGTTCTTACTCTGCGCATAAAATAAGTGCATACACAAAATCACCGTTGGATTCATGACACGTGCGTACCAGCCAATTGTTCTCACCACCATGCGTATGTTAGTGAATCAGAATCATTCTAAATCGTCAGGCGTGTGCCCACAACCTGCAATCAGCATACTACCACGCCCCTATCTCTCCATATAAGGACATCCGATTGGTGTATCAGGACGAGAGCGGTGATGGTGGAGACACGTAGAAGTTTTTAGGTAGGAGATGGCCCCAAAAGGCAAAAAAGAGCGGTGTGTCTGGGGGCTTAGATGCCGTTACAGTGAATTACATAGTTGCAGCAATTCTGTACGTGCATTGGCAGTCGGAATCAGCTGATCAGTCACTCGTCACACTCTTCCAACATGTTGTGACGGTCTGATGCTCTCTCTTCTGAAGGCACCGGCTGTAATTATCTTTCTTTACACTTTCTGAGACGTAAATCACAATCCTGTATGTTCCCTTCATGCTCTTAAATAGGCTCCAATTAATCAGCTGGTTTAGGTAACAGGTGCGTTATCTCATGGCAGTATTAGTGGGAGTGGTATACATTTCATGATTACTTAATTCATTTATTCTCTCTTCTTATGTTTCAAATACACAGGCCAGACGTGGCCATCGAACAGGCTGGGGGGGTCTGGCACCGTGTAGTTCCTACATGCAGTAGTTAATTCACGTTTTAATGCTTGTCTTTTAAAAGAAAAATTAAATGTATTAATATGTCATGCATTTAGTTAAAAGAGTGTATGTTAACATTTTCGGAGAAAGCTGGTCAATCATTTGTGCGTACGCATGGTCTCAGGAGGTTCTAAATTGTGTTCGCAGAGCAAAACAAATTCAAGTCAGAATATATTGATGAATCACAGATTTGTGCTTCAAACGTTCGTCCGCACGGTTTAAGAACATATTTGTGCGTACGCACTGTTAGTGAATGAGGCCCAATGAGTTTGAGTGTGTGAAGAAAAGGGTAAAGATCAGAAGTCATAAAGCAATGAGAAATGCAGAAAAGAGCGAAATGTCATCATTTCAAAACCAGTTAAAAATAACCATGGTTGATACTATTTGGCAGTTTAAAACAACACTGAACCAACCAAATGCCTGAGAACTTAAACAACTATATCGCAACAATCCTGTGTCGCATTGCATTTCCATAACATGTGAAACCAGCAGAGATGTTCCACTAGAAGACAGAGCCATAAAGAGCATGTTGGATACAGTCCAAGCCCTATCTGACGGGAGCGGATTGTCCCTTTGGAAGACAAACACATCACAGTGCGATGGAGCATGTGGCTTACTGGTTGAGAAAATATTCAAATCACATAAAAACCGATTACAGACACAAGGCAAGCCGCTATTTTCACAAAGGAAATGAAGAAGCTCATATCTGGCAATCAGCGGTGGAAAAAGGGAGAGTGAGAGAAAGATGGCGGATTGACCTTTACCAGATGGTATAGCCTTTAATCCGTACTACAGAGTCCTGCTGGGGACATGCAGACTGGAGGAGTCTGATAATTCAGGCTCAAATGCCACAGTGGATCTGCATTTCTATGTGTATATTAACAAAAAAGAGATACAAGTGCTTTGAAGTGGGTCCACTTGGAGCAGGCTGTGCTGATGGTTGTATTGGTTGAGTGGTGGAGGAACCGTTCACATATTTATTACTTTTTGGATTGCTGGCTTTATTCTTAAATGACCACAGTCTGTTCACTTCTTGAATAAGGTTTGTAGATTTCTTACCATGGATGTTAAGTTTTTATATGCAATAACCAATTGTTTTGTTTTTTGATACTATGCTCTTAAATATAGATCAGGCAATAAAATAAAGAATGAAGGTGTGTGAGCATTCAAGCAGTTTTTCATTGTAACATTTACTTTACTGCACTCTGTACTGAAAAGCTTCCCTGACCTGAGATATCCTCATTCTGTTTTTACTAACGTAAAGAAAAGATGCATATTGTTGATGCATGCACTTTATTGTCAATGCTTTCATGCTTTTCAATTGATCCAATAATTACTGGAGCAAAGATACAAAAGTCTCTTGTGTCAATGGGCCTTAAGTGTCTCCAGACATCAAATGCAAAATCCCACAGAATCATTTGCCATCGCGGCGCCGGTAGCCTAGTGGTTATGTCACGGGTCCTATGTACGAAAAATATAGTCCTCGTCGCAGCGGCCATTGCTGCATGTCATCTCCCTCACTCTCTACTCCCAGTGTTTCCTGTCTCTATGCGGCAAAAAGCCAGCCCAAAAAATAATCAGTTGTCATACAGGATGTGCTTTTGCAGCTGATATGGATCTCAATAAGGCTTTCAGATAGATGCTAACTCCCAAAGTAAGGTTAGTTTAAACCCCTTTAAAAAGCCCACCAGGACAACATTGTCATATGTTACGTGTGGCATGTTTGAGTGGGTCCTTTTTTTCAAGCTGCGACCAAAAATGAAACACTTTAGCCACATTTTTCTTATTTCAGTTGAAACCTGACTCGATATTTTCCACAACATTTGTTTTGTGACGTTTTAAATTGTTTGATAAATCAAATCATATTTAAAAATGAAGCATAAATTAATCTGCTGATAATATATTTAAAATAAACTCTGTTGTTGCAGGTCAATGTTAACGATAAACTTCAGCTCTATAAAAACAGAAATATTCAGTATCTGATGAACACGAGGGTAAAATGTAATTTCTGGAATGAAAGAAAGAGGAGGATAATTTGGTTACTTCTGCTCAGACCTGATATTTCACTTCCCCCTTGTTGGACGAGGGTGTCCATCAAAATCAATAAACATAATGTGAAAGCACAGTTCAGGACAATTATTTGAGCTGCTACATATCATCCACAAGTGTGTGAGGATAGCAGCAGCGGGCATTGCTGGAGGCAGAGCGGGTAATTTAGGCTGACATTTCACTCTAAAACGCTCATTAGTCACTACCAAACAAGCCTGATGTGATAACTGTAATATCTCTGAATTGCAACAATTACAAAAGGTTTGCCGGGGGGGCCTGAAAATCTGTCTTTGCAGCTTAAAATGTCAACAATCAGAAAATCTCATCAGTGCAAGAAAGATAAATATGAGCTGCTATGTGTCAATAAGACACAGTGTCCAAGAATCTGGGATAGAGAAAGTGTGTGCGTTACATTTCCGAGTGTGTGAAAAGCTGTATTTTTTTTAGCAGCTCTATTGCTGGAAACTTTTAGCTTCAGTTTAATTTTCATAAATTGATTGAGAACTTTATGTTCAGCAGTTATGATCATCATGAATGGGTTAGGGAGAATTCTTGTTTGAATAACTTAAACAACATTTAGTTCAGAGTCACACCAAGCTATTTGATTGGACAAGAGGCATTCAATGAATGCCGGTATACACCAATCAGCCATTATTACTATGACCACCTACTGTATGTAATCTAATACAATTCAATATAACAGTTCAACTATAAACTTTTATTTTATGTAGCTTCTTCATTATCAGCGTTAGTTGACATGGTCAGAAAGGTGATTATTCTAGTTTACATTTATTAGTCAAGTCTCAGAGGCTTAAAAGGAACTCAGCAGAAAGGACTGGTGGCCATAGTGATGACATGACCTGTTGTTTTAAGTTACAGTGTTTTTACCTGCTGCTCCATCCTTCATTGACGGTTTGCTAACTGACACGCACTCTTTAAGCTTCTTCAGTTAAAACAACTCCAGTCACCTATGAGCTCCAATAAAACCAACGCTGTGATGAACTGATTAATTAGCCAGATACTCTATTATTAGCATTTGGCAAATACTGTTCAATTGTAAATCTTTGATAGGCAGGTTTTTGCTAACGTTACGCTTCTCTCCTGCTACGTCCTCTTGTTACTCTATGGTCAGGATCAGTTAAAAAACTTAACACTTTGAATGTAAAAGCGTGAATTCATAGAACATTTGTTTCTTTGCCAGTTGACTTTGGTACGTATAAGTGAGATAACATCCTTCAACGTGTCCATTATCAGGAATATCAGCAAAAGACCCCAAAAGGCATTTCCTCCTTCGTTTTGCAGCTTTTCTGGTAGATGTTTAACATTACCCGGTTTTTCCGCATCTCTCTGTCGAATCCAACTGTAATACACAAAGTGAGGAACCTATGCCACACGGCCTCAGCATCATATGTCCCAGGTCACTAGATTTATTTGGTTTTAAAACCCATAAATGTAACCCTACCGCTCTGGCATTAGGACTCAGATTTTTAAGGAAATGTACTTTTTGACCTTTGTTACTTTATTGACTTTATGTAGTACAAATTAAATGTAGACCTTTGTATAGGATGTTTATGCATGATTTATCTGAAACCAAAACCAGAAGAATGAAAAGGATGACAAGAAGCGAAAAGCAGCTTCATAAAATGGTGGGGGGGGGGGGAGCTCCACCTGTTTGATGGAGCTTCGACTCTTTTCCTTCCACTGGTTGTTGCTCAGCTCCAGGGTGCAGTGCACGTAGGTTTCTCTGTCATAGGAGCCCAGGATAAACAGCCTGAAAATACACAAATAAGACACTATCAAAATAAAGTAATCTGTGAGATTCTGCCAGCACATGAAAAAGCATTAAAAAGCATCCCGTTCAGGCCCGTGGGGGGGTCAGAGGCGATCCCAGCTGTTGGGCGGTGGGTTAATTGGTGACTCCAAATTGCCTGTTGGTTTGAATGTAAGTATGGCTGGTTGTCTGTCTATATGTCAGACCTGTGATTGACCAGAGACCAGTCCTGGGGGTACCCCGCCTCTCGCCCAATGACAGCTGGGATTAAAAAGCACCAGTAAAACCAAATTTTTAGGTGTTAATGATCTTCTCTTTCTTAAATATCTAGCCCTTAAGGCCCTGGAAACCTTTTTTTCTGAATCAGCTTCTTCCCTTGAGTGATATCCTTCATGAATATAAATTCTCTCTAAAGTTGGAGCTTTATTCACAAAAGATGTTTACACGTGATCATCTCTATTATCGTTTAACTGGTTAAAAATCTCAGATTTCACTTAGAAAAAAGATATGTCAAATATTTCTCTGAACAAATCAGAATTTGCAAAGAAAATCTGATGAAAACCTGTGGACATATTTTTGGGTTCTTTGGTCACCACAAATAGAATCTGATCAACTCATCCTCACAGAACAGAAGACACAGAGTACGAGTTTTTTGAGTGTTTATCTGTTAGGTAATAATTCTCTATTAGAAGTAGGTTTTATTTTTCAAACTCTCCGCTTCATGTATAAATTACTACAATATAATTGCCAGTATAGAGGATTACTTATGGCTTTAAATCTTATGTCTTGTGTGAACAGTTTAGAGTTGCCTTGAAGCTGAAAGATGTGAAAAAAATAATTCTCCTCGTATTAAATGTAACCTTTCAACACGACATTGCAGACTAAAATCTTTCCCCACTCATCTTATGAAGGGACTTCACTGTGGTATTACACTTTAAAGATCATTTATGATATTTACTAAAGTTTCCATTTTAAAATCAAGAACTACAAAAAAAGTTATTTTAATATAAAAAGTATGATTTTTTTTAATGAAATCATCTAAAATGACAATCAAATCGTAGGCCACCAGTGAGTACGTTATGATCTATTACCTGTACTCCGATCTGACTGTTGGTGCTGATGTGTTGTGGTAATATTTAGAGAAATGCGCTGATAAATCTAGCAGTAGCAGGGAGGATCTTGATCTTTTTCCCACCATAAAATTGAACTGAAAGCCCCAACAAAAGGTCATAAAGGTTTTACTGATCTCTTTACACACATCCTTAAATCTTTCCTCATATTTCACGAGATGACCGAGGAGATCTTGAAGTTATTCCTTCTTATTTCTACAGCTCAGAAATCATTCCTTTCATAAGTAAGGTTTTTAAAACAGTATTTATTTATTCTACTTTACCTTAGCAGATTTGTTGCAGCCATCTTTTTCGAAGGCTTTAAGGATATACAATATCAATATTTTTCTGTTCATTTAAACATCATTGGTTCTTTTATTTTGCCGAACACTTGTCTAAATGATCAGAGTCTCATGCACCACACATGTTTATCAGTTTTCCATAAGCACCACCAGGCAGACAGCAAACTACGTTTTTTGTTTTCCAAATCAGCAACACTGTTTTTTAATTCTGGATCTCAACTCATCAAAGAAACAAGATAAGCTTCAGTCAGTGCCAGCTCTGCTTGGTCCATGCGCTACTAAGCCCTAATTAAACATTTGCACTCTGTTAACATTGATGTTTGGCCAGTCGCTTTTCAACCTACTGAGATGAGCTGAGGCTTAGACGCAAAAATGTCAAATCACAAGTCACATCACAAGGAGGCCCTGAGAACATCTTCAGATTGCTTGTTTTGTCAAAACAGCATTTCACCCTCATTAAATCTACTAGGTGTTACATTTTCCTCCATGTTTAATGTCAAATACGTTGCTCATTCACATAACTTTAAAGATCATGAAAACTGCTGAATCGATTGGTCAGGTAGGTAGTTTAGTTTTCATTTCAGTTGTATTAGCCAGAAAAAAAAGAAAAAGTCTTACTCTCTTATATTTCCAAGTCCCAGCCCTTTTTATTTCATGAACTGCCGCTCACATACTGAGAAAGCAAAGGTTCAATCCAGACTGAAAACACTACAACAGCACCTGACTGTGGACTGATATTGAAATGATAAGATGAGATCACAGCTACTTTTTGGGCCACTGCTGCCCCCTGCTGTACGCAGGAGGTCAATACAAAAGGAACGATGAACAAATCCAGTGACCTCGAAACCTCCTGAAATACAGTGAACCGCTAAAGAAACTCATAATGTTAGAAATGTAACGTAATGTTTAAAGAACAGAGTGATTGGTGGTATCAATGTCTGAGACATAATGCTATTTCTCCCCTTGATAGAATCAACAGTTTCCTCTGAATTTATATACCATGTTAAACACTTCCCTCTAGTGGACAATGTGAGTACATAACATTTAACTCAGAAACATTTGTCCAACAATGACTACATCCTTCCTCAATCAGTGAAAAAAACTAATGTAACAACTTGTGTTGGACGACCAGGAAGTCAGCAATCTCCAATCTTATAACCAGACACCTATATAAAAAGAGATGATATAAGATGGGTCAGGAAGGATGAGAGACTTTATGATTATAATGGGCAGAACATGAATTATTAATGAAAGAGCCTGATCTGTGGTTCAACACACACGCGTATATCAGAGCGCACAAAACCCGTCTTTCTCTCCGAGGCAACAAAGGATAAGCCTCTTTATTAAGGCAGGCCTGCACTAATTGATTTGACTCATTGGCCTATTAAAATTTAAACATGCCAGCTTTGGACAAAGAGGGAGTTGTGTTTGCTGCAGAAAGGAGAGCCTGGTGAGAGAGGGAGTGTGGGCGGCCCACACTTGGTACATGCTAGGACTTGAAGACGCCAGTAGCCACAAATGTGGAAGACGTGATAAGATAATACAATTTAGATTATATTTAAATTAATTTGAACGTGAAGAATTTCTATCTGGGCTGATTCAATTAGATACATTCTGAATGAAACGGCTTTTTAAAATGTTGATTCAACCGAAAAGTTCAGCCATAGCAGAAGCTTTGGATAAAACAACGCCTTAAGATCAGACATTAGCTTGAGAAATGTGATGCTGCTTAACAGGAGAGTTTAAATATATTCTTAACTGGTTCAAACACTGCCCTCAGAAAGTTATCACAGTGTGCTACTTCAAATGACAGTCAAGTGTTTGAGAGGGACAAAGAAAACCAAAGGTGTTTTTTTATTGGATAACCTAAGAATGTAATTTGATCACAACAATATGTAAGACACTTTGATTTTGAAATAACTATGTTGCTCTTTCAAACATTTGTTTCCCTTCACTTCCTACATTGTATATTTGTATTCTGGATTATCAGAACCCAACAAAAATGAAGAAAGACATCTCATTATCTTGAATGAACTCCATGAAATGAGTCATCTATTCACACCTCAAAGCCATTCTTCTGTCTTTCTGACACCAGGCATGCTGTTAGCTTGTATCCTTGTGTTTCGGGAGAAGCATGGCATGGTGATGGTTTAATTGGTACATTTGCATGATTTTACCAGGTTTTCTCATCTTTGGTCAGTGCTGTTTAAAGTCCCGAATAAATCCGAGCAAGTGTAACAGGAATTATCAAAAGCAGAACTCATGGGCAAACTCCCATTTTTGGTGACTGGAATGAAGTAAAAATTGCTTTCCCATTGGTTGATTAGCCAGGATGATAGTAAATAGAGCATCATCATTTTAAAGAGTAGTCTGAATGTATTTTTACACCACTTGAAGCCTCATTAACTGTTTTCACACATGCACATAACTCCTGAAAATTCACAGAAATTTCAGGCTGGGCTGCATGTGTTCATGCAAACAGCTATAACTTTGACTCCTCTGGCTTTACCTGGATTTTTTCCCAGGATTACCCTGATGAAGGCCACACAGCCGACACGCATCAGTCTGACAAAGATAGTAAAGTGGATCTTAATACTACAAGCGTTGCTGCAGCTTTTTGACATCTTCAAGCCTTTCACTCCTCATGTACATTGGTAGTTGGTGAAGTCATGCCAGAAAACCCTGCTCTGCTTCCTGGACTTTTTCTTGCCAGCCCCCAAGTAACATTTGAAATGAAGTTGTGTTGAGCCATGTAAGAAGCAAGTGTTACTCTTGCTATCACCTGCCCAGGAACAACAGATGGAAATGAGCTAGTTAGCTAAATCTGGTACAAAGCATCTCTTCTCTTCTGAGACTAATGGGTTTTTTTTGTACACTGTCCCTGATTCAAATAAACTAAAAAACTAAGAAATATTCTGGAAAAGTCACTGCGAGCGAGTGGGTGGGGCTAATGACGTTTATCACATGCAACCGGTGCAATTTGTACAGAAAAAAAACTGATGACTGGTCTGTGGCAAGAGGGGACTGGATGAAACCTGAGGAGAACTGGCTCTGGACAGTCAGATTTGGCTGTGTTTTAATCTATGCCTGATGTTATCTTGCTTTTAAGTGTTTTCTACATGTAACAATATTGTTTTCCCATTTTAGTCAATGTTTCACGTAATGCTGTCCTTGCTAGTCCTATGTGTTTCCTGTTAAGTGTTTAGTATTGCTGCTCTGTCTTAACGTGCCTAATGTGTCTATTGTCATTTATCTGTCCAGGGACTAAGGTTGAAAATGAGCCATGATGGCTAAACTGGCGCATTACAGAAATGTTATGAATGTAAATTTTCCCTGTAACTTTAAACTGTATAAAAATAAGTCATGAAACTGCTTCATACTGTTTTCCACTCATTTGTTGAAAGTGTGAATACTGATATAAAGGTAAAAAAACCAACGTGTGGTTGACTCTGTGTTTTCATCTGCCATATTGGATTTCGGCAGCATCTTTTGTATGTCATGTCTTACCTACTGAGACCCCCTCACCCACCCACCCATCAAAACTGCATGGTGTGAGGGACATAGTTGAATAAGCAACTCATGGAAATTTCAGGGGCAGCCTGCAGTCAAATTTTCACCAAAAGAAAATCAGGAGTGCATGTGTGAAATCAGCTAGAATCTGACTTTGTTTTTATGTCACATCTTAGTTTATGGTGTTTTTGAAGCCTCTAAGTCTGTTATTTACTGTTTCAAAAAATTAGGTTTTCAAAACAAACCAATACTTAAACTGCTTTGCAAAGATTAATTTAAGTCATGCCAATATAATCATTCATTTTCGTCATTTTGTAGGCAAGCATCTTTTATACTGGAGTGTATGTTGTTGTAACTTTTCCACGAGTAGAACAAAAGTAAAAGAAAGCACACAAAGCGTCTTTCAAGGACAGGGATGTCTAGATACATTTAGTGTGTTAGAAAACACAGATAGAATTTAAGTGTCTCACCTGCTACATTCAATGAGGGTTACTTTGAGCCGGCCTTCTACCAGCCTGCTATCCTGGACTGACAGATCCAGATCACAAGCTGGACCCAGTGGAGGCTGAACTTGGAACGGGAAGAAAGGTTTGTATCTGAAGAAAGGGACACAGAAAACAGACAACGTTTTAATTAGTGCTGATGTGAACTTTAAATGGCTTAAATTGTCCTTTAAAACAAAATGCAAATGTAACTCATACCCTAACTCTAACCTTCACAACTGGAGAGAAAGCATGTAGTTACAAAAAAAAAACCTTTAATGTCATTACACTTAAAATGGAAATCCAACTTGGATTAACCTGATTGCAGGGTTTAAATGTTGATCTTCAAAGAACAAATTAAGAGTTCATCAGATTTGTAAAAAACCCGTCCACCAGCTTTCAAAGGTATGTACTCAGTGACACACAATGTAATGCTTCTGCTGTGGTTGGATTGTTTGTGCAGAAGGTAACCAGTATTTAGAGTGGCAGTGAATGCTGGTCACATTGTGACTACTTCTGCTGGGTGTGGTGTATGGTGCAGAACTGGCTCTCAAAGTGCAGCAGGCCCGAGTAATAAAGCAGTCATTGTAAAAACAAGACGTCTGAGAGAAAAACTCTTTCGCTATTTTCGGGTCCTTGTGCCGGTGTTACTGCCCTGAGGCTACTGCTGGACTAAATAAGGGACGATGTTTGAAAAAGTCATCTACATTCCTGATAAACTGAACCTCCTTTTGGTAAATATAATTGCTCTGATGGGAACATCTGAGCACACTGAATTTTTAATGCATCCTACGAATAGAGGGAAAATTCTTACTTAGCACTTTCCCAACATCTTACATTTTTACTGTTGACAGCTTTTCAGCTAGTATCTTTTCTGTTTAGTAGACCATTAACAAGAAAAGATTTACACCACAGAATACATCCCAGACAGTGAAGACAATCAATAGTCTTTGAAATAGTTTCATCTATCTTTTCTTGAGGGTTTAGCTTCCTTAAAGCCTAACAAAGAGACATCAGCAGGTCATGAAACTTAAAGTCAATAAATCAATCTTTACTTGTACAGCACCAATTCAAGATAAATGTTCTCTCAAGACACTTCACAAAAAGCAGGTAAAACCTTACTCAGTGTTATATTATCTAAAAAGACCCAACACTAATCCATCATGAGCACTAAGCAACATTTAGCAAAGTTACAGTGGCAAGAAAAAACTGTCTTCAAGAGGCAGAAACCTCGAACAGAACCAGACTAACAGAGACACAAAAACAACAATGAATGAGAGAAATAAATGTTCTTGAGACAATCTTTGTCACAGTAACACATTCTCAAGTGAACTGGAAAACATATACAGTATAATCTGTGTGTTGGTATACATTTATTCACAAGCCGATAAAACAGTATTATATATTAAACCATGGGTTAAAAGTTAGTAATGACTGAAAAAACACAACAATTTTATTCAACTGTTTATCTATCTGGTATAACCTATTTATCAGGACACCACAGCCACTTGAAAGAAGAGAATCTGTGGGTACACTTCTGCTTCCTGTTTCCATTGTGCTGTGGCTAAATGGAATTGTCCTATTTTGTTTGCCCAACAACTGTGTGTGAACCACATCCCCTCACTCGTGAAATAAAATAATGACAGTTAATGTCAGGTTTACTGGGGCAATGAAAATGTCTCCCAACGATCGTGAAGTCAAATGTGCCCAGCAGACTAATGGCTGTGAATAGTCTCAGCTTCCACAATCACTGCTCCTCCTTTTGGACAGTATTGCAGGGCTGTATACATAACTGATGGGCGAGGTTGGAATCTGCATAGACCTTGTCCTGGTCCAACTGGAAATTCATTACAGAAGCATTTGTTTACACTGGCCTTATGTTCAAAACAGCACAAGACGTTTACTGACAACATCATGCATCATTTTTTATCTTCTACCTTACTCGAAAGCCCCAACTCAATAGTTTTCATCAATATGGCAACTGTTGTTTTTTTAGCAGTCG
This sequence comes from Tautogolabrus adspersus, assembly GCA_020745685.1. NCBI lineage: Eukaryota > Metazoa > Chordata > Actinopteri > Labriformes > Labridae > Tautogolabrus > Tautogolabrus adspersus. Next base: position 9,925,752 of record CM036541.1, on the reverse strand, counting down.
CTCTCCAGCCAGATTCTTATTTGACTGAGGGACTTCTTGTTGACATAGGAAATCTTACTGTAATACAGCCTTAATTGCACCGCTATTTATCTCATGTAAAATTGCACAAGGGGTGAATAGTAAATTATAAAGCAGCTAATGACTGTTTTAAAACTACACTACTTTGATCACCAGGAAATTATAGTTGTGTTGTTTTACAATCTCCATCAGCTCCGGCTCCTGGGCCATCGGCCAAAACAACAGCTACACTACAGAGACAGTCCAATCAATGCACAAGTCTCCTCCTGTATCGGTCACATACACAGATGCAGCGCTAAAATGGAACTGGACTCCTCTATAACAGACCCTTTTTTTTTTGCAGGAGTGAAATCAATTTTCCTTGGCTGACAGTAAATGGCAGAAGGAAAGAGGTTCAAGAAAGTGAGATTGGATATCAGCAGTGCAATGAAGTAACAAACAACTGCTAGACTCTATGTATGTATGTGAATATACATGTAGGTAGAGCTAATCAATCAGAAACATACAGTATATAGAGTTTATACACCAATCAGCCACAACATTATTACCACTGACAGTTTAAGACTAGAAAAGTGCTATATTAGTCCAAGTCCATTTACCGCAACACTGATTATCTCTTATGAATGCCACATGTCAGTGGACGTGATATGTATGGCAGCAAGTTAACATTTTGTACTGTAAACTGATGTCTTCAAATCAGGAAAAACGGGCATGAGTTAGAATGTAGACGACTTTAATTAGGGCCAAATTGTGATGACTAGATGACTGGGTTACACCATCTCCAAGACTACAGCCCATGTTGTGTGTTCCCAGTAAGCAGTGGTCAAAACCTTCCAAAGTGGTCCAAAGAAAGTAAACCAGTAAACCCGTAACAGGGTCAAGGGCAGCCAAGTCTCCTTAATGCCCAGGGGAGAAAACGCTGGTTGTGTGGTCTGGTCCAAAAACCAGGAACTGGAGCTCAAATTGCTGAAAAAGTTCTGCCTGTTCTGATAGAAAGGTGTCAGAACACACAGCCCCTTGCAGTTTGTTGTGTATGGGTTCTGCATAGCAGCAGACCGGTCAGGATGCCTATGCTGACCTCTGTCCACTGCAGAATGCGCCTACAACGGGCATGTGAGCAACAGAACTGGACCACAGCGTAATGGAAGCCGTTGGCCTCGAGGACCAGGACAATGAGTTCAACTAGGTGTTGACTTGGCCTACAAAGTCCCCAGATCTTAATCCAATGGAGCATCTGTGGGATGGACAACTAAGTCTTATTGTTCAACTCCAGTGCCAGATAACACAGCTGCACACCAACAGAGTTCTATTTGAGTCCACGGCTGCTTCTCAAGTCTCTTAAATTACATCAATGCATGCCACTCTGGCATTTTCCTTGCATCTTAGCCCCTCCCGACAGAGATGCATGAAGATGTGCGAGTAAATGAACCGAAAGAGAGAAGAAACAAGGAAATACTTTTGAGACGCTCTTTACTCCAAAAGCGTCAAAGTCCGTTTGTGATTAAATCATTATTTTGATTTTATGAAAGTAGTGCTCAACATTGGTTTGATGTCAAACACTTTTTTATTCACATATCGACTCTTTTAGAAACTGTTGTTTGTTCATAATCTGTTTCAAGGCTCCCCTTAGAGTCTGTCTGTTCTCCTTTTTTAAGCTCTCGTGATGTTGTGAAGATTCATTGAGGTCTGATCCCCTGCAGCACAATCAATGACAAACATTCAGTCCGGGGATTTCAGTCATGAAGGCTGCTCTCATGTTCTGCTAGTTGTTCCCTCCTCTTTCCTCGATCCTCTCCCCTCCAAGCAGCAGTAAGAGCTGACTTAAAGATGGCGGGTCAGAAACTACTTCCGGTTTGACCGAGGAGCAAGAAGGGAGGGCATATTAAATAACTGACTTGGGGAGAAGGGCATAAAAAATGTGATTTAAGAGGCATTTGTAACTTTGACTTAAATCTAAGAGCTTACAGAAATGGTCAAAATCTCTGTCAGCAATATGACATGTAAACACTTAAATCTTTCATCTGTCCAGTGAAGCTGCTTTTATTTACTCACTTCAGAGTCCCATCAGGCTCAGGAGCTTTCAAAATAAAAGTAAAAAGTGAGATACAAAGGTTTGCTTGAGCAGTAGCAAAGCAGATGAAGGAAGAGACTTAACATCTGCCCTGTTTGGAAACAAAAACATCAACAATACATTAAATTCATTTCACTATCAAACAGCTTTGTTAAACTAGGACAGCCTCGGATCAAAAGTGCTTTGACTGAGTGGATGTTAAAAAAAAAGATAAAGATTCTTAACTCAGTGGTACAACAAATGAACAGTGTTATATTTGATCAAACAAAGCTCCAAGAGGTCACAGTGCAGTCCCACTATGGAGAGTTGAACACAGGACTGACCTATGAGGATGTCAGTGTTATGTAACAACATGAATGGGTGGATGAATTGAGATGCTAACACTAACCCCTAAAGAGTAACTTGTCTGTGTTTGTGTATGGATGTTTTTCTTGTGTCAGATGTACAGCTTCTGGAAACTGAAATTAGGAATGGAGCAAAGTCAAACCATCCCAGATTTAGCTTTGATTATAGTATCCCCCCCATAGCTGGAGTTATGACACTACATGGGTGCTGTAATGCTTGGATTACCTCAAGTGGGCGGCGGTCCCAGCCCTCCCCTCCCTCCCTCCCTCCCTCCACATAACTACCATCTGTGCCACCAGCAAATCCCAAGGTCCAGCTTCCATTCACTGATGCTTCTCTTCATTACATCATCTCAGCACACTCCCTCACCCTGCATGATCGTGGGAGATACACACTCACACGCATGTTTAATGTTCTTCTTTTTGCTGCAGCACTCTCCCACACAACTCAGGGGCTGCGAGTCTGTGGCAGTAAATATGTGTTTAACTCTTGTGATCAACAGCTCAACAGCATCACAGATCCTTTAATGAGCTATTTAAACATACATCAAGTCAGCGTCTCTGGAGAACCTTTGACCTGCGAAGAGAAAAACCTTTCAGCCTCTCCTGCGTCCTGCTGTAGTATTGGATTGTCCCTAATAATCTTATTTTGACATTAATGGCTCAAATGTCCTGGATACAACGCGAGGGTCAAATTAAATTATAATGTTTCCTCTAGTATTTTGCTACGTGTTAGAGGCAAGCCGACTCATTGGAAATCAAAATAAGTACATCAGAAGAATTGATTTAACTATTCTGAACTATAATATTAATATCATTAGCTTCAAGGAACACAATGGAAGTCCTTCAGAGAACATACAAAAGTCAAGATGAGTCTGTCTGAATGACCTTAGCGGGTAAATGATTGTGTTTTGGCTTTGTGGGAATAAATGACAGAAGAGTGAAGGTCATGATTATTTTCTTTTCTCTTTAAATAAAATGAATATAACGTTTATTAACTGATTACTCTTCTCTTTGAGAACCACAAACTATTACAGGTTTCTTAAGTCTTCTAGTCCTGTTTTGTCTGACAGTCTAAAAAACAAATACAGTCAGATTCATTGGTATGGAATATAGTTACTTACACCCTAACACAGTTTATAATCCCCGAAAAAAAACAAAAAAAACAAAAGAAGCTAAAACTCCAAACTGAGTCGCTGGAACAAGTCTGTTTGCAAAGAAGCTTAAATGATTATTGTAATTATTTATGATTTTGATGGTTATTTAATGACTATGAAAATACTTTCCCTTAAAAAAATAATAATCTTCTTAGTTTTACAAGCAGGGAAAAATAGAGAAAACAATCCCACTCTCCTTCAATTAGGTGGGCATGTGTGAGACACAAACATGATACTATCACCTGCTAAAGCTTGAAAACGTCTGAAAGGTTTTGAAATACTTGAATTTAAAGTTCAGATTGAGCTGCTGGACTTGTGACAGTGCCTCTGTGTTGTTGTTTGTTAGAGACAACCAGTATCAGGCACCTCATGAGTATGTAATGTGTCTCTCTCGAAACAATAACAAAGAATAGTTTGATGGCATTGTTAAATACTCAGGCTTTAATGGGAGTTGTCTTCTTTGTTAAACAACAAACCATTGTCAGTTCAAATCGATCTGTCGTGACTCAAGTCAAATTCATGTTTACAGACTGTGTATTGTAGTGTTGAAGTCAAGAAGACCAAACTAACCGAGACCAAGACATACCTGAGACCAGATTGCTCCGAGACCGAGACAAGATCACAACAATTAGGGATTGAGACCAAGTCAAAACCAAGACCAAGGCAGGTCGAGACAGCGACGAGACTAAAGGCCCTGACACACCAAGCAGACGGCAAAGAACTAGTGGCGACGAAGGCCGCCTGTGGCGTCGCCTCACGTCGCCTTTTGTCTTGGCCAAAAAGTTGCACTTGAACACACCGCAAAGACTACAGCCGACGGCCAACCACCACGTACGTTCTGCGCATGCGTGAGATGAAATAACTCTCCATGCCAGCAGGCGGCGGTAGTCCGTTGTTATGATACGAGAAGACCATTTTCACACTGCTGTCGCGCACCACTCGAATTATAGGTACTTATCAAGAATAATGTGATAAAAAGTTGAAAATGGCACTGGCGTAGTCTTAGGTGGAAAAAGAAAAGAAGAGGCGGAGGAGACAAATAAGGAGAAACCGCACTAATGGGTGAAAGCATGGATACTACAGCGGCATGCTTAAGGGGCTTTCCCGAACCTGTTTCGAGAGCATAGACTGTAAATATTACGAGAGCAGGAGAAAAATGAAAATGCCGATTCAACATGTCGAATCGGCACAAAAAAGACAGACGGGTAGCGACGGACACACCGCAAAAAACTAGGGTGACGACCGCTCACCGACGGTCCAACTAGGACTGACGGCCAACGATCTCCTTGGTGCGTCAGGGCCTTAAGACATTTAGGGTTCGAGACTGAGTCAAGACCAAGACCATTAATATCAATGAATAATAATCATCTTGTTTGCAGGCACTCACTTAGACCGTAACGCCGGGAAGGTTGCAGCCTTAACTGGGGGATAAAAATCTAACTAAGCATGAATTGAAGTCGTATTTTGTTAAGGCTGGCTGTTACCTTTAATAACAGTATGGATTCATATGAGTTTGAACTGGAGCCATTAATATCGACTAATAACGAGCCTATCAGTATCTGTGTGTATGTTTTCTAATAAGCTCCCATATAAGAGTAGTAAAAATATATGAAAGAAAAGCATGCTTGGGTTGTTTTACAAATAGTGTCCTCTCTGCAATACTCTCTCTGCACTGTCTGTAGAACATGTCACTTCACAGCTGACTGGATGGTGTTGGCAGAACTGCTGGACAACATACATAAAGTATTTTGTCAGCCTTCTAAGTACTTTTGCAGAGACGTCATTCGAACAATGCAAAATCCACATAAAAAAGGTAGGTTCCTAAATTCACTATTTATCAGCAGATATATCGGTAACTCTCTAAATTGGATCTCATGGATTTTAGACTGTCTTTATTGTTACATGTTAAACCTTTAGCAATAAAAAAAATCAAACCTCTCACTTCCAAACGCTAACACTGCAATGCTGCAAGGCACATGGCTGTTCTGTTGCCAAAGATACCATTCCACTGTTGTGCAATGTTGTGTAATGTTGTGTAAATGACAACCCAAATTTGTAGTTTAGATACAAAGCTAAGATTTCAAACTTTTTGGCAGTAGGTGTCTTAGTAGTTGCAGTTTCATATCTGCAGAGCCATTCTTGACCTCTGCATACACTGATAAAATCCCCAGCCAGAGCAAATCTGCCGAGCTTTCACTAGCAGACTGCAAGGTGAATTGGACAAAGAGGGAGTGAAATAGAGCGAGTGTGTCAGAGAGAGTGAGAAACGCTGCACACTGCACTGTGATAAGCGATAGGAAGTAACATAATGAGCCAGTCTTTCCCCTGGTGACTAAGGGCGGGACTCACTCAACTCAGGCTGAGACTCCAGTCACACTACACATTTGTCTTGTTGCCATGCTGCTGGGTGAGAAGGCCCCCACTGTTCTCCAGGGGAGAGCTGGGACTTGAGTAAGTTTTGTTCCAAATGAGACATGCCGAGTTCCCAGATGCCTTCATTCTGTGTCACTCTGGCCAATGGAAATGAAGCATTGTCTCAAACCAGTGAGGGGAAGTTGGTTTTCTAAGAGGTTTATCTTTTAAAACTGTTTTCATTTGATAAGCAGCCACACAAAATAAGGACGTAAAAATGCAAGTCATCATTTTCTTTTGCTTTCTCTCTCATTCACACTTTCCACTTCCCTTTTTTTCCCTCTCATTCTGTTTCTCTTACTTCTTCTAACTTGTGTCACATCCCTATTCCAACAGCTTATCTCTCTAAACGGTATTTCTCCGCTGTTGACTTTTCCCTTTATGTATTTAAATAAAGTGAACGTTATTAGGCTTTTTTCACTCTGATTAACTATAAAAGACAAAGACACACAGACCTGAAGAGCTTTCCTTTTCTTTCCCAAACAAAAATAAAAGAGGTGGGTGGGCCAAGTAGGTTTTTCTTAAGAGATAGACTGGATGGTAAAATGTGTATCTGGTTTATGAAATAGAATGTAAGACTTGGCTGTGTGTAAAGTCACTGGAGGTCACAGTGGACATTGCTGTACCTAGCTTGTTAAGTCACATTAAAGTTGACCTGGAAGCTAAGCTTTATCTTGCTGTTATATATATCTTATCAGGCAGTCAAAAGGTATAAATGTGTGAAGAGGACAAAGAAAGATCTTACAGGAATCATGTTCACTTCTAAGGTAGTCAACATGTCAATACTTCAACACTTTTTAATACCACAAGTTTAAAAACTATACAACCTCTGTTGAACTGACGGATAATAACCTAAAAAAGTGCCACCGCTTTAAAAACATTAGCTAACTATAGCACTATAAGTTAGCTTGCAATTTTTGGTAGTTACAAACAAGAAACTACGGTGCACCGATAGCCTATCGGTTATGACAAGCGCCCCATGCACAGAGGCAATAGAGTCTACGTCGCAGCGGTCGTGGGTTCAAATCTGGCCTTGGCACTTTGCAGCATCTCTCCTCCCAATGTGTATTGTCTCTCTTCAGCTGTCCTATCTAATAAAGGCAAAAAGTCATCAAAAAAGTAAAACTTTAAAAACAAGTCATTACCCAATATTTGGTGCAAAGGACTTCCTTTTTGTTGCTGTGGTATCGAAAACAGTATAATATAGAAGTTAGTTATAAAGGTCAATCACTAATAAAATCCAAATAGCTCCACGTTTAGTCTGTTAAAGCAGGCCTCCTTGACACACAGACTGTCTGTGTGAGACGAGCACCAATGAGGCGAGCCACCACAAAGCCTGTGGCCTTAAGGAGCTACAGGGACCCATGGCTACAATGCATGAAAGAGTACATATAGCAACAGTTGCCCCGGTGCTTCACCATTGGTAGCCTTGTGTTGGGTAAAGAGAAAAGCTACTGTTGAAAAAACTCCACATGACATCTGGGTTAATTTGCTAGAAGGCATGTGGGAGACTCGGAAACAAAGTGAAAATGGGCTTCATGGTCTGTAGAGAACAAATGACATGACTTTTTGTTTTTGTTTTTTTTAGATGGAAACACTAAATGCAGTTTGGTGGATGTCAAACGCCACACGTCCACAGAAGCACACCAGTGTGGAGATGAAACAATGGTTTAGTCACAGATAAAGGGAAAATGAACTTCCTAATTGGAAGAACATTTGGAGGTCATACGCTTATCTGGGACTGATAGCAGAAATAGTTGTCTATCAAGTTGTCCTCTATGATGCAAGATCACAAGTGTCTCCAGTCTCTTGTCTTGTGACTGTGTGCTAAATGGCCGCTGGCATGTGAACAATCAAGCTGCACTGAGTTCGGACACATTGGTTTTTGATTTGACGTCGGTGTGATGTAACCTTCTTAAGTAAATGGATACATGACAGGAAGGTTACTCTCTACTTACCTTTTTTTCCAACCCTTCTGTTGTGCATTCTGTTTACTCCTTCTTTAAATCTAATTCTTACTATTGGAATGAAGTGTCTTTTTTATCTAGAGGCACTTTGTGGATGCGGTTCTTCCTTGTGCTTCACTTTTTAAAGGTTCTATATGTAAAGTTTATCATAAATATAATTAAGTCTTATTCAGTTTCTGTGGGTGAAGATTCTTAAACCACTCATTCTATTAACACTTTGTCTTCTGATGAACAGACCTGTTGTGGCGTGAGGTAAACATTATATCCACAGTAGAAAGAAAAGCTGTAAATGTATTTTTATTAACACATTCAAACCTTCCATTATTACATCTCTTTATCATTAACTATTTTCTGAAAGCCCTGTGATTTTGTCTCAACACAGACAATGCATTCGACGTTTATGATTCATGATTCCAAAAGCAAAAGTGATATATTAAAAAAAACGAGTAGCAGCTGCAAGTAGGAGTTAAGAAATCTAAAATCCTCTGACTCATAGAGTGGGATATTTCATTTTGGATTGTGACGGCTTCTTTGTTTCACACACAAAAAACGGTGGCAGTGTGACAGTACAACCATGTACTAGGTTGTTAATAAACTTACCCAAATCTATGATGTACTCAGAAACATGGGATTCACTGATAATACCAGGACCAGCACTAGTTCCATTGGTAAATATCTGGTATAAGTCCTGCCCCCAATTCGGGACTTATACCGGTCCAGGGCCAGGAAACGGGCAGGTAGCATCACTGCAGACTCCTCACACCCTGGACACAAACTTTTCAAACTCCTCCCCTCCGGTCGGCGTTACAGATCACTGTACGCCAAAACAACCCAACATAAGAACAGTTTCTTCCCCCAGGCTGTCACTCTGATGAACGCTAAACAGTCACAGTGTCAGACCTGTCGCTGTGAAATAACCCTGGAACCAAACTTGTCACTGTGAATGTACGTATATATTAGGGGTGTAAGAAAATATCGATAATCGATATACTAATATATTGCGATATTTCGCGGCGTGATACTGCATCAATTCTCGAAAGCGTAGTATCGATATTTTAATAATTCATACTGTCGTTTCCATACATATTTGTGACGGTGGTTTTGTATTGTATTTGAACCTCTGAACAATAGTTAGCAGCAGGCATTTGGCCTTTGCCTTTCCCCCTCCTTCCACTCCTTTATTCATAACACTGTTTACAGATGTATCTAAATACCTTACCCTTCCTGTACAGAGTATGCACTTTTGAGTTGTTTTACCGATTGAGGCAGAATCTAATTCCACTGTTCAGACTGCACAAAAAGTATTATGATGTTGGATATCATAGGAACTGTGAAAGACAAATGCAGGTCTAAATGTTCTAAGTCTGAATGAAAAATAAACTGCATATAATATTGTGTTCTTTATACTATGAGCGTTTTTCTAAAGATAGACAGTTTTGTAAACAATAATGCAATATATCGCCTTGCTAACAGTATCCCAATATATCGTATCGCCACCCCTGTAACGGGATATATATCGTATCACCAGATTATTGCCAATACACAGCCCTAGAATATATATTATTTAATTTAAATGATCAATCTACGCACATCTTTAATGTAAATACTGTTAAACTCTACCTCATGTAAATTAACCCATGTGTCACAAAACTACATCTTTTATTATCATGTTTACTTCAGCATCTTTTGCACTACTCACCACTGCACTATTATCTTATTTAGTCTTTGTTTATTTGTGTTTATTGTTGATATTTAATGTTATACCTTTGTACATAGAGAGCACAGTTCACTGAAGTTAATTTCGTGTGTTTGTGTGTGTGTGTGTGTGCGTGCGTGCGAGCGTGCGTGCGTGTGTGAGAGCATACCTGGCCAATAAAGCTGATTCTGATTCTAAAGTCAAGTCCTTAAAATGTAAACATGATAAGAAGATCATTATTGTAATGCAGTCAGAGGCTCCTCAACTTCTGAGTGGACCATAAGGTGAGATTGTTTTGTCCACTTAGCTCAGGTTTGAGTCATTTGCAGACTCAGTTAAAGTCATCTTGATCCTCATACTCCAGACGCAGCTTCGAGTGAATAAACGGACACTGCTGAAGGTCAGCTTCGTGTCGTTATGACTAGCGCTGATGTGTCTAATGTGTCGAACCTAATTGGTCCAATAAAAGCGCTTCAGACTGTTATTCTATAACCTTTGTTAGACAATATTACGAGGAAGGACCCTAAAGATTTAGACCTTCAAGGATTTCTCTTTCTTTCTAGAAATAGCTGTTAGACTGTCTTTCTAAGCTGCAGACTTCATTGATCAAAATCACAAATTGTGACTCACAGAACAAGGTTTCTCTGTAGAGATCTTCATCCTTTCTGATTTTGGACATCTTGAACAAAAATCTGAGCCTGTCGGAGGCAAAATCAAGCACTTTAAGTGGATGTCATTTGATCTGGCCCAGTTGCCCCCAAGGACTACAATGCAGCCATTACGCCACACTTTCCCAACTCTCTGCTGAAGCAATCTACTGGAGCAATCCCAAAAGTTATTTTTTGTTATTAGCATTTAGACCCAAAATGTATCAAAACAAAGAAAACAAAAAATAGGTGGCGTGCTCAGCCTTGACTGTTTCACATTACGTTGATAAGACACTTTTGTTCCACAATAATAATCAAATATAAGGAGCTGCTCTGTGCGGGAAAACATGGAAACAAATGTGGGAGGCAAAGCACCAGCTGTGAGGACAGCTCAGAAAACAATGAACGTAGTAAATGAAAGTCATAAAGGCTAACAAAAGAAGTTTCAATCTAAATTAGGCAGTATAGTTTTCTTGAGTTTTTGCTTAGAATCTACTATTGTTCAGGAAAATTGAACTTTTGTCTCGTTGAAATACTCGTAAATGTGTATGTGTTTATTCCTTAGTGATGCACTTACTGACCTTTAGAAGCCTGATCTTCTTTCGCTCATATTATCATGTTTAAAATGCCTATTTTTAGTTATATTATTACTCAAACCAGTGGTATTGGTTCAAAGAAAATGGATGTTTGATCACGATCAAACATGTAATATCAGTCGATATCTGTAATTATCACGATAAATGTCAAATCATTTCATTCAAATTTAAAGGCTGATTTTTACTCCTCAGTGAAAGTTGAAGAACCAGATGGTTAATTGTGGTTTAAACATTCGTTGTTGTCAGAACAACTATACTTAAACACAGGAGCATTTCTCAATCATAAGCACAGTGCACAGTGCTGGATACCACTGAGAAAAGTTATGGCAATAATTATCGTTATCGTTCTATCGCCCAGGCCTAGTTTTGGTGCTTTATTTTGTTGGCCCTGAACCTACATGACATATTTTGTTTCTGCATACACTATTTAAAAAACCCTTGGTGGTCCATTTTGAGGCCTTGTTTTATTTCATTGAACAAACTTGACATTTTTAGTTGTTTGCTTTCCAAGCTTGGTCAAAGTTATTGCAGATATTTTCCAGTAGCATACACTTAAAACTGTGCTACTTCAGGCATCATCCCCCATTTCTTTTTAGCTTTTTATCTGGTGAAAGCCTTACTGGGTCAAGTTGTTTATTGGTATAGCGAGTTTGTTCAGCACACAGTTGCTGATAAGAGAACAGCGTTTTCTTTAGCTTACCTAATTTTGTAGTTGGGTAAGGTGTGTTTCTTTTTGATGACCCGTTTCAATTGGTTTACTATGATGGAGGTGAGCTGAGGAAGCGGCCTTCCTTCAAACTGTGACTTCGCCTCAAAATCCACCAGCGGGTCCTCGAGGAAGGAGAAGGACCAATGGGAGAAGGGCATGCGCGTGAACTGCAGCCGTAGTCTCCCTACAACGCGTCTCATCTTCACGAACAGGTAGGCAGACTTCCCAAACACTAGTTCGACGTCGATGGCGAGGTGGAAGCCGCCATTGTACTCGATGTCCACCTCAAAGTTGAGTTCCTCAGGCATACCGTCCTCGTTCAAATGCACCGGCTTCATAAGTTTGGCTGTTTTAAAGACCGGCAAGGAATTGCCAAGGGATATATCCCTCAGACTGAGCCCCTCAAGGAGCCGACCTGCTGTCTTGGTCTGCAGTAGCTCCTCAAATTCCACCTTGATCTTTTTGGTGAGCCAGTGTCGTACAACAGGGGTGTCTCTGAGCTCTCTGAATAAGAACAAAAATATAGCATTTAGGAAATTGCACGTTTCAGGTTTGGCCGCATCTCCGGGCTCGCTTTGAGAAGGCGGTGGCGGCTGTTGTTTTGGGCTGCCGCCGGTGACAGCCGCTTCCTGCTGCCTTGTTGAGGCGGCCTCTTGCTGTTTCGATGCAGCAGATGCTGTGCTGTCCTGCTGCTGATGGCCTGGTTCGGCATGTTGGGTATTAAAGTAATCCTTCAATGCGTTATCAGGCACTACTTTGACATACTGCACTGTCCTGCCTACGGGCTCAGGGCTTCTCCGGTATATCAGCAGGAACTGTAACACCAACGTAACCACTGCTCCGGAGATAGCGGAAATCAAAATTAAGTAAATCATCTCGCGCAGCTGCCGTTTCGGAGTCAACCTGTTTTCATGATCAAAGATTTAGCCGTGTGAACAAAACAAGTTCCACCTGGTCGCTCTCAAAGCTGCCATATCATCTGCTTCTTTCCTGAGCTTCAGGCTCCTCACCTGATTGGACAAAGGGGGATACGTAGCTTTGCGTAATGACGTAGTGAGAAAGTGCATCTTTTGATGCGTTCAAGGTATGTCGGATTGTCTATGTACATACAAGTAAAACCTGTTCGAATTGACCTTTGAGTAAAGTCTCCAGCAGGATATGCATTCATTTTCATTTTTCATTTTCATTTTACCTTTATTTATTCTCGAGAAATCATTGAGGCCAAGCCCTTTACAATTATGTCGAGAGTACAATTAAACAAATAAAAGACAAAACAACAAAGACAAATACATAGAATATAAAAACAGAATAATAAGCAGCAAAGCAGGCAACTACAGTTAATAACATTTACACTCATGAGCACAGTAATTTGTGATCATGTTTTTAAATTGACCTATGGTAACCATTGTATTGAGTTTCAATGTGTTTTGTATTGTGTTCCAGGTGTGTGCAGCACAAAAGGTAAATTCCCTTTACTCAAGGAAATCGTATTATAAATTAAACCTTTATTTTGCTCAATTTAATACACAAAATTACTTCATTTTATAATAATTTAATTGTGAATTGAGTAGTGTGTAAAATTAGAGATTTCCTGAGTACCATTGTGGATAAGGGTCAGCTATTTTGCATAATGTTGTATTTATCATTACGAACACCATATGCATGTAAGCCTTCACTGCCTTGATACCTTCTATGTATACGGAAGGGCTCAGCACTAAATGGTTAATAACTTGCTACAGAGTATAATTACTAAAACAAGCATTGCTCTCTATATGTTTAATTCCTTTTACAAATATACATTTTAAAATATTTTATTGTACAAACCAGCAGCTTGGTGTCAACATCCTCTAAAATATCTTATTCACTTGCTCTGCCACAGGCCACAGGCCAAATGTCCAGACTCCTGAGTCCTGATCAGATCTTGTATCCCTGTACAGCCTACCTGTGACACCTCACACCCTGCCGGGCCAAACGACACCTGTGATCCTTGACGTGTCAGCACATACTTACCTGCTGGGAGAAGCCTAAGGTCTGAACTGCAGTCATTGTAAAGGAAAGTTACTTTAATTTCAACCTAAATGTACACTGGTTGAGGTTGCATTGGTGGTGAGTGACTTTTCGATAACAGTTCACCACACACTGAAGCACACCCTGTGTTTTCACCTATGTTCCACAAGTATAAAATGAACATCCTATTGTGCTGTAGAAGACGTGCCACTATTGAGAACATAAACTAATAAGGGAAATTATTACTGTCTCAATTTGACAGCCTGAGGTTCATTAAAACAAAGTCATGTTTCAGTCATTGGTAACAAATGAGTAGTTGCCTGCTTTGCGGCGATCACTGAGCTGGTTAGGATTTCATTTGAAACCATTCTTGAAGGACATGATAAGTGTTTTTAAATTCTATTTAATATATTCAAGGTTTCAGGTTGTTATTTATGTATTATAATTTCCAAAATAGCATGCCATATATATACAGTTTATACAGTATAAAGCTCTATTTTGATGCAATTGTATGCACACTGGATACTTTCAAAGTTATCAATAAAAACCTGAAATGTGTACCTCAAATTAACCTTACATCTGCAATCATCAAACATGATGACATTCAATTTGGAATATTTGTACGTACCAGATGAGAGGGATGTTTTAAATGAACTTTGTGGCAGAAGTTGGTGAAGGGTGGACATGGATGGAGGCAGCGTTCACAAGCTCAATTCTTACCCTCCGTTTTCTTAATAGATAATAGTTCCTCCTGTAGGCTCCCTGAACGCTCTGTCATCTCTCCGGATGTAAGCTGTTTTGGGAACGTGTGGAGTGAGGAGTTGAGAGAGAGAAAGAGGTGAATGTGAGAGGAGCAGAGCAGAGAGGTTGCCTGTCGGCATGATTATTACAGGGCTTAATTCAAATCAATCTGGGTTTAAGGCAGTGCCCTTCCAGTACAGGGCGCCTAGGACAGTGGTTCCCAAAGTGGGTCTCGGGAGTTCTTCAGGGTCACAAGACACTGAGAGGGGGGTCGCAAATTAAATTTAAAATGATTTAAAATTGCATATTTGACCCATTATTGTTAAAATATATACCATAAAGTTGTTCAATTTAAAATAAAACCTTAGATGTTTAGTGAAATAAATGCTGAAATGAAAGTAATATGTAAAAAATCCTTAGAAATGTTAGTTTTGGGGGCGCTGGTGGACTGGCGGCTAGTTTCACCGCCCCATGTACAGAGGCTGTAGCCCTCGAAGTGCGAAGCACAGATTCCAATCCGACCTGTGGCTCCTTTCTCGCATGTTTTCCCCCACTCTCACTATCTAAAACTATCAACTGTCCTGTCTCTACAGTAAAGGCATAAAAGCCTAAGAATAAATCTTTGCACATGACTGCAGTGATCCGGTTTCTTTTCCTCTTTACAAAAAAAAAATGCGTGTCTATGTATTAGTGCTACAGTCTATAGAGATTGCTTTTGTTCTGCTTCTACGGTTTCTTACCATAAATTACTACAATAATTGCATGGTTTTTAGGTTGTTGTGTTCTTTTGTGTTGTTCTGATGCCAGTGTTTGAAGAGGCTTATTAGTGCGTTTGTCCAGCTGTGCACAGTTATATGCTTTAACCACATCCAGGGACAGTGATCTCCAGTCATTGGCCACTTTGTTTTGGGTGTAGTGAGCCGAAAAGTTTGGGAACCAGTAGGAGACGATTATATCGCCTATGCGTCGGCCCTTGCTCCTGAAAGGTGTGCTTTATCACATCCAATATTCCTCTCAGAGTTTAAACGTTTTTTTTGTTGTGTTTTACAAATTCCCACTGGCAAAAGCAGTAGGGCCAATCTTCCCAAAGAATTGAAATTTCAATGCATCCGTTTCAATTTTGCAAGCCAAAGTTTTATCAGAATAGTCTGTGAAAGAAAATGTGTTTTCGGTAATCATCTTTACTAAACTTACAGGTCAAGATTTTCAGCAGATGTTGAGAAAAAAAAAGACAAAGATATTAAGTCAGAGTTTATTTATAAAAGGACAGAACAAGTGTGCTTCTCCTGTGTGAAAGTGCATCGATTATTACAATTGTTAAAGACATTTAGGATGAACTGTTTCGAATGGCCATAAAATGGATGGACAAGCCGAACTACACAAAGTGACTCTAGTATTGTCTCTTTAAAAAAGATGGATAAACATGGAGCAGGTTAATAACCAGAAGGCTTGAGCGAGTGTTTAAGACCTCTTTCTTCAAATAAAAAAAGAATGCTGTGAATGAATGAGACGAAAGCATCTGATTCAATGTTCAACTTGCAAATACAGCCGGTCAGTATACATGTCTGATTTCTTACACTGTGATTGCACTAAATGACTTTAATGGTTTGTTTTAGGCTTCACTGGCAGGTTAAATGTTCAAGGAAGAAAACACACATCAACAAAAAAAGCTCAATATACAGAATGCTTTGAAGTCAGTTAAGTGAAAGAAAAAAATACACCTTTTAAAGTCTACAAACAGCAGTTTCAGGATATTTTCTTTAGTTTCAGTATCGACTACGAGTGACTGCAGTATACGTTTTTTTATCTTAACCAGAGAGACAGTGGTCAAAGGTTCATATCCGAGTATTTCCAGTTTTCTCAGGTCAACACGATCTCTGACGACTCTTCGGTTTCAATCACTCTAAAGACTCCCACCTTCTCTTTCTTCGTACTCCCCTTGTGTTTGTCTGAAAATACAAACAGTAGTTCAGTTCACAAGTGAAAAAGACCACAGCCGCGGTCCAGTTCAATCAGTAATGGAGTGGTTCACAATTTCTTTCTACAAGTAGCAATTTAGGTAGATGGAAGGCGTGCAGTGACAATCTTTGAGGAAGACAAATCGTTATTCTTGAAACAATACAATTAATCGATTTTAAATGTTTATGGGACAACACAAAAGACACAATAATGATTAATTTTAATTTCCCCCTCATGACAGATATGCTGTGCTAATCCACTGTAATGTTGGGAAATGGTTTGTTATAAAACATTTCAAACTATCTGCTTGGCTAGATATCAAGAGGGGTAAGTAAAAAAAGTTCCTCCGACTTGGTTGAAAAAAATCTCTAGAATTGGTTCATTTACTCCAACTTTAAAATATTCATAGAAAAGGAGATCTTTGGTGTGGTGTTGTTTTTGACAAGGGAAGAGATTGTTACCATCAGTCTTGTTGTGCAGCTAAAAGCAGAAAGGATGGGTTGGGTTTTTTCGCTGCTTATACACTGAAGTGTGTTAGAGAAACAACATTTTAGAAGCTTTCACACAAAGTCTGCCATTGATACTATGCAGATTGTTTTCATGTGGGTGGGGGCCACTGAACTCGTAGATAACCAGCCCTGTGTTTTCCATCAATGACTGCTGAGTTGTGCGTCTTCTTACCAAAGACTGTATAAAGAAAGGACAGAGCAAACCCCGCCTCCTCCATCTTAACAGATGGGACAAACTGTACTAGAAAATGGGTCAAACTAGAAAAATAAAAATACATTTTTCTCAAGCCAGGTCTCCTTGAGATACATATCACGCTGATTAGTGTTCAAATCAACCTTTCTCTGAGAAGTGTCTCTGGAGTAAGTATATTGATGCTATAAAAAGTGATTAAATGCAAAGATTGACAGAGTAGAGAAGGAGCAGTGGGAGGAATGTAACACTAACATGGGACTCTTTGAACGTCCATACCAGTGAGTGTCTGCTTCAAGCCGACACAAGAATCTGTTCTGCTGTGTACTGTACCAACCCAAGAGATATTTGCTGTTTCACCGTTTAATGTGTATTTTTGTAAGCAGAGGCAGCATGGCATCAATACTGCAGCTTTCCTAGTCGATCCCTACTGCACAGACTCTGGCTCCAAGTGTGCAATATGTGAGCGCTTTTCATGGTTGTTTTGGCTTCATATTTGTCAACGGAAGGCCCATTGTCCTTCTTTATACCGTATAACCTCAATGCTTCTTACCCATTAAGTCACTGCGATCCAGCAAAACCTCCAGGTCCTTGTCACTGATCACTTTCCCCCGGGATGCTTTCACCTCCCTGAATGGGACAGAAGTCACAGCCACATGTTTAGCCAGGCAGAGACCCATCCATTTTTATTTGATTTTTTTTACATTCACTGAGAAAATTTGTTTGAGTTAAGAAGAATATCTTACTTCTCAGTGCCCCTGGCTTTGAGCAGCTCCGTCAGCTCGTCCAGATCAATGCAGCTTTTACTTTGGTTCAGATCGGCCTTTTTTCCTTTGAACTTGTCTGTGGAGAAAAGAAACATCATCAAAATGCAACATTTTTCAGACTAAATCTATCAGTGAGTCGATTAAGGGATAATGTCATCGACAAAAGCGTAACTGGCAACTATCCTTGTATTTAAGCCATCTTGAAGACACAGGAAGCTCTTTAAAGAGGCGGTTTTGTAGACATCACATTTGGCTTTAGAACATTTGTGTTCATTCTTTAAAGCTTTTTGGGGATTCATAACTCAAACTAAAAAATATTGAGAAAAATGAAGGCAGATTTATAAATAACAAACATAAATTGTGAAAGACCACACTTGAGTCAGTGCTTGCACTTCAAAATATGGTCCAACATGGTATAACTCTGATCTACTGCTGGGGAGCCGAGAGTGCCACTCACTCTTGTGGATGACCATCTGCTCCAGCTTCCTCTTGGCTGAGGCTCTCTCTAGGATCTTCTGGTCGATGGTGTTGGCTGTGACCAGGCGGTACACCACCACTGGTTTGGTTTGCCCGATGCGGTGACAGCGGTCCTGAGCCTGCAGGTCTGCCTGGGGGTTCTGAGAGGGGATGAACGTTTAACCACACACTGATTTAACACAACACAAGTACAGGGAACACACAATGTGGAAATAATGAAATACTTTTTAATACAAGATGTTTAATCTGCACCCACCCAGTCACTGTCAAAGATGATGACAGTGTCAGCAGCTGTTAGGTTAATCCCGAGTCCTCCTGCTCTGGTGCTCAGCAGGAACAGGAACACCTCGGGATCTTTGGAGAATTTTGTCATCTGGAGGAGAAGAGCCAGGTTATGTAGAATCAAGGACGTGTACAAGGATAGAGTCATAGAAGTCTACTGGAGCAGCAATTTTGTTGCTTGCCAATTCTGCATGCACAAGAGTTAGTGTTCTCTCTCCTAAAAGATAACTAAAGTATATCAGCCTTTTTTTTTTTTTTTTTAAATCAACTTTGTGTTGAAACTCACATTTTCATCTCTGTCAGCATACGACATGCTGCCGTCCAGCCGGCTGTACTGGAAGTCCCGCAGATAGCAGTAATCCATCAAAATATCCAAGATGGATGTCATCTGACTGAAGATCAGAACCTGCAACCAATCACAGTATTCAGAAATCAATGGCAACAAACAGAGATGGCAGGGGACCGTTCACACAGCAGAAGGGCAGCACACTAAATAAAACATGTCTATTTCAACATAGCAGAGGGCAATATCCAAATCACAACTGCAAGTTTTGGATGATGGTAACATATGCAACATGATGAAGTACTGTGTTGCTGCAGATGATACTCTGTTCTGTGCCCATACATGATGAATACATCTGGACATAGCATTTAGATATGCAGGGATGTACAATGACTGATGTGTTCATGTTAATAGTGAAGATATTTTTAAACATTAAATTGTGCGGTCAAACGTTCACATCGTTTTAGATGAGCCCAAGAATTAATTGACCATGGTTCATGAAAGGTATGTGTTTGTGTTATTAACTGATTTCTTTTAAAGTAAATATCTGATCTCAGGACCAAGAAGGATACATTTATTTGGTCCAAACTCAGCAAATCTAATAGAAGTCAAATATTGAGGCCCACTGTGTCGTGTTTCACCTTATGTCCCCTCTTCTTCAGGGCAGGCAACAGTCGGTCTAGAATAAGAAACTTCCCAGAGCTCTGCACCAGCTGCTCATCAATCTGCAGGTAGGACAGCAGAACGTACAGTTGGTGGAAAGGGAAAAATAAAAGAAGGAAAGAATTAACAGGGAGTGACAGCTAACTGTGCTTCTTCATCACCACTCCTGTCAAACATTCTGTTCATCTGCACTACTCCTACTCATCTACCTCTATAAGTCAAAATGAATGTGTGATTAATGCTTCTGACATTGGAAAGCACTCCAAAGTTCAGTACCTGCACACTGACTAACAGGTGACCCTGTATTACCTTGAACTCCTGTGTGGCAGGGTCCAGCGGATACTCCACCAGGTAGGGGTGGTTACAGCATCTTTTCAGCAGCATGAGGATGTTCTGCATCTTTAGGTTGATCTGGGCATCTAGTGGACTCTGGACATCCGGCACTGGAGAGCTGGAGGAGAACAGAGGGACACAAATGTTAAGAAATAAATCTCATGAATCGAGTCATGGCCTCCTCAGGTAAGCATCACAATTAAAGCATTATGTGATCTGAAGCTGAGAATTATGTGACCGGTGCTGACCTCTGCTCTTGTTCCTTACGAACCCTCTCCAGATATTTCTCCAGGTCGTATGGTGTTTCTCCATCTGTTTCTTCGTAGTCCACCACCCTCCGATTGCGGCGCTTCGGCCTGCCACTGGATGTCAGCGCTACAGGAGCCTCTGTCTAAACAACAAAACAAAAGAAAGGATTTCAATCACTTTACTTGTACTTATCCTTTTTGTATTAAAAAGGCATACAAATACAATTCCCTCAAGTCAAACTAGGGACCCCGATGTAGGTCTAGGATGAAGACATTTTAATGAGGGGGCAGAAATCGGCTTCATGTACCTCTAACAGCAAAAGCACTGCTAAAAAAAAAGGTTTGTATTAGTATTGCACCATTTAACATCTTAAAGTGTTTCATATCAAAGGAAAAACTTCATCAAAATAAGATCGAGAATAATGGCAGAACAGATACGGAAAATAAATAGTTTTGATTATGAACCATTAACTTCATTTTACATAACAATGACCATTAATTATTCAGAAGATTAGGACTTATAAGCCAACATATATGTGCAGGTACTCCTACACAGCTGCAATAAACCAATACTATTCGATGAATCGTCCTCATTTAAAGACTGAGCTCCACTGTGTAACTGAAAATGAAGGTACAGAGACGAATAAACAGCCCAGACCCTGCCCCCATATAATGTTTACTATTTGATGTTACCTTCTCCTGGCCCAGCATTTTGGCGATGGTTTTGTTGACCACAGCGGTGTAAAAGGCCTCCTGTTTGGCTGCGAGAGGAGCATAAACAATGATCTCTTTCTTAGGAGGGACCTCCAGAGTCACATCTGACTTCAGCCTCCTCAACAGGAACGGGGTCAGAATCTGAAACAGGATGAAACATTTAGAAATCTTTCGTTGTTCATGCAGCTTCAGACACCGTCAAGTCTAATGGAGTCCAATTCAAGTGAGACCCTTTAGTGCAACATTTAATGAAGCAATATAAAAAAGACAAACAGAAACAAAGTGCTTGTACTTTAAATACAAAATGAACTGCAGAGGATTCAAGCTATTGTTTTTAAAACACCCTAAAAACATAATTGCATGTAATATGAGAGTAACAGTCTGGAATGGTTTGCACAGTGTGGTGATGTTTATGAGGACTTACCTGGTGCAGCATGCTCAGTATGTTCTGCTCACGCTCAGCAGCCACCACATTCTCAGCCTCACCGAGGGAGTCGATGTCAAACCAGGACTCAAAACTAAAATACAAACATGACAACCAAAGGTCCGACATGAGCTACATGGTAAGTGGACTTGAACTTGTATAGCGCTTTTATAGTCTTCTGACTACTCAAAGCACTTTTACACTGCAGGTCACACACAAATTTATATACCACTGATGAAGCAGCGGGAGCAACTTGAGGTTAAGTGTCTTGCCCAAGGACACATCTGACATGTGGCTGCAGGAGCTGGGGATCGAACCCCCGACCTTCACATTGAGAGACAACCAACTCTACCACTGAGCCACAGCTGAGTTGAAGTTGAACAATTGGAAACTGAAAGTAATCATACATGTCACATGTATATTATGACACAGTAACAACAGTAGAAATCTCTACAGGTGTTTTTTATTTTTTGGAGGTGACTTTTCCCACTCCTTTGTTGAGCTGTCCGAAGGTTTGACCAGCTCATTGCAAACTGTGGCATGTGAAACTTTGGTCTGATGCCATCTTTGTCCCAGTCTGTGTCAGGCTTTACAATGTCAGATTTGCTGATGTTAGACTGATTTGAATGACTGCAGAAACATTCAACAGATACAAATGTAAACTAATGCACCTTAGGAAACAGAAGTGGAGCTCATTTGACTTCTTTTTTAAAATGGCAATAAACAGAAACATCTAAATATTCATCCATTATCACTGACATTGTGGCTATGACTCTGTCGTATTCATTGTTGTTGCTCTTTTTGTCCCTATCCTTCTTCCTGCATCTCCTTCTATCCCACTTCCAAGCCCAACACAGTTTCAGCAGAATATAATAAAGATTTAGGTTTTTGACCTGCTCTTTTTTAAAGTGTCTTAAGATATTATTTGTTATGAATTGGTGCTATACAAATAAACACTGATTGATCGATCCATGGGCATAACATCTGCCTATCTCTGTCTCTTGTGCTGCATTCTATTTGCTAGTTCTGTTTTAAGGAATACAATCATTGACCTTATATAACACACTCATTTGCCTCTGGGTTTTAAAACTAAAGCCAATGAGAAAGTGCCTTAAACATGAATACTCTCTACTGGCCAGCAGGGGGCAACCTCAATGGTTGCGAAAAAAGAAGTTTGATTGTATGTAAGTCTACACAATATGACTCTGCTCCTCACTTGGTTGAATAGTGAACATTGAACGTTACTTCTGTGAGATTTCATTCTGTAATTACCCGTCTCTGTCATTACACCTTGATGTTCGTTTTGTACATGATGGTGGCTTTTAAAGCCCAATCTGCAAAAAGTAGGATATGCACCAGGGGGCTTTGCTCTCTGATAGATCACTACCACAGTGATCTGTAAAGCAGGATAGAGGTGCAACAATGTGCCCCCACCTTGCTCCATCCTGACATAACACCTCATTTACCACCATTGTTGTTAGTGTCCATTTTTGCTGTAAGAGCATAATTCGATATTCAAATGTCTAATGGTGATAAGTCCTTCATATGTAGCTGTGAAGGGTTCATACCTCTTAAGATCATCAAAGACCTCTGGCAGCAGGAAGTTGAGGAGGGACCAGAGCTCAGCGAGGTTGTTCTGCAGCGGCGTTCCCGTCAGCAGCAGCTTGTTGTCAGTGGGCAGCATCTTCAGCTCCCTCACCAGCCGACAGTTAAGGTTTTTGATTCTGTGGCCTTCGTCCACTATCAGGTACTTCCACTGGAAGCGCTGCAACACAAAACAGAAGTGGCCCGCCTTATTAGACAAAAGTCAAGAGAACAGTAAGATAAGGGTGCAGAGTTAAGGTGACAATGTAGAACTTTTGTTGACCATTCATCGTTTCCATTTCATACAAATGATGATGGGAGTAATGCATTGTGCCACAGCTCGTGACATTCAGATTACTTGTTTATTTAATCAAGAGAGCAAAAGAAAAAAAATCAGATAACACA
Source organism: Tautogolabrus adspersus (assembly GCA_020745685.1). Lineage (NCBI taxonomy): Eukaryota > Metazoa > Chordata > Actinopteri > Labriformes > Labridae > Tautogolabrus > Tautogolabrus adspersus. The sequence goes on along the minus strand of CM036541.1, from coordinate 9,902,549 downwards.
AAGAAAAGCAGCAAATCATCATATTCCAGAAGCATTTCCTCGGAAATTCTTTGTACGAATGATCAAAATAAGTGTGTGATGTGAACTGGTTGTATTATGTTGGTCTGTTCATCAGATAAAATGAATGTAGCTGCAGCTCTGAGATTCTGCAGTTTATCAGCTGCTTAATACATGAAGAGTCACTGCTCGTGACAGGGAACATTGAATGAAACTCATCTACTATCAAGATAATCATTAAGAGTCATTTACAGAAAGGATGTAAAGCTTTGTTGCTCAGGTACTATTTCCCACCATAACATCTGTCACTATTGATGAAGAGGGTTTCCAACCAGATCTGGTGAAAACCAAAGTTCCCACATAGCATGATCTCCCCGCTCCGACTGCTGCACAGTCAAAAGCTGAATGTATGTTGTTACTACCTCTTTTAATAGACTTTACTGTAAAAAGAAATCTGAAGGAATCAGCACCTCTCACTGACAGTAGATTGATAACAACCAAAAAAGACAAACTGGACATGGTTGGGACTCATTTGCGAATGAAGCAAGACTTCTATGATACACGAAAGTATTTGAATATTTGATTGAATAATGAATGAATGAACCTGCCCCTTGTAGTCATGAAGATTGGTCTCAAAATATTCTGTTGTGTAAGTTGAGGATGTGCACGGATCCTACCTGTAGGAACTTTCTGTCGATCATTGAGATCTCAAAGGAGGTGACGACCACGGGACACATGTTGAGGGAGCCCTGAGGCCTGCGAATCTGTTTCAACACCTTGGCCCTCTCTGCTTGAGGGCCGTGGTAAAGCAGCACAGACACCTGGGATAGAAACATGATATGGACTTAGCTCTGGTTCATTCTGTCCCCCTCTGATACTACAGAGTACAGCAGGTTAATGAGGTTTCTATATTCTTTGAATGTGGTGAAATAAAACTTCTTCATAACAGCTCTCTTCAATGGTGAGCTCGATGTGTGGGAGAGGGCAGGAAAAAAGTAATTGAGCCCTTCACAAGCCCGTGAGACAGACGTGGTCTCAATGGCACATCGTCCTACCTCTGGTGTGAAGCGCTTGAATTCGTTGATCCAGTTGGGCAGAGTGGAGAGAGGGGCAACCACCAGGAAGGGGCCCATCACTTTCTTTTCTATCATCATGGCAATGTGAGCGATGCACTGGATGGTCTTACCCAGACCCATCTCATCAGCCAGGATCCCGTTGATGCCGTTCTCCCACAGCATCTGACAGAACAGAGAGAACAGAGCGGGCTGCTTTACACAAAGCTGCATGTTGAACACTGGAAATGGAGAATCACTTCCCACAATCCCATTTTAGTGAAGCCCCACTGACCCTCAGCCACTCGATGCCTTCGATCTGGTACCACCTCATGACCCCTCCGGTGAAGTTCTCTGGCTGCTGGGCAGGGACCGGCTCGCCGTTCACCTTTCTGTGAGGATCAAGGAGATGCTTGGCGTTGTCTCGCACCGCCTCTGACAGACGGTTCTTGATGTCTTGGTTGGAGTCACTCATCTTCTCGATGTCCTCGGCTTCCAGTTTCTTTTGAGCCGGTGCTTCATCCTGATATCAAATACAGTTGCATGTGTCACATTCAATGACTTAAGCAACAACTATTGATTTCCAATTTAAACCTGTCCTTATGTTTCCTGACACCTCAATTTCCCCTTCTGGATTATTGAAATCTATTATCTATAGTGAAGAAACATTGTTAAAAAAAAAGAACCCTTACCAACTCCTCTACTTTTGCTTTCTTTGATTGCGACATGATTTCCTGGAAGACAAGATCAAGCAGAAACAATGTGAGCAGATCAAAGGATGAAAAAACTGCACACAACTAAAAAGTTGATATGTTAGCTTACTTCTTTTGACATGACATCTGCTATTTTGTAGTCTTCATCCCTCTTCCTCTTCTTTTTATCTAGTCACACAAGGAACAGTCAAAATGTCACTTTTCTATGTGTTTAGATCTGAAGATTTAAATCACTGTTTAAACTATATTAAATATAAAAACTAATACCAGAAAATCAACTCACCTTTCTCAGACTCTGCACCGTTTGGTTTTTGCATCTAAAACACATTTATGTCTCTGTTAATAAGCAGAATAGAATTGAAATACCAAGCACAAATATTTCTTTAGAAAATGTTCCTCACCTTCTTGCCCTTTTTGTCAACTTTTTCCTTCCTCAGGTTCTCCTGGAAACAGAGTGCGAGGTTACAGTAGTACCTCAGACAGTAAACTATGCTAACATATGGCACCTAATAAGTGTTTCACATGTGTTGTTTACACACACCTCATTCTGTTGTTGCTCCATTTTAGTCAGCAAGAATTTAGAGTAAATGTTACTCTTCTGAAGCAAATGTTGCAGCCTCTTGAAGCGCATGTCATGAGATTCCCTCTCCCATGTTTCCCGGGCCTGGTGATGAGTAATGAAACATTACAAACAGTAACAACAGAGACAGGATTGGACATGTTTAGGGATGGATGTAATTTTAGGATGTGGATCTTAAAGACAACCACAAACAATTGTTTGTATCTTCAGCAATTTTAAACTTTTGATCAAGTGGTCCAGATTAAAAAGAAGCCATATCTGTCAATGTTAATGTAGGCTAAACACAAACACTTTGCAGTCTAAAAGTAAGAAAAAAACAAACATGTTTTTTGATAAACCAAGGAACTACTCAACCAAAGGATATATCAACACAGTTATGAACTGATATGTGTTTACAGCTTTAGGTTTTGAAAAAAAAAATGGGACAGAAAACACACCCTGAGGAGTAACACACCTTTTCAATCATCTGCTTTTCTTTCTTCTCCCCTTCCTCCATCGCCTGCTTCTCCTCTTCCTCCATTTCCTTGGTGATGACCACTTCAGACGTCATACTCTCCGATTTCACAGTGCCATCTTCACAGGAACAGCAGAGAGAGTAAAGCTGATGAAGCATAACATATGAAAGGCACAACCTCTCATTCACTACCAGCAACTATTGCATGTCTTTTCAAAGTTGATAAACTTTGATTGGATAGGACATGACGTGTTCCTGCTGGAAATCAGTTAATGATGTGGATGAAGGGATTCATGTGATAAACTACAATATTGCCTCATTATCTCAGCCATAAATAAAATGAGAGTCACATGTCGTTAATTAAACTGGGATTAAGATAATCCCCCAGTAAACTACTTTGGGCCCCCCTTGGTGTAATTTTCCTTTGTGACTGACCCTCTGCACCTCCAGTCTCCATGGCTGTGCCCAGGGGCTCCTGAGATTCGTCTGGTTTGGGGCAGTGAGGGGAGGCACTCCGGGTTTCTTCCTTTATGCTGTCAGCAACAGGAAAAACATAAATGATATAGAGAGGGTGAACATTTCCTGTTGGTTTTACAGGGGGCGGGACTAACTCCATTCACATATATGGGACTTTAAAGACGCCTTTTTTACTGCAATGCATTCACTTAGCAGACAGTAAACGCGTTATCCAGCAAGAGTTATAAGACTAGTATAACTTTTACAACAAATTCTGCTTCTCTGGCACTAACAATATGCTAATTCCATTATGGTGGATGTCAGGGAAAAACTCAAAGGCTTTCAGTAAAGTAAACGGACAACACATGAAAGTCTCAAACAGGGCGTAACATTCATCCTACAGTACATGTCCTTATTGTTACAGTATTTAACATATTAAAAACAGCTTTTGTACAGGAGTTTTTGCTCAGGTTACGATAAAACGTTAACATTACACAAATGAGATCAATTGTGGCATAGCAATAGGCGAGAATAAAAACACTTACCAGCTCATTATTACCAACTACGAAGGTATTTCGGCCACAAACAGAAAAGGTTTTTTCTGGATGAACAAAACAGTAGTTTGTCGACAAGCAGTTTCTTCAAGCAGTCATCTAGTTTTAAGAAGTAGTTGGTCAAAATACCCAGCTAGTGGTAATGCCTAAAGTTTCTTAATGTGCAGCTCCACTGATATCCACAAAAAAACGAAAAGAATACATACAATTTACTACTACAAATACAGCAAAAAGCCACCGATATGAATTCGACACTGACACTTTGCAGTAAGCACAGCGTGTGTTCAAAGGTCTGGTCCAGCAGCTAGAAACGGGATACGTACGTCCGGCCAACTAATTTCAAAATAAATCGGGTTGCGTACACGTCGTGCCCGGGAGCTCGGTTGAGATGTTGTGGTTATCTTTTAATTTGAAGGCAAATCGCTTTACTTCCGCCACTGTTCTCGAAAAACTTAACGCAACACGAAGCTTAATTGTAGGCGGGGCTATTTCATTTCGCGCCAGTCAGGACGATACCACAACTTGGAAAATAGGGTGATGGTTGATTAGAGTGTAATTACTGCAGAATTTTACACCGAACAAACACAAATATGAATTAAATTATGAATTGAATTATTCAAAAATATTTATGGTAAAACACTTACAGACCATAGAACACGAAGTTTAGGGAAAATAAAACAATTAAACAACAAACACACCCCTCTGACTGCAGACATGTTTCACGCCAAATCTGATATTTCCCGCGAATGTTGGTTACATATTTGCTTTAGTGTACGATTTGCTCAGGTATATATGGAAGCCCATTTCCGCCACTGATGAGGAAAAAAAAAAAAATCCTGTAAGTCATTATAATGAGATAGTATCTCAATATAATGACTTAGTATCTCAGATACTAAGTCATTATATTGAGATAGTAAGTCATTATAATGAGATAGTATCTCATTATAATGACTTACAGGATTTTTTTTTTTCCTCATCAGTGGTGGAAATGGGCTTCCATAGGTATACTATTATATAAATGCACTGAATGTTTATAATATGGCAACCACTTAATTAACATGTTAATAAGATGATGTCATGATATACAATTGTATAGTTTTTTTTTTAAAGGAAATATAATCTTAAAATAAACTGTAAAGGTCTTACATGTTAATATTTAGGGTAGGCCTTCATTCAGAATATGAAGAGCACTCAAAGTGAAACGATGTTCAAATATGTCTGCTGAGAAATTGATGAAATCTGCTGAGACAAGTTTACATTTTTTATGACCGTCCATGTCCCTTTATTTTGAAATTGTTTCTTTGACATAAAGGCCTACGCCTACAAGATACACACACAACATATTTATTGAGAGTTTTAAATAATATTAACTTAATTCTCAATGCATGATTATCAATGTTTTATTGGACAGTTTAATAATTGCTTGAACAAGTGTTGGGATTTAAATCAACAATATTCACGTAGGCATGTTAGAGCCCGATATGTAACAACTACCCGAAATGTAACAACGACCTGAAATGTTATAAAAAAAATGTAATAAAACCTGAAATGTAGTAACTGGTCGATAATGTAACAAAATGCTGAACCCAAAACGTAATAACTTTTTGCCCAAAATGTAACAAGTTGTTACATTTTGGGTCAGCTGTTACATTATGGAGCAGGCAAAATATTTTTCTCCTAATAGTGTAATAATTGTATTACATTATAGAATGAGTCAATCATTTATGGATTAAAGGGTTTATAGTAAGGGACTATTGCAAAAATCTGGGAATAAATTCCTTATCAATAGATTTCTTCACAACTGTGTTCATAAAGGTGTCTTATAACACGTTTAAAAAGATTTAAATCCAACTCCTGTAGGAAAAACTGTGAGAGCAGCTCAAAATCGGGGTACCTGGAATAGTACCTGATTGGTACTATATACTTATTGGTGAAAAATTGAAAATGTTAACCTCTGCTTTAGGTAGCTTGTGAGTGGTCAAACTATGGGTTATTTGGGATTCTGAATGTATTTCACACATTTGTTTTGCAAAAAAACAACTCCTTGGTGGAAAAATGGCCACGCCCACTTTTACATGTAAATTTAAAGTGGCTTTATATGTTGATTTTAATATCTCGAATACTAGTTAAAAAAAATACTGCACCACATTGTCACATGTCTTAGGGGTCCAGGTCTGAGTCTTCTCCACACTCTACTGTTCTTAAAGTGGGGATTGGGACCCCCTGGGGGCTCGTGAGACACTGAGAGGGGGGTCACGAGATGCCTTCCATTAAAAAAGTTGAATGATCTGAAATTGCATATTTTACCCATTATTGTTAAAGAAAATTCAAATATTAGTTGAATTTTAAATACAACTACAGTGGCAAAATAATATTAATGCTGAAATGAAAGTGATGGTTAAAAAATTAATGTAAGTTTTCACATACTGTAAGCGAAACAATGTAGGTGTCCCTACAAATGAAAACACACACAGACATCACCTGAGTGTCTGTTTATTAAATGTTTAATGTCCACTCAGTCCTACAGTTTATACATGGAGATTACATATGTTCTGCTTCTAGCCTTTCTTACAACAAATTACTAAAATAGGGACAGTGGGGGTCCCCGGTCTCTAGCACAGTTATTTTGGGGGTCTCAAGCTGAAATGTATGGGAACCTCTGCTCTACATCATCATTGATACACTTCTTGCATGCTTTACCTTTACCATTTCTGCATGCCGAGATACATTCAACACCATTCTCCATTACAATTAATGTGAACCAGAGTGGCTCTTCAGGAGCCATGGGGTCCTGTGTTGGAACCAGCTCATTAACCATGAACTCCTACCACCCATTCCTCGTCACTGGGGTCCAAAGACATGCTCTGCTGAAGCATCCAGTCCCAGGTTTTGATATAGGCCTGGAGAGATTGCTTTACAGCTTCACCCTCTGTTGTTGGTACAGTTTCTAGTTAGATCAACTCAGCCAGCGCCTTCCATAAGAACCTGTATCAAACCAGACAAACTGACACCAGGTATAGAGTAATAGCTGGTGCATGATATTTGTACTGGAAAATTTGGATACCAGGTCTTTGATGGCTATAGTAGCTCGCAAAAAGTTCACTGTCATAACCAGGAACTGTTTTGATCAACAGATTTGACCAGATATGGTACATTTGGCGCCAAATGCAAAGCACCTGCAGATGCACAGGAAGTCACATACACACCCATTCAGAAAAGCCTGTTATAAACATGTTTACAGCATGGTTAAAAAAAACAAATACGTTTTCATTTTGATTCGATGAAGGATAATAGTTTTTCACAATAAGGTGTGTAGCTGAATAGATTGACAGGCGGGCGTGGTGTAGCTGTTTGTCAGGAGGCTTAAAACCCGCCTCAGCTCCAGCTCTCAGCCTGTCGTTAGGTTGACTGAAAGTTAGGCTGAGACAGCATTTCCAGCATAGAAAGGATAGGCTTCCAAAGCCCCCTGCAGTAACAGATGGGTGACGTCACTCAGGCTTCTGCCATTCATATTTACAGCCTATAGTAACAACACAAGCAGAGACACAGAACCACTGTGACCCAGAGCTAAATGTACAGGTACACTCACACTGATAGATCACTGCTTAGAAACCCCAAACAGCCGAGAGACGAGCAGACAGTTTGTAAAAATAGTTTGTTGTTGTGTTTTGAGAGATCCTTATAAATGTGCTGTTTTCTATATAATAAATGCTTCTGTGTTGTGCTTATTAAGATCTTATCTAAACAGATGTCTGATTCGAAAAATACAAACATTAATTATAAAAGTCACCTTGTAAGGTTTATGTATGTGTCAATTTTCATTCGTAGGGAGCAGCAGGTACTATTCCAGGTACCCCGACTTTGAGCCGCTCTCACGGATTTTCCTACAAGAGTTGGATTTAAATCTTTTTAAACGTGTTATAAGACACCTTTATGAACACATTTGTGAAGAAATCTATTGGTAAGGAATTTATTCCCAGATTTGCCAAATATCTGATAAAATTCCCTTACTATTATGCTTCAATGTAGAGTGTAGTATCATACACAAATGCCCCCGTCCTTTCTCTCTCTCTCTCTCTCTCTCTCTCTCTCTCTCTCTCTCTAAATATATATATATATATATATATAGATAGATAAATATATATACATATATATTCACTGACTTTAACTACTTCAATCTCAATAACACTGGAAGAATGGGGCTGTAACACTTTGGACCTTTAGTTTATATCTATATACAGTCTGGTATTTACGTATGTATGATTGCTGTAGCCCACGTCATTTATAATCTTCTGTTCTCTTAAAGTGATGAAAGTGAGCATCAACATCGATTTCTCCAATCATCAGTTCAAAATAATGTATTAAACACATTGAGATCAAACTCAAATTCTACTGCTATGTGTGTTATTTGTATGTCTCCATAATTGACCTCTTAATGTCTTGTGTACTATCTTCTCACTTTCATCACTTTAAGAGAACAGAAGATTATAAATGACGTGGGCAACATTAATCCTACATAAATACCAGACTGTATATAGATATATAAACTAAAGGTTCAAAGTGTTAGAACAGCCCCATTCTTCCAGTGTTATTGAGATTGAAGCAGTTCAGGTCAGTGAATATATATACAGTATATATCACCCATATCTATATCTATATCTATATATAGATATAGATATATATATGGGTGATATCTATATCTATATCTATATATAGATATAGATATCTATATATATATGGAGGACGGGGGCATTTGTGTATGATACTACACTCTTCATTGAAGTAATAAGCCCTTTAATCCATAAATGATTGACTCATTCTATGATGTTATACAATTATTACACTATTAGGAGAAAAATATTTTGCCTGCTCCATAATGTAATAACTGACCCAAAATGTAACAACTTGTTACATTTTGGGCAAAAAGTTATTACGTTTTGGGTTCAGCATTTTGTTACATTATCGACCAGTTATTACATTTCAGGTTTTATTACATTTTTTTTATAACATTTCGGGTCGTTGTTACATTTCGGGTAGTTGTTACATATCGGGCTCTAACAAGACATATTTCTAAGGAGCTTCACTCTGAGTTGATGCCACCATTGCAGTTTCTTCTAGTGGCCAACAGAGGTCCGTATTTGTCTTAGGCTATATGAAATCTTTACAAAACAGTTACCTTTAAACACGCTTTTCGTTACTTAGTCTGCTTACTCACTTTATTTCCCATAATTGTTATTGTCTACTATTTTCAGCAATTCTTCCTAATTCTTCCCATCTTGTCTATTCCTTTCATCATATTTCCCTTCTTTTTTGTAAAATGTCTTCATGCATTCCTACATATTCTTTGTCCTCCTTTGCCTTCTCTTTCTTCTTTCTATTCTATCTTTCTTTCTTCTATTTTCAATTTTAGTCTCATTCATTCTTGGGGTTTTCTGTATTTTCTGTGCCTGTCAGACCTGATAACTTCCGTTGTGGCGTTGCCCACTTTGACACATCAACTCAGTAAGGATGTTCTGCGACATGTTTGCTGCTGCATGTGCAAAACAAGCAAAGCCCCAGGAGCAGGAGCAGGAGCATCCCAGCATCAGTGCTCTACTGTACCATGGTTCAAGACACTTTGGCCGTAGATACTACAGAACACTCAGATGTAAAACGGCCCTTTTTACCTTGAGTTATTCCCCTCTGCCATGGCATGTCTACTACCTCTAATGCAGTCTTTTCCCTTGGGATTTAAAAGAGAGTCGATCTATTCATTTATCAGATCCTCTGGAAGTGTTTTAAGGACATAGTGCTATTACATTTCACATTTTGTTTGATTGTGAAACACTTTTTGACGTCTGCTCTTGAAAGGTGCTATATAAATAAACTTTACTTACTTACATATACTACTGCCTCAGAATATGTGAAGAAGTTCATATTTGATCTTGGTGGTACATATGGATAACTTAATTTTTCCTTTTAATTGTACTTCCCATTTTGGCTGTAACATTATACATGTAAGAAGATCTATTGCAGGTTTCACTTCCACCAGTCATTGTTACACAATGGATGAGAATTGCTAGCTTTCAAGGCATAAGGGAAGTCTGATTGAATGAGGGTCAGCATATTTTCCTTGGTGACGTGTTTAATGCAACATTGAAGACATGTTTCAGAAAATAACTGGCTCAGATGAGCTTTACATGATCGTCTCATTAAAGGAATGTCCACTGATTCATGCTGTTTTCAGCAAGTTTTGTTTGAAGCTTGTTGGTATGTGTTCAATGAAACTGGGCCACAATCTAACAGTTTGGGATAGTGGTTTTCTAGTTTGAGTTTGTCCTTGTACATAAATATAAGGCCATTGTTTGTGCCCATACCTTCATTAAGCTATACAATAGAGCACTGTTCTAACATTCTTATCCAAACAGCACACAATGGTGTATGAGTTCCTTTCAAACTGGATTCAGTTGCCTTTATTAAGAAAACAAGAGAACATTGTACTTTATATATGCAGTTCTGTACTGAGATTACACAGCAATTTGCAAACAGACCCTAGTTAACTGGCAGTAGATTTGCCAAATGAATCTAGAATAAATAATTCCAACAGACTTTCTACACATCTAATCAAGAATCGCAGACAGGTCCTCTCATTTCATACAGTCTGGTAGTACAATATTTATTTTCAGTTGAAGTGTTACATGTTGAGCAACAAACTTACAGTTGTCTTCAGCCACAAATTTAATGCAAAGATAAGAGTCAAGACTATCCCGATGATGTACTGAACACTAACAAACTGGCAAATCAGATGTGACATAATATATACATAATGTCTATGTACATATACAGTTGCACTTGACTTTAGATGCTGGACTGTGATACACTGCTGTGCACAAGTTGGAGAGGAAAAAAAAAAAAAAAACATCTTCAAATTGGGCAGACCGACAGACAAATGCTGATACAAACAGCAAAATAATCACTGAGGAAAAGAACCACAGAAAAGGCCCATACAAACAGAAACCTTAATGAAACAGATTCATTTACCAACCCCACAGTAGGAATGCAGAGAAACACACATTCTCACAAACACACAGACACACAGAGAAACACACACATTCTCACACACACAGACACACAGAGAAACACACACATTCTCACACACACAGACACACAGAGAAACACACACATTCTCACACACAGACAGAGTTCTCATGGACCTGTATTCAGAGGGCCAAATAAAAGTTGTCTCTGAGAGGTCTGAGATTAGGGTTGATGGGGTGTCAGGGTTTAGGATGATCGCCTATGTGTAGAATTTATCATCAATAACAGGACTGTATGACAAGAAGGATGCTTTATTTGTTTTTGGTAGTGCGGCTATATTATGTACAGTACAAATACAGGCAACTTCATCTTGTTGTCACATAGACATGTTGTGAATCATGTCCTCCCTGTCCTGTTCGGTTGTGATGGGGCTTTGCTTAGACACAGTGGAGTTTGAGGGGGATAGCGGCCAGGCCGATATGCCGGCAGACGGTTTCGTGGGGGTTGAAGTTGAAGTGGTTTCTTTCTCAGCAGCATCCTCCTGATGAAGGCTTGACAGTAGTGCCAGGGGTCAACTTCACATTGGACTTCTCCCCTCCTCCGGCTGTGGCCCCAGGGCCCATCCTCTTCTTGATTTCAGCAGCCATGGTCATAAAGGCCTGCTCTACATTGGTAGCATTCTTAGCGCTGGTTTCCAAAAAGGGGATGCCAAGAGAATCTGCAAACTCCTATACACAATGAAGACGGACAGAGGAAATGAGTACAGACATCTGTTTTTACTGTTGTAAGGTTTGTTACTTTTTCTATTGTTTCAGAACAAAACATTATATAAGGATTTTTTGTCATTATAGAGAATAATATGACAAAATAACACATCACTCTATTCGTTACATTAAATACTGTACACTGACCCATTCAAACGCTTCTCATTACTTTAACTCAAAGGGCGGTGTCTGTGTGTGACGTTGGAGCCGGCAGGGCAGAAGAGAGCTGAGGTTGTGTGTGTGTAACTTAGGATGTGTGTATGTGAAGTCTCCGCCGTGTGTTAACATGCGTCTCTCGCTTCCACAACACTGTAACGTAATATAAACCCATACACTGGGACACCAATATTACGCCTTTGCAGATGCAATAAGTGATGGTGGAACTTTGTCACAGCGCTGTTGTATAATTACAATGTGTAAAGGCCTAGTGTGTCTGTATTTCAGCAGCAGCAGCAGCAGCTGTGATGGTTGTAAAAGCAGTTAGTGCTCAAAGCATGCAAAAAATATATTTAAAAAAGCTATACAGCGGTCATTTGGATCTATGCTATTCGTCTTTGCTACAGAGTAGTGATAAACTAGGCATTCTCTTGCTTTGGGCCATAACAAGGCTTCCCTGAGAAGTCCAACTGAACAAACACACTTTAAGCTAGCCAGCTTTGCATATTTTTTTTCTTTTTCAGCCTGGCTCACACTGCAGGATAATCGGGCCAATTTGAGGTCCGATTCCTCCTTCCGGACAATCGCAGGGTCGCTCCCGGCTCAAGGCTGCTCGGAACCGATTCTCTGCCCAGATTATCTTGTAGTGTGAGTGGTACAAAGTTCCAATCTTAACGTCCCCGATCTGATCGGCGGGGACGATCCGATTTATTTCAAACATGTTTGATATTTAGGATCTAAAATCTTGACAATTACGTCATAAGCGCGTCTGGCAGAAGTTGCGCATGACTACAATATAATCATAATATTATATAACCTCTAATTCTCTCTGCAAAACGCACAAACCTACAGTCCTTGTCTCCGCAGCCACCTGCGAGTCCATATATGCCGGCGTTTTTTGTTTGTTTTAGGTTTCGGTTCACAGGACGGCACAGATTATCAGTGCAGCACTTTTCTGAAACATTGTATCCATATATCTACGTTTGTATCAACATTCCTATATCCTACAACAACTTCCACTTCCTTCTCTATCATCAGCCACTGTTCCCTGGAGTCCGTTTGAGTTTTCAAATGAAACTTTATTAACAATTGTCAATGCCCGGCTTTAGTCCATCTGAGATACGAAGTCTTTCAATAATTCACTCCTCTCTACTAAGGCAGTCAAACATATGCAGAGACACAAACTCTCTTCAAGCAGAAAGGATACAGCTCAGAGAGGGGAAAAAAGAGAGAATCAGAATAAACAAAGCTTTAAGCATAAAAGCATAGAGCTCAGATGCACCTGCTTCTGTTTGTGGGAATCAATACCCAGGTACTTTACCTTTGCTGTTGTGTAATCCACCACCTTCTTTGTCGTCAGGTCACACTTGTTTCCAACCAATAGCTTGTTGACATTTTCACTGGCATAGCGGTCAATTTCTTGTAGCCACTGTTTGACATTGTTGAAGGACTCCTGGGAAAGAAAACAGATAAACATTAGCACCAAAGTACATCTGCTACATGGCACCAGCAGCTTTCACAGAGACAACTAAGAGACCTTTTCAATGCAACATAAAGATAGTTTTAGATTTGCGCAATACAAACAGAGATTGATTGATTGATTCAAGTGCTTTTTGACAGGGAGTATGTTTGAACCATTGGAAGAACATACCACAATATAAAAAAGAAAATCAGTAAATGTTGCTCAATGATGTTACAGTTTTTAAACTTCGAGGGCTCCACAAAGGTTACGGACCTGTTCACAGGTAACGGATACAATTTGGAGGACTGCATTTTTTTTCTAGTTCAAATTTTCTGGATTTTAATCAATCTACCGGCTTACTTTCTCACCTTTCTATTTGGACTCAGAGGGCAGTGTGGCTACAGGGATTTTAACTTCTAGAACATGTATCACACAAGCAATTCTACATGGGGAACCTGTGTTACATTTGTTACATGTTAGTGCCCTGGTAGTTTTTACAAGCAGAAAATCTTTTTTCCTTTATGATCATGTTAATACGACCACATGCTCTAAATTCAGATACTCCTAACTTTTAGACCTGGGCAACGTTAACTAAATGTCATTTTGTAAAAACTGAACTATCACATCACACCTCCCTTGGTTCCACCACCCCTTGTTTAACTCTTTCTGCATTTCAATGAAAAACAGAACTGATTTCTGTATGTAAGGCCTGCTTAGTGAAGTTATGGCACCTGCATACAAAAGCAAGCCAAGATATCCAGATGTGACTGAAAGCAATAAGTAAACTTAAAAAATCCAATATTGTCTAAGTTCAGTTTCATTGATTTCATTATAAGCTGCCCAATCATATTCTGACTCGCCATAGTAGTAGGTAGATATGGGAAGTTAAACCATGAAAACAAATTAAAATGTCTTCCTGAGGTAAAAACAAAACAAAAAACAATCTCCTAGTTTATAAACCAATAAACGATAAGTTTTAATAGGTTTGAAATGTTTGGTGATACTTGCCTGATCTGTGACATCGTACACTACAATGATACCATGAGCACCTCTGTAGTAGCTGGATGTGATTGTACGAAACCTTTCCTGACCTGCTGTATCCCACTGTCGAAGGAAAAAGATTGTGTTAGTTAGTTTGACTTCATTTTGTGTGCTCCCTCATAAAAAAATATCTTGTTAGCACATTTAAATGCTTCCTTGTTCATAAGTTCACCGCATGAATCCATGATAAGGACAACTTACAGTGAAGCATTAGGTTACTTACGATCTGAAGTTTAATGGTCTTTCCATCTAGTTCTATGGTTCGTATTTTGAAGTCCACACCAATAGTGCTAATGTAACTTTCTGTGTATGTGTCATCCTACAAAGAGACAGAGAGGAAAAGTCAGATATCTCACACACCCTGGTCATTTCCTGCTTCAATACGCATACACATTACACACAATCAGTCAGTTCCAACAGTCAATACTAACACTACAGGGGGGTTTCTACGGGTTTGGTACTCTGGACGTTTGTACAGTCAACAAACTGGAGGATGTGAACATAAATTAATTGGTTAACAGCTAGAATTGTGACCGATACTGCTGCCTGACTCAAACCAGCTTTCAACAGTCAGTATAAAATCACAACATAGATAAAGACTGCAACTGACTCCTGCTACTGGGGGACATTTTAGTGAATGCACTTTTTTTGGATACTTACTGCAAATCGGAGCAGAAGGCAAGACTTTCCAACACCAGAGTCACCAATCAGGAGCAGCTTGAATAAATAGTCACTGTGAGGGAAGACAAAAAGATAGTTAGAGGGTATAAGAAATTGTTAACAAAGTCAGAAAGTTATAGATTACCTATTAAACTACGTAAATGGCTACCATAGCAAAAGGCCTGGGAACACAGACGTGAGGATGATGATCTCCCAATACTCAGCATAGCAGTGATGGGCCTTATACTTCTGACACATTCTTTGAATTTATTACAATTTCAGTTAAATGCAAATGTTTTCCATAGAATCCGTGTGTAACATCAGTTGCCAGAGTGGCTGAAAGTCTGTCATTTATCAGGAAAGGAAACGGTGAGGACAATGAACTCTGCTGAGCTCAGGAGCTTTTACAGGAGGAAGTTTAGAAAGCCAGCAGATCATGTGACTGGACATATAAAGCTAGTTGAAAGGGCCAGTTAAAAATCAAGTAAAGAAATACATTTTCTTAACCACAGGTTTTACCTCTCTACCCCAGATGTCATTTTAATGTCAACTGTTCACATTTTTAAGCTGGTACTTTTCTGTAATTTTAAAACAACAACCTTGTTCCACTTTTATTTCCTGGGCTTAAGTTTCTTCCCCTACAAAAGTCCCTGCTCCTAAACTGCTGCTTTCCAATGACCCAGACGGAGCATAATCAGAGTGGAATGAGCAGCTCTCAAAAACCATCACACTTATGTACAGCTTGTATTCAGACAGCAAGGAGGCCCAAGCAACTACTATACTGTAAGGGTATATTATAAGGGTATGGGATCAATGATCATTTTGTTGTGAGTCATTGCAATTTAAATAAAAAATGAGTGAGCAATTGTCTGACTAGTCTTTCAAAAAAGGGGCATCTTTATCACTTCTGAATATTTAGATAGATTGGATCTATGTATCCTGTGGGTTCTTATTAACAAATGCTCAGTTCTGATTCTCAAAGAAATGTGTTGAGGCAGGCATATGAAAATGCAAAAGGTAGGGCATGTTCTACTACATTAATATAATCCAGCCAAATGACCCAACCTAACACTGTCTTACTAAAAAGCTGATGTGGACAGCCTGCAGCTAGCATACAAGTCTAAACTCCATCCTGCTCCACTCATAATTACACCCATAAAAAATTAAGCAATATAAGAATTATCCTTCACTTCACACACTTGCAGCAATATCTGTTTGTGCAGCTAAACAAACTTGAAACAACCAGCTTTGCCTGTCTAATATTTAGTTTGTCAAGATCTGCTTGTTCTGTTCCATTGTCCTCTACTGATCCTCTGCAGCACCACACTTTTAATGAGCCTAAGTAGAGATCCAGTGTCCTGGCAAAATAACAAGTACTGCACTTTTCTCCCAATTTCAAGGAGTTCTTCTGGATGGTATGATTCATTGATGTAAAACCCCGAGAACAATGGATATGGACTTATTGGCTTGCAGATAACACATTTGTGCTACCTTCTGTTTTGAGTGATGGCTTTTGTCCTGGTAGAGGGCTCTAGACTAGGTCTTATCCACTAGTACTACAGATGCTGTATAATATTTCAGTTGGCGTTTTCCCCCTATAGCATTGTATCAACCACTGACCTCAAATATTTATAATCCATAAACAAACTGCCCCTGCAGTTAAAAAAAACACAGACTAAGTAGTCTGATGTGGAAAATCAAGTGACTATCACTCTTAAAGAAAACTCAAGTAAGAGAGAGATGTTCCAAACTAAATGTATTCTTACATAATTGTAGTAGATTCAGTACATTTTCAGTTTGCCAGTCAAACCAGATAATACAAGACAATTTTACAGCATTACTTCTCTCAGCTTGTCTGGCATTTGGAAAAAAAATGGCCTCATGAACATCTCTTAATATGAACCTCCTTAAGTAGGCATGGGCCAAACTCAGGCTTAGGACAATGTAGTTAGCTGAGGTGGGCCATGTCATTCTTCACCAGAGGGTGATTACTCAGTAAGCTAATCTGTCACAAACAGCAGTAACCAAATATAGTCAGCTGACAAAACAAACAACAATGTTGGCCTTTCAAGCAAAGGCCATGGTAGCTTTTCTAGTTGAATAATAAACAATGTTTAATATGGCAGCAGATACTGCATTATCTGCAGGCTAGGATAGCTGTCAGATAGCGTGCAGACCGGACCCAGTCTTTCCCTTCACACTTCCATCATCAGTGGAGTTTACATCCCTCACTGGCTCTCCCTTTCCCATCAGCCTCCTCTTCTCACTCCTGATTTTGCTTTTTGAAATAAATGTTCTGACTGCTCCTTTTTTGGAACAAAGTTTAACAGTATTTGGTGTTTTTTGAAGATTCCTGTAGGAAATAGGGCAACTGGCAAAAAATTGTCAAATATTCAGCTTGGTCACATTCTGGGGCCTAGTTGTAACTATTACATTCCAGTAATGCTACACTAATAGTGTGATACCAGATTCAGTAAAACTTAAAATGTACAGCAAAGAAGCATTTAACAGTGAACCTTCTGATATTACATCTCCAGCATCAGTAGAATGACAGCAGTATTCTACAATTTAATCCTCCAACATCATCCGAGCCTGGAAGTCTAGCTATTATCCTGCCTTCTTGGACAACCTCAGTTCCTCTCCATCTCATTGTAATACATTCCAGTCATTCTCTGCTCATTCAGCCTGTGACTGTGAAACAATGGCCTACCTTTTACAAGGATGACCAATCAATGCTCAATAGATATCGGACAACAATACCATGTTGACCAAAAACAAAAATATTACAAGTTGGAATCGAAACAAGGAGAATAGTCTTTTTTTTAACCCTACACATGAAACACTGAGCTCAAATATGCAAATCCAATTACCATCACTCCCCTTACTGTTGTCTCTTCACCATGGTAACAACTTCAGAAGAAAAATAACCATATCCCATTGATAAAAGTCAGCCGGTGCAAATCTAGAAATTCCAGCTAGCCCACAATTGCTTGTTGCATTTCAACTCAGCCTAGAGGTTTGGATAAGTACACGGGATCACACCCTACTAAACCATGATATAAAGTTAAGACGCCTCTCTTCTCTTTTGTAATAGACTCTTATTGAGTAAGTAGATCTTAGGCATTTCCAAGGTGTATCTGGTCCATACAAAAGAGGTGAGTAATTAATAAAAGATGAAGTAGTGTGCAGAGGGGTATGGGTATCAAATATTCCAAATCCAATATTGACAAGATCAATATGATTAAGAAATAAAATAATTCGTTTTCTACAGAGCATAACATTGGGAACATTTAAGAATTAAATAGTGAAGACAGGGAAAGAGCTTTAGTGATGGATTGCTCAACGCTGCTGTGGTGAAATCGAGGACTTGTCCTATGGCATGTGACCTACACATGACTAAGAGGCAGTCTCACCACTACGAGACCATATGACTGAAAACTGAGTCATGCTAATAATACCAGGTAAAGCGTAAAACTAACTACCTGGACGTAAACAACGGATCGTTGATGCAACATTTTAATAGTGGCGAGCATACACACACACACACACACACACACATATATATATATATATATATATATATATATATAGCGAGGTTTAGACTTTCTCATAAGACACGCAGGGGCCAAAGTAAAACCACCGACAAGCTAATATGCGTTTTCAAAAAACAGTTATGGAAACACATGTCCTCGAATCATTTTCATTCGTAATTTAATAATCCAATCAATGTTAGCTAATTCTTTTGAATCCATTTATTATTGCGTCATTGAGGAAAATAACATCCATATAACACAAAAAAGGCAGAAAGGTTCACTTTACAGCTAGCAGTCAAAATTCAACAAGGCACCTTTGTCCAGTCATTATTTACATGTCAGTGTTAAACGCAGCGAGCTCCTATGCCTTAGGTAATGCCGCTGGTCAAACAGCTGGCTAGCAGTGTCCATTCAATGATGTGTGCAAAATGTTTTTTTTGCTATGTCAGTCGGCTCTTGAGTGTGTATCCACTGATTTTCATAAAAACGTCCACAGTATCACTGAGGAAGGTGGACATTAGGGCTAATGTCAGCTGATGTTAGCCGCTAACTTAGCTCAACTGCTAATATTAAGTTGTTTGCCAACGCTAACTCCTTGTAAGCTAATGGCTAAGCATAGCTAGCACACTGTTCATAAAGATAATACTTACTATTCGGGATTCATTGTTGACTCGTTATATAGTGTATCCTCTGTCGTCAAACGGCTCCCTTTTTTTCCTGTCCGTAGATCAACCGTGCTGTTTAGGTAAGAAAAAGGAAGCAGAGGCTAGCTTACACTGCTCCCAAAAGTACGGCCGGCTAGTTGTTTCTCGGTAAAAAAATCCAAAATGGCTGCAAGTCCAACCAGGAAACAGCTAACATTAGCCAGCTGGTTAGCAGAGTCGGGAATAACACAAAATATGTGCCTTGTTATTACGAATGCCTTGCCTTTCTAAGTGATACTAGCAACTGTTACCGTAGTCCTAAACCTAAAGCGAAAAAAACAGGCGGTATTGGTTAATTGTTTGGCTAACCGGAACCTTTCTCTCCTTTTTGTTGAATGTGTGTCGTTACCGCAACAGCAAACTGTCAAGCCAAGGAAGGATTACGTCATTTAGTGAAACGTGGCAAAAAGGAGTCAGGTAGTGCCCCGTGTCAGACTATGCATAATACATGAGTTCCGGACACTCCCTTAAGCATAAATTTCTAAGAACAATATGATGTACAATCCGCTTATGCTCAACGTTGAGGCTTTTATTTACAGTCATTTAAGTATAATTTCCGTCCACCTCCCATTTCAATCTTAAGAGCCTGATATATCCTGCAGACGTGCCCTTATCATTCATTTACACTGTACAATGCTATGCTGATAACATCCGTGGTCGACTTTTTTTTTAACCTACAGTCCCTAACATTATCTATTAGTAAACAGCCTATATGTTAACACATACAAAACATTAATACACAATTACAATTAACATGTTGCAATACAACGAAAAAGTATAAAATACGAAGTACTATTGATCTAGAGACTTCTGTCCCGAGTTCAATTTTTATCAAGACCTATGGTCATGACTCATAGTTGCGTCTTCACTGTTATGAACAGGGCGATTGGTACACTAGATCATGTCAGCACCTGCACACACTAGGTTCAATTACATGAGTCACTTGATAAAAGCCAATTGCATTCATTTCCCAGATAATTATGGTCCTCCTTTATTTTTCAATTCTGAAATACGGGAAAAAGTTTTGTTCAGCCAAGCCCAATAGAATCATTCATTCTTTGAAATAATGATCATATGTGTTCCAGCAAGTCAATCAAATAATGTAAATATGTCATTCGTTATTTCTTTCTTCCTTAGTTATCACTATATTTTGGCGTATTGGTCCATCAAAAATGTAAGCAAAATTTCAAGTAGCCTAATTTTGAGAAACTCAACAGAATGCATGCACAGACCTCAGATCTGAAGAAATATAATCACATATGGAGTAAAGCACAATATTTTACATTTTAATTAAAATGATTTACAATGAACAATTACATTTTAAATTATGATTTTTGGAACTGATATTTTAGATGTCCAGTTTAACAGTTTTTGTTTGTGTATGTGTTCACAATAAGTATAGGGTTCCTGTCCATTTTTGGTTGACAATTTATAATTCAGACCACACCCATTTCAAATGACTTTTATTTAGAGGACATTATTTATTTCCTGTCTTAAGGTTTTTAATGTTTTTACATTGCCTTGTTTTTATCTTATTTGCTTTTATCTTTATCTTATCTTGTTTATCTTGCTCTACGGTTTGTATACGTAGGCTACTTATAATGTTTGGACATAGCTCTGTCCCATGCTTAAATATGGTTCCTTGACAGATTGATTGATTATTTATTGATGTTGTCTGACTGTATGCATGAATGTACACTAGGAAGCTACAAATGAATTGCCCCTTTTGGGATAAATAAAGTTGTCTGAACTGAACTGATAATTCTACAATAAGGAAACTCTATTTTTAGACCTGCAGCCTCCAAAACTTTGAACATTTGCAGACCCTGTCCTTTTTTTTGTCTCTCAGTGAGCCAGTTTCCACTTTCCCCAATCAGATAATCAACCAGAAGTACTCGTATGTGCTGTGTAGCAGAGAAACGGGTGATTCAGCCTGGTATAGCCTGGAGATATAAAGTTTCCTCAGCCTGACAGAACACACTACTCTGTGGTTTGTGTGGTCACAGCCCCAGGCACCACTCTCAATGGAACATCCGCACTGTGTTTCTCACTAGGATGTTTATCCAGGTCTCTTGAGATGGATTTTAGGGGAAGAACCTGGTGTAAAATGCCAAGATCCCTGAACAACAGTTAACAGCCGCCCTCTGCTGATAACTCAGGTACAGCATGAAGGTTTTCTTATACCTGTTAGAAGTAAGGTTACTCTGGTTTACTCAAAGATAGAAGTGTCCCATTTTCTTCAGCCTTCTCCCTAATTGTGGCACAGATGTACATAGGTGGGCAGTTGTGCTGACCAAATGACTGATTCTAAACAGACTCACACCCTAAACCCTTCTTAAAAAAGATGCAATCACTTCAAATCACAGTTTCTTCAGGAAGCAGAATTACTATTCAACTTTTCAAGTGAGCAGTTTTCTACTACCCTCCTGATCTCAGATCTGATAGCTACTTCAATCTCTTATAAGAATTTCTGCCCACTCAGAGTTCAGCATCCTTTTACATTGCATAATGGCTTCCAGAAGACACACACAATACAATCTGATGAGATCAGTCTCTGATGTGTATTGCTCCATGAAGAGATGACATATAGTGTAAAGAACTTGTTTTGAAAAGGTCAATACGTACAGGTGGTAATAGGAGCAGTAGGTCAGTTCAGCCAGCTCTCCAGTTACCCTTAAATGTGTATGTAAAACAGCAGACACTTTTAAACACAGTTTATTTAGTGACTTACAGTGCAATGTCATCTTTTAGTTTTTTTAAGTAGTAAGCTCACCTAAGTGACAAAAGTGGCAGAAATCTTAGAAACAGTTATAACCAAAAGTGGAACGTATTAAACCAAAAATATCTGACCGGAGATAAGCCAAAGAATTTCTTGTTGGTAATTTGGGTGAAATGATGCTTTAACATATTCAAACATGCAACCCTGACATGAAAGACCAAAGACCAAAAATGTTGTTTAAGGTTGTATGTTTTGGTGGACCATCAGTCCTTGTTCAACCAGCTGATAATACAATGCTAAGAAGTCAAAACAGTTATGGGCAACTGAAAAAGTAGCGGTATCCTACAGTGCACTACAGAACATGGTATACAATCGTGTCCGTCCACTTCCATTCAGCTGCCAAATGATCTGAGATCAGACTTGAAAAGGAATAAACCTAATATGATGTTAGCCTACTTGAGAGTATGAAGTCCAGACACAGAGCTGTTCATGTCCTCAATTAAATGTGTATATATATATATATATATATATATATATATATATATATAAAAAACGTTCCCCCCGTTTACATCTGGTATCAACATGTGTCCTGGGTTATCTGATCACAAGTGGACAGCTCAAAAACATCTGTTCACACCTGGCATTAAAATGCCAATGCATGTACAGAATTGCTGCTAGTATGTAATTCCCTGGAACGGCATCTAAGCCCCCAGACACACTGCTCTTTTTTGCCTTTTGGAGTCATCTCTTGCAACTTCTACTTGTCTCCACCTCACCGTTCTCGTCCTGATACACCAGTCGGATGTCATTTTATTGAGACGGGGGCATGGTACTATGCTGATTGCAGGTTGCGGGCACGCGCCTGTAGAATGCTTCTGATTTACTAACATACACAAGGTGGTGAGAACAAAATTGGCTAGTACACACATGTCATAAGTCCGTGATGATTGATGACACGTGTGATTGTGATTTTGCGTATGCACTTATTTTATGCGCAGAGTAAGAACATTTCTACGCATATATTAGTGAATGAGGCCCAATGTGTCTTGGGTATATTACGCTGATCTTGAGGCTCTCCATTTGTGATAGGATCATTTAGGATTCATTTTAATACCAGGTGAAAACAGGCTCTTTGATATGTTATTCTTCCTGTGAAGCTCTATACTTATAAAGGCTCATGCTGCTGCTCCGTGAACTCTTATAGCATTAAAGGTGTAGGGGCAGTTGGCACACATTTCTTACATTTATAATAGAAAGCAATTTCAAAATGCAAAGTGTGACTGTAAACACAGCAGACAAACGCACAAATAAAGACAGGTATGTTAAAGACATTTCTATGCTTCAGTATGTGATTCAAAGGCAGACAAAAAGTGTGATAAAAAATGGTGATCAGAAGAGGATTATGTCTTACAAAATACAATGGTGATAGTAAGTACAACTAGAAAAAACCTGTGCAATATTAAGGCATTTATGTAACCATTCAGAGTTTAAGGAGAAATGAATACTTCTACATCAGTCCAGTTAAGAAACTGAACTAGCACTGAATACTTTGTGCTCCATAACAATAAAAACATCTTTGTTTCTTTGTGAAACAACATTGATAGAATGCAATTAAAACGTTGTTGGAAGAAATGAATACATCTTCAATTAAAAGAAATAAATAATTCATGTGCTTTTACAGGGACATGTCCTGCAGTCTGTTCACTAAATGGACCCCTTCAGGGCCAGAGTCCTCCTCTCTGCTCTGCTGAACTGGACTGGGCTGGGTCAGGCTGTCCATAGCAGACAGGATGGAGGAGAAAAAGTGTTCAGTGTGGTTCTCCAGAACTCCAGACTCCCTCTCAATCAACAGCAGGGCATCTCTTAAAACTAGAGGAGAACGAATGGAAAAAGACTTAGAGGGAAATGATGAGATGGACCTTAAAGTATTGATTTAATGTTTTTTTTATAAAGTTTTATGTCAACCAGTCATACGTATGACTTACATGGAGATGTTGTGTTGATGCAGCTAAGGAGAAGCCGTCCAGTGTGCAGAACACAGGAGACCAGGGGCTGATGGCTGTTCACTTCTCTCTGAAAACTCTGATAATGAGACCATAAGATAAAATGTCAGTATATAGCCGTTTTCACATATGCACTCCTGAAAATATCTAGACCATTTCAGGAGGACTGCTCCGGAAATCCTCCTGACCTGGCTGTTCACATACTGTATGCACCTCACAGCGGGAGACAATCCCTGTCAGACGGGAGGGGGGGCTGGGGGTCTCCTGAGGTAAGACGTGACGTAAAGAAACAACGCGGAAGTAGCGGAGGAAGCCACAGAGTCCGCTACATGACGCTATAATGAGAATATTTGCCTTTATATCAATGCTACGTGTAGTCCAACGGAATGACAACAATAACAAAAGAGCGGAGAACAACATACTGGTGAACAGAAAACGTAATGCAGCCTTTAATTACGTGCACAGAGATCGTAATGGTTGCGTGTAAATACACTCTATGCACCGCGCAGCAGTCACAGCATATGAATGTCACTCCCCCTCCTATTGGCTCGAGGTGAATTCTCTGGAAAATATCCTCCGGCATTCTCACATCAGCTCACTCGGACTTGCTGCGGAAAAAATACTAGGTGTCTAGCAGAAGAAACTTCGGGTGAAGTCCGAGTGAAAAATGTGGCTGTTTGTGTTCACATATACAGCTCCTCCGGGAAATCTCCTGAGTTTTTCAGGAGATTTCTGCAAGTGTGAAAGCCGTACATAATAGCGTGTAAATTAAGTAGGGGTGCAACGATACACTCAGCTCACGAGACGAGGCGATATATACATGATTCACGAGAACGAGGCGATATTCTAACACGATTTTTTCTAGAAAACTTCGATGACAGTATCTATGACTGGAAAAATTGTATTTTTAGTCTTTTATTCAATTGAAAATCACAAAATGCAACAAAAATGTACAATTCCCTTAGCAGATGTCTCTTCACTTAGCAAACCTTTTCATCTCAATGAGAAATATTGTTATGTTTTAATATCCCATGGCAGGAGATCTCATCACACCCCAAGCATAAAGTGAGTGCGATCGTGAAACGTTACTTTTCCACTGTAATGAGCATTACAACTGGCTCATCACAGAGTCAAAGATAGTTTTACAGCACAGTAACCTTTGTGTTTAATTGACAAGAGTTGTGGACATACATTATTTTCCCTACCAAGTAGTTTTAACTGCCAAAAAGTCCATGTGGAACTGATCACTTCATTGACTTGTACTTGGGGAATTTATGCATTTTACAAATGGATAAACCCTCAAAGAACAAATGGGCTTGTTCCCTTACTTGACATTTTTGAAAGCAAGACCTTTTTTCAGGTTGGTCTGTGCTAGGTCGGCTAACGGTATCACTGAAAACTCAGAAGACAAGAAATAATCACCAAATCTGTCTACTGTCCATCTGAATAACACACTAATGGGCGAGAACTACATTTTTAGTTTTTCTTTAATTTTGGAGACAGCTTACTTGAAAATGATTGCATTGGTAAGCGATTTTTGTCATCATCACTTAGAAGCAACAAAGCTGTTCTTTGCATATAGAGCTAGTGAGAATATTTACATTTGAAAATGACAGATTTTGGACACTTGCTCCATGGTCATGATGAGTGAAGTGTGTCAGCAAATCACATACTGTATGAAATGCTCACAGACGTGAACATTTCCATCTATTCAGACACCCAGTGTTGTAGAAACAGATCCAAATGTGTGTCTGAATCATTGTTACGGGCTCAGCCCTCACCTGATACTCAGCCAGAGAGGACTTCACACTGCCTATGTCCACAGTGGGAGCAGCCAGCAGCTCCATCTTCTCTGACATGGCATACAGCTGCTGAATGAGCTGCTCTAGGTGTGAACAGAAAACCTGAACATAACACAGTATTCATTACTGACAGCATCATCACGTCATACATGGGTTAGAAAAAGCATGTTATGATGCATCATACTGTTTGTGGAATATTGCAATTTGAAAATATCACATCAGATTGAGTCTTTACCTTGATGTGCTGCATCAGGGAGTCACTTTGCCTCTGCTCCTCCTGGCTGCTCCTCCGGCTGCCGGGCAGTGTGAGGCCAGAAAGCTGCTCCACCAATGCCTGCACCTCCCCGAGGCTTGACCGACTCACTCCCTGACTCCTCCTCACTTCCTCTGAGACTCTGTGATCAGTTGCTGTTCGACAAAGAATAGATTTTGAATGTTTTGAGTTGTTAGTCCTTTGATGTGCTGAATTAAGCCTAAAATAAATACCCCCCCCTCTTCGTGGCCAGAAATAAACAACTTGATATTGTAATTTTGCCTTTAAACTGATCCATAATACACATAAAGTAAACCATTTTCTAGGTCAAGTTCTGTTTGTTTGTTTGTTTGTTTATTAGGATCCCCATAAGCTGCAGAATTTCTGCCTGTGTGGATGAATTACTTTTATGTGGTTTATGTATGAATGACAGAATTAAAATTCAAACATAACTAATTTTCTGAGATGACTGCATGTCAACATCTCTAGACCTGCTCAAAAACATCCAACTTTGTTGTGCAGAGAATTACATAAAAAATCATATTTCTACACATTATTGTGCAAAGCCACTAAAATATAGATTCTATTGAATAAGAGCACATCTCCAGACACATGTTTTTTTTTTTTTTTTTTTTTTTTTTTTTTTTTACTCCTGGTGGAGTTATTTTGGAAATCCAAAGTTTTACTATCTGGTTGAAAGGAATCATGGGTCTTCATTTGGAAAGAGTAGAGTGAGGTTATTTTCTCGTCTGTGCTGGTTTGGTGACTTGTCATGAGGCCGAATGATGCATCATGATGTGAAAGAGATAGTTCACTGTCAGGAAAAAAAAGTCAGGGTTCTTTTAAAATCTAAATATATATCAGTGTACTGTTAATTGGGCATATTTAGAGTGAATGACTTAGTTGACAGTAAGCTTTTTTTTGCTATTAAAACAGCTAGATTAGGCTTTTAATAACATCTAAAGAGTCTGCATGTAAGCTGTCTTGTGCATGCACATATCCAGATCAGCCCCCTCTACTGATTAGTTCCTATTCATTCCTTTATTACTCTATTCAGATCCCCATTAGCTGACACAAATGCAACAGCTCCTCTTCCAGGCGTCCAAATACAACAAACATTCAAAATATGAAATACATCATACATAATGTACAAACATAAAATACAACAAGCATATCAAAGAAGACACATGCATGTAAAAGAGAATCACTGTCACCATGACTGACCCTGAAAGAGCCAAAAGGTTTAAATAAGAACATCAATTCAATAGTTAAATGATAAATGGGCGACCTGTCTGAGAAGCACTCCTCTCCTCTCTGCCTTCTTTTCCTTTATTGTTCCCCTTCAGCTCCTTGTTTTCAGCCTCCCGTTTTTTTTCAGTCAAGGTGATGGAGGACAGAATGGAGGTGTTGCCTGGCCCCAGAGACTCCCAGCTGGCTGTGACAGGCCGGCTCAGCTTGGCTGTCACCTCCTTCACCTGAGCACAGGGAGAAATAGTTTCACTCCTAGCTGAGAAACACAAAACCTTTGGATTATTAATCACTAAGTCTGTTCCTTCCCCCCCACCCTCCACCGTTGTGTTACACTTCTGATAATGTGGGCTACTGATTAAAGAGCTGATTCTCTAGATTTGCAGCCTTTAAGTTGTCTAAAAATGTTTCAGTGGTGTCATCTTCTGTTTAGCCAAAAAGAATGAAGACATCATGTTGGTTTCCCTGAGATTCCTCAATTTTCCTGCAGCTTGTTGATATGTGATTGCAAACAAGCCTTTCCTCACACATGTTACTTTTACAGACAATATTTCAATTCCAGAAAAAAATTCAATTGACATTGGAGCTCATTAGTGTGAGGACTTCTCTTATGATGGGACATCATCCAATACACCACCAAATGTAACAGGCTTTTAGGCACTATTAATGATTGCAATGTAAATGAAGGTTAAACACTTTGGTGTGTGAAGCAACGGCTGCTTTAACCAGTTTTAAATTCTCTTCTGCTGGATTTTCAGACAACAATGAATGCAATCTTAAAATGTGACCTTAAAAAAAAAAAATCAGCAATAATGTAGAGTCTAAAGGAGTTGTAGTGAAAGGGTTTCACTGTGCACGATCACATTCAGTGTGGTCCATGTGTGCCTACAGCACTGACCTGTCTGGACAGCAGCTGCAGCTCCTCCAGCTGATCTGGAAGAGGCCAGAACTCCTCGTCCAGCTCCCCACATACATATCTTGACTGTGGGAGAACACTAGTGGAGCGTCTTAAAGCACTGGAGGTGATTGCATGGTACTGATGATGATGACCACCCCCCTTGAAAAGATGTATTCCACCTGTGTTCTTAAAGCAGTCCAGACTATCAAAAGACAAACCCACCGGGTCTGTTAAGGAGAGACGATTACCTGAGGGCAGACCTTCTGAGGATTTGGTGGACCCGTGCAGATCAGGTGTCCTCTGACCCTCACTAAGAGTACCTCTTCTCCTGGTCTGCCCTGTTTCCAACCCTGACAGGCAGGAGGAGTTACAAAGATAGTCCAGGTCAATCCCGGAATCCTGCAGGTTAGGATCTGTTCGGAGCAGAGTGTCTCCCTGGAGGTCAGAGCTATCCCACTTGCTGACAACCTGTCCTGGTTTCAGAGGATAAGTGTAGTCCAGCAAGGCCTCGTACTCTCTGTTTGGGTCCCAGCCTGCAGAGTGCCTGTCTAAAGAGGGAGGCGGAGATTTAGGGATGGCACAGGCCCAGTAGTTTGCCTGATGTGGAGACATTGTTTTTTCTTTTGAATGTCCTACAGAAGAGTAATGTCTGGTATCTCCTCCAACATCACACTCCCTCCCCCCCCAGCCTGAGAGGATTCTCGTCGCCCCTGGATTTCCCTGAGAGAGGGGTGTAGGTCGGGTGAAGTACAGTGGAGGTCAGTTGTGGCCTCATTGGAGGCTTTAGTCTCTGGACCTCCAGAATGGAGCTTGTAAACCTGCGCTGAGTTGATCGAAAACTAGGTTCTTCATGGAACAGCCTGGACCTGAGCTCTGAGACACCCAAGGGTGAGTCTAGGTCTTCTCTAGAAGCTGAGGGAGTTGAGATGTCACTGTGAGACAGTCTGAAGCTCTCTGGAGACACCTGCTCTCTTGCCTTGGTTAAAAAGTTGCTGTCGGTGTGATTCTGATTTTCCTCTCTCTTGCTGACACTGAAGTGCTGCTCCTAGAAGGAAGGAAACAGAACGTTATATTGATAACTTCAAGTAAAGGCGTGTTGGCATTAAGACAAATACTATACAGCTCTGTCATCTCTGTCCAGTTCTGTAATGGCTCTATAAGAAAATGACAGATGAAAGTTTGGAGGGTGTTATGGACACTCCCATGACTTCTCACAATGATCTCCTGTTTTCTCATGAATAAAATGTATTAGAGAAACCTGCTGCCAGCTCATGATTAACAGGTTTGTTTCATTTTACTAAACAGGCAGTCTACGCTGGTTATACAGTTTACATTAGTGACATGTCATGCACATATAATACAATTCAAAAAATCCACTATTTTCTCATGAAATATTACAAACTTTCATTCTTATAGTATCCTAAATCTTTCTTGCAAAATGAGAATGATTGCAAGATAGTACAATTCCTTCCAAACAGCCATTAATCTCATAAAAATTAAACTGAATTCTTCATATACTATGACATTTTCCCATATTTCGTTTTTTATTCTTGATTCATTACAATAACAATGTTTTCCAACAGTGACTCTAACAGTCTATAACGACATCTTCATCGTATCGAAAAATATTTTCCTCCATTCAGAATCAACAACCCATCTATTATACATCCTTTACCAGAGCTGTATTTAAACTTGTGCAGCTGTAGCTCATTGCATCAGAGCTGACTAGTGTTTGAATTATCAGGGAGATACTATTAGGTAAGACTTGACATGTAGCTGCTTTGTCATTGGAAGAAACAAATGAATGAGACTCATACATGAGACAGAGATGGAAAAATGAATCACAAACATGCAGTATTATTATTGACTCTCTGTCAGACCTCACCTTCTCTTTGTGCTTTTCTCTTGTGGTCTTCTTGAGGATGGATGTTTGTTGCTCTGCAGCGAACAGAGGCTTCCTCATCACATACTGTCTGTCTGTCAGATACCTGGAGGTGGGCGCCATAGAAACACTTTTGTGTGGCCCACCTCTGTCCCTTTCTCTCTCTGCCAGGCCTCTTTCATGGTCATTTGACGTCAGACTTGAGCATCTTCTGTGTTTGAACTCGGGAAGTCGCATCTTCCATTGCTGGCTGCATCCCTCTGCTTCCATTGGCAAAAGGAAAAGTAGGAAGGTCCTGTCAACTACAGAGACACATTAGTTAATATAGATCTACATTTATAAAACAGTGTTTGTTGTGTATTTCGTATTTTTAATGCTTATAATGACATCTTTTGTTTTGTTTTAGTGATGCTCCTTGAAAGAGCTGCTGATTTGTGGCCACGTGTTTATCTATTGTCCTCCCGACAACAACCATCAAGTTGCCGAAATTGTGGAATAACGAAGCACTGATGGCACAGAATATAAGTTCAGTTCATTATTATAGCACACAATGACTAAATCAATACATTCACAGACAACCTCAAATCTAAAAAGCATCAAGAAGATAAACCATGCTTAAATCGAATAAATATATTTCAACCATATCTTGGTTATGTATATAGTGTCAATTCCACTTGATAAATTCCCTCAAGGATGTCTCAGACATGAGTTGTCTTTTGCAGTTTGTGGGCTGCAGGTATGTGATGCCCCAGTAGGGTCAGTAGGTAATGTTGTCATTGTGTGGGGGTTGTCTTGGAGGTGTGGCAACCCTGTGATTGGATTGCAGCACTAATTGTAGTAACTCAGCACACCTGGGCCCGGTGTGCTGAGGTTACTTAACCTCCTGCCATTTCACACTCTCCCCTCTCTGCCTCCCCTGCTCCACCTGCTCTAACTGCTCTTCTCCACAGGTACCCTGCAGTTTTTGTTTGAGACTTTGGTCTTCGTTTGGAAATGAAGAGTTTAACTAATTTGATATAATTTGGTCTAATTTGGTTTAATTTGGTTAAATAAAGAATTATTTTACACTTTATCCTTTTGTGTCTCCCATCCTTTGTTGTGACTTCCTGAGTCGGGTCATGACAAGGTAAAAAAAACTCCTGACATCCAACAATTATCCAACATTGACATTCAACACCTTAAAAAGTGTATTTGGAAATGACCTGCCTTTCTATAAATCACAGAAATAACTGCACAGGTCTTAAACTAAAACCCGCACCACCAGTGTCATCAAAGCCAAACCCAACTGAAGCAAACTCATATTGGTTTGACCAAGGGACCCAAAAACAGGCATTTATTAATAAACACATTCTAGCTTCTCAACTGTGAAGATTTCCTACTTTTTTGTTTTCCATCAAATTTGCTTTTGTAACGTAACACTGAGTAACTGTCTTTTATCTGCTCTTTTGTACCGTGTCTTGAGATAATGCTTGTTAAGAATTGGCTCTATACAATTAAAGATTGATTGATAATGATCATTTGTTGGTTGGACAAAACTACCTGTTTGAAGGTGTCACTGACAGCTCTGTGAAGTGTTGATGGTAAGTTTTCCTGAGTACATTTGTAGACTGATTATCAATTGATAAAATAAGTGACAGATTGATACTTAAGAATATGATCAAAGAAAAGAATTTCACCGAACCCTGAACCTGGCTTTAGTCTGATATTTTGTGAATGTAACTCCTAAAACAAGACCAAAAAACATGATCATTTGGCTTCTATTTCACTTAATTTGGACCCTGTTCTCTGCTCACAGAATGAATGTAAGTCCCAGATTTCCCCTCTTTAACCTGGGCCTTGGTCAGAAGTACGCCTGGGAAAATATCTCTAAGAACGTAGACACACATCACATGACTTGGGAAAGTTGGAGATTCTAGCTTCCATTAATAATGCAATCCTTGTTAACATGTTCCAGATAAACACACACATTCAAATAGCAAATACACACTTCCAGTTGCTAGGTAAGAGGAACGTCTCTGTCTATTGTAGTGGGATTGCTAAGCAGCAGGCCCGATAAGCATCCAGTTAGGTCCAGGCAGTGAAATGATATGCTCGCTAGTCGCTCCTCACCTGACTGATCTCATTAAGACTGCATGCTCAGACCTGCTTGTGCTCACCGGACCAACCAGGAAGAATATAAAGAGGCGGACTGTTTGGTCAGAGCCACAGACTCTCAACGCATCAAGAACAACCATAAATATTAGTGACTATTAAAAGTAGTTTTAAACGAGGATGACTGGGTGGTCTGTTCCACACCAATAACTGTTGTGTTCACCATCAAAGTGCAAACATCACTTCCAACAGTGTGACTTACAAGTCTTGATCATTCAAGCATGTATTTTGAAGTGTTACTGTTTTGGTCAAAATGTGCGTTTCAGAAACAAAACCAAAGTATCCAACACCAACATTTTTTCTGTCCAGAATCCATGGATATATAGACTATTGAAATTAATTAACTCCAGATACTGACTCCAATTTCTTACATCTATGGAGGACTGCAAGTGTCCTTCATAGAAATAACCACACTAGCCTTGCTGTGCCTGCCTCCATCCGCCCTGAAAACACACAGTCACAGAGAGTTTGGAGCGTGGCATTGGGTTACAGCTTCTATGCAAATAGTTTTGTTTGTTCATGTTCAAATATATCTCTGTCTTTTTGGAACACCACCTGGGCTATCAAAAACTTTACTCAGATAAACTGAAACAGAGAGATTCACACAAGACTATCCTTTTAAGTGTGTTAAAATACATATAAAATAAACATATGACAATCAGACTTGATGACCAATGACATGACCAACAACTATTTTAAGTAGCAACAATTCATTGATTTAAAATTGCAATTGTGTCTCAGAAATGTCAGAATCACCGACTATTTCCTGTCTTCCGATCACTGTCCCCCATTTTGATGGTGTGTCTGGTTTCCATGGAGACAGCCTTGAGGGTTGGCAATAGACTCAATCCAAAGCTACAGCAAAACAAAGACAGGGGTGGTAACCTCCATGGTTAGGTAAGAGGAGCCAGCTGCCGTTCCTTAAATGACCACTTGAGGCTTGGTCCAAACCAGTCTCAATCCCAATATGGTTGGTAACATATTAAAATTTCGAATTCAGATTTCAAAATGGTTACAATCTAATTCAATTCATCGCTTTCAGTCACATGACCAGCACAGAGGCTTGGGGGGCAAAAAGAGCTTGGGAGAGGAGCGGCCATCATTGAACACTCTGTGGAGCTGGAGCACACAGACAACCACAGAAAAACAGGAAATGAAGATAAACGGCTATTTATATAGCGCTCAGGACACTATTTCAACCCCAGTCTTTTAGCCAGGACTTCACTGTGGTGATGTTATATCTAGAGGAGAATCCTTCCCCTTACACTGCTGTAGGATTAAAGTCTTCTAAAGTACAAACAGTAGGCTGTCTGTTTCAGTCACTGTTCTGGGGCAGTGATGTTTGTTTAAAGGCTGTAATATTTTGCTCAATATTTTATGGCAGGATTTTTTCCTGGAGGGGCAGCGGCAAATCTAAATGATAAATCCACAATCTCCTCCTATCTGGATTTTCTTTCTTAGCTTGAATTTTGTAGACGTACAACTCCTTGTAGGTTAGTGAAACTAGTTGAACAAAAACTGTATTTTGTTTAAAAAAAAACACGTAACATGTAAGTAGCAAATGAGACTGATTTCCCTGAGCAGTAGGAAGTCTTTCTTTGCCTGACGGGTGGGCAGTTCCTAAGTGTGTGACATCAAATGAAAGCTATGAATAGTTATGGTCTCTATGGTCTATTTCCTAATCCATGACACAATGATTAAATTTGTATTAAACTTAACTATTTTATTTGTAATGAGTCTTTAGAATATGCATAAACTGGGGCCCAAGGGTTCCGGATGAAAGGTGGGCGCTGCCAGAAGTCCACCTCGGTTTGACCCTAGTTAACTTCACTCACTGATTGAACCTCTTGGTCTTGTTTGTGGTGTTGGGGCTTTTGTTTTTTTCAGCATATCTATATTGGACACATGGCTTGCTGTTCAGTTAACTGTTCTAAGGGATAGGAGGAAGTCTGTGCTTCAGATTTATGGTTAAGCAAAAACTAGTTTATCATTTATATGTTTTCATGAATTATCAGGTTTGGGCTCACCATACCTTGCATATTAGCACTTTCAGTGCTATTTTTTTAAAATGTACTGTGTTGCTCAAAGAGGTTAGCATTTGCCAAAACCATCCCTACTTCCAGCTCCTCTCTTATCCAATATGGTCATTTCTTCCTCCAAAAAACCAACTTGGTGACAACCACAACACCAAATTGAGGTTTAAAAACGACAGACAACAAAGTAGTTTTTTCAGACGCTGCAGAGGATAAGTCCTCTTGTTATTGTTTATGCAAAGTATTCCCCACGATTAAGCTTGCTCAGCGGATGCACCAAAAAACTCAATTATCAGCTAAAATCAATGTGGTACACCACCACCAGTCATTTTTTCAATGCTGTGCTAGATGTTGCAGCTTTTGCCACAGTAAACAACCCATCTTTACAACTACAGAAGTGCAGCAGTAAAGCGGAAGAAGTGATGTCAGGAGCAAAACTATTACAGATATTTTTCATTTAACAGCAATGTGTGTTTGCATCTGCAGAAAATATAGTATCTGTTCATAATCCACTTAAGAAAACAAAACTCATTTAATGTTTGAAGACAGAATTCATAAAAAGGAATAGAGGGCTTAATTATGTGTGTGTGTGTGTGTGTGTGTGTGTGTGTGTGTGTGTGTGTGTGTATCAAGCATACAGTCTGTTGTATCAAATAATAGCCACAGTAGAGTAAGTGTAAACTCACACAGAGGTGATGCAGCTCAGTAACATCTCAGCTGAAACAACGAGATGTTAGAGCCTTTGTTCATTTTGTCAAACTCATAGGATACAGTAAGTCAAACACAGGGGGCAGTGGTCAGAGTGGGACTGTGGAGGAAACCATAGCAACAAGCACTGACACCAAACACAATTGACCTATACAAAGCCAAGAGCCATAGTTGTCCACTGAGTTGGCCATGTTAGGTTTCCAGTTTGCGTTACTCGTGCTCGGACCAACATGTGTTCCCTTTTTTATTCAGGTCTACTTAACTGCTAGCTTTACACAACAATATCATCACTTGCCTGTGTTATTGTACACGTCAATATTAAAACAGCAGCTACGTAGCTGGCTTTGTAATGACTAAATATGGAAAATATGCAATATGTGCTTAATCTCATTCAAACATTCTGCAATTGAATCTGTCATTTTTTATCGATGAAATAACAAACAAATTGAAATCCCGCTATTGCATTACGATCATTTTATGAATGTTCTTTTAAATTCGGCATTTTTATGATTCATCAAGATGTGCTTCATTAGTGCGAAGTATTGAGTAGCCTACTTTATCTACCGCCCACTATTGTGTTGTTTTCTTTTTCCAGCGGAACCGAAGTCATACCAGTTGTCACTTGGCGAATATCTTTAATGCAGTCTTACTAACAAACTCCTAAAACAGCGGCTAGGACTCTGAGTCAGTGCCAAAAAATACAAATGTAATTGACTTACCACATTTAGCTGGGTAGTTTTTAGCTAGGAGCTTCCAGTTGTTGCGGGCGGCGCTCACAGCGGCTTTGTTGCAGCAGCCTTCTTCCTCTAGCCGTGGTGCCTTCACGTGCTTCTTTTCAAATCTTGTTCTTCCCCTTTTTTTAACCAAAGCAACAGACTTTGTGTAACATGTCTGATAAACTCAGTCTCTGTTATACAGGCAAGGACTTTTCGCTCGATTATTTCGTTATTGTATTATTACTGCTGGGTTATAGGCTATTTTACACTTTCTCGTTTTATAAGAAAAATAAAAGTTACATTAGGCCTAGTTTTAATCACATCGGCTACATGAGGATGTTCAGCGTGTGTGGGACATCGCTAAATGTAAAGGCTCCAAAGTTATGTTTCACACATTTACCTTACAATATCTAAAATAACGGCCCTCTAGTCATGTGGGTTGAAATAATGATGACTAATTTTTTAGGGACGGTAAGTGAAGGCAACACAACACAATTCATTTCAAAACAGGACAAGCAGGCCTAAGTGACCCTTTAGCCCCCTTTAGCGGGCAAAAGAGGGAGTGCATGACATAAGTCGGTATTGAAAGAAAAAATACCTAAATATTTAAAATCTTCTACACATAAAGGAAATCACATACTGTCAGTGCCACAGAAATCAAGTGTTATAAGGAACTACTGAGAAGTGTTACCAAACCAAAAAAAAAGCTTGCATTTCCTTTTCTTTGAGACCTTCCAGATCTTAGTCAAATGCCTGAGATCCACACAAGACTGCATGCACAGATCCCGTTTGAAATGATTAGACCGACCATGAATTGGGATTCCTCTCAACAACAGTGACATTGGTATCAGCATTATCCCAGCATGATTAAGGTTAATTCATTAAACTAAATTATGCTGTTTTAAAACAGTTAATTGTAACTTAACTCATTTGGTAGTTTATAGTTGCAAAAAAAGATGAAACATGTTTCAGTATACGCTTTAAATGAATCAATTAACACAAAGGACATGAAAACAGAAACATCTGTCCTTTTATTAGTCTTTCATACTCGTGGACAAAACTACAAAGGTTCAGCACTAAAAAATGTCTCACTCTCACATGCAACCAAACACCATCAATGTGCACAATATGTCTTGAAGCTTCACATATATCTGTGATAATGGATGGCATTTTCTTTGACGACCACTTGACCACAAAGGCTAGCAGTAAGAGCCATGATACACTTGATACATTTTGTGTAAATCAAGCTTATGACAAAAAGGGTTATTATAATTGTCTTTGATCCCTGTAAGAATCTACACAGTGACAGTAAATAAACAGTTTATATCCCCGTCTTATTCTCATCTTCTGATCAGAAACTCAGATTTCCAGAGTACAGCAAAAACAATCAATGATTAAATAATACCACATTACAGATAATGGTTTAAAAGTCAACACAGCGGCCCTTTCTCTCCCAGTCTCCATAGCGCGTTGGTTCTGGGCCCCGGGGACCCCCCTTCTCCTTGGTTACAGGGTTTACATCATCAGGGTGTTCTGGAAATCAACAGGAGAGTAATTCAATTAATGTATTTGATACATACTGACTTAAGATGATCGTCTTGAAACATACAGTTGACAGTAAACACTCTGTCCAGTTTGTTGGGTACACTGGGCTTAATAAATGCAGTAAGGACCTCTAGTCATTAAGGTCAGAATGTTTCTTGTTTAAGCATTGACAAACATGGCTGAACCTGAGGTCATCTTCCTGTCATTTTATGAACATTCAGCTCAATTCAAAGTGTTGATTAGACGATTGCCGATGAAATTCAATATTATCATGTTGTACAATCCAATTAGATTCTTTATAAACATATGGAAGAAAATACACACACACACACACACACACACACACACACACACACACACACACACACACACACACACACACACACACACACACACACACACTTACAAATTGTCACTAGCACAACAAATTTCAGATTAACTGACAGTCTTCTTTGGTCTATTTTACAGTGCTAATAGGTACATTTTGGGGGGGAGGGGTTTTGCACAGCATTTTCACCATTTAAGCTCAATCATTGGAACAGTAAAATGAGTATCCAATGGCAATCTGGAGGATGTCTGAGGGACTTTCCCTGTCCTCATCATTTTGATTGTCGTTTATCCCCCACCCCCGAATCAAACTCACTTTGCAGAACATCTCTTTGCTTCTCCTCGGGGCTGTCAAACCGACCCTGCGGGGTTTTAGCTTTCTTCAGCGGCTCCTTGTCCTTCACCAATCCGCTGGCTGCCCGTGAACAGCCTAAACAAGGCACAACAAAATCCCCCAATTACATCGAGGATTTGAGAATAAAAACTGAAGCAATTTAGATGTCTTCAGGCAGTGCACAATGTTTATTCGTAAAAGGCTGGCAGCTCTGATTTAACCTTCGCTAACCTTACTTTAATGACTGTTGAAGTGTAGGCTAAATAATGCTCTAAGAAGTACAAAAAAAAAGCAAAAAAAACCAACAACATTTATTCAACTATAATAGAAACATTGTAAATGTGGTTTGGGCTGACTGGAAAATAAAATGGGGTTAACGAGGCAACGTCGACTTGTGTAAGTCTACAGTCTATGGTAAATACCGACGCACACAAACTGACCTGTAAATGCAGATTCCAGAGCTCGACCATTAGAAAGTACACGTCTGCAGGTTGAAGCACACACCTGCAGAACAAACATGTCTGGAGTTGATCAGAGTAAAGAAGCAACACAGCCAAATTATGTAGCCTGTGCTGTGCTCAGTCGTCTTTACACAGTTGTGTAATTGTTTGTCGAGCATTATTTACGTAATTTTCGTCATCACTTGGCGACGGAAAATGACGAGCAACCAATGCTATGTTTATTTTGAACCAGTAGGGGGAGATATAATACTGGATAACAGAGTAATTGCACTTCAATACACTGTGTTGAACAGAGTTTGATGTTTCCATAATGACATAACCTTTTGCACATCCACCCTCAGTTCATTTAATAGAGGAGTAACTTGATCTTACTAGTTGATCTTATAGTTGTAGCTAAGTAGGTTGTATAATAATAGACAGGTTATATAGGGTACAGAGCGATCAATAAAGTGTGGGCATTGCCTTTATTTAAAAATGACAATGTCATGTATGGATAGAAACATACTTTCTTCTTTAGTTACAAAATTGTCAAACCAGCAAGCCTGGCTTTTGTACTATTTGTACCATTTCTAAACAGTAACTAACAGTAGCATTTTTTTGTAAATAAATACAATTTCAATATTTCATTTAATAGCCTCTTTTCTTCAAAAACCAACTGAAGTGGTTATTTTAATCTAATGCCATATGTGTTAGTACAGAGCTGTTGTGAGCATAGCTTAGCTTAAGCAAATACACCTACTGACATCTAGAACAAACTAATGAAAAAGCATCTCATTAAATCAAAAGGCAACAAACAGATATATAAATTAGCCGATACTGGAAGACAGAAGCAACACATTTTTCACTATTATTTAAAGCCACTGTGGCTACCTCTGTATACTTCCACCGTCCTCTGTTGTTGTAGCTAATCACTGAATATCAGCCTTAAAGTGGGGCTGAATAGATCTGAGTTTACTTTTGATTGTCTATAAATGTACAGGACTGTGTTGGAGAAACACAGGAATTTACTTGTGTGCATTTTTAATACATCAATTTTCTGCAGCCTGATTGATTTACAGAAGATCACCCTGCTATTGCAAGACAGACACAGCATTCACTTAATAAAATTATTATGGAGCATTAACAAGATGTGATGATGGATTGAAAATAAGAGACTGAGAAACTTATCTTGTGGATTTACTCTGTGTCTGCATTGAATGAAAAAAAAATAGCATTTAGAGGTTTCAGGATTAAAGAGCTGTGGCTGATTTCACTTTTCCCATGGATTTGAGGGGATGCCGAGCACAGTTGAAAGGTTGATTATTTTTTGGAGACACTACAGTTTTTGAACAGAATATTTGGTTGCCAACGTGGTTGCTTGATAGGCTATTTAATGCACAAACATAGCAAGCCCCGAAGAACAGTGCTACTTTTCTCAGTTTTTCTAAACTTGCTTTTCCTTATCAGCCCCGGTCACCACTTTACCTCCCTGGGGTAAAATTCTGTTGGATGTGTGAGAGGAATTCCAGGAGGTTTCAGTGCAGCTTAACTCTAGAGACTCAGTGCAGATATTTCCAAGTGGATGAAGAAATTCTCCTTTACATTCCTCTTCAACCTTTTAGAGAAAAGTCCTGGAGAATGTCACGTCACACACTAAACACACACACATACTCACACAGCCAAACAGCTTGCTCTGCATTTACCACTGACTCAAATTCACATTAGAAAAATCAGTGGACACAAAATAACTTTCTGGGTATTTTTGTATGAATGAGATCTCTCTTGAAAGGTTTCATCCATGTGAAAAATATTTTTTATAAAGTAAAACATATAAATAATTAAATCAACCAAATCACTGCAATGTTTTGCTAAAGATTTTCTTAGGTACCTCCAGAATATGTGCACCAGCCCCATTCAGTTTTTCTTGGAGTCACTCTTGCAGAATGAAATGTAGATTTTTTTCTCACATGGCAACTGTCATAACTTGTCTTTAAAATGTGACTTTTTCTTACAACAGTGCACCAGAAAACAATTTATGAATGAACCAGATGATCACCTGAAACATTTTTATTTCTTTTTTTTGTGTGTGCATTGTTTTGTTTTAAATGTTTATATGAACATTGGGGGTTTGGTTATGGTAGTATTAGAGGAGGAGAAGAAATGTGTGAATTCCTCATTGAGGAAATTCATTTTTAACCTGTTTGGCCCAGGAGCCAAAATTGCCCTGCTGTGCTCATATAACAAATCACACCATTTCACTTTGTCTTTTTCCCAGTATTCTTTTGCTGGATATTTAAAAGCTTCAGGTTTGTTGTGTGCTTTTCAAAATTCAATAAAGGAAAAGGTTTATTCTCAAAACCACGTAAAAAAAAGAAGTTCTT
This sequence comes from Tautogolabrus adspersus, assembly GCA_020745685.1. NCBI lineage: Eukaryota > Metazoa > Chordata > Actinopteri > Labriformes > Labridae > Tautogolabrus > Tautogolabrus adspersus. The sequence goes on along the minus strand of CM036541.1, from coordinate 9,861,966 downwards.
GGATAGGGACCATAGGGACCTGCTTAAGAGAGGTGATCTCAAAATTGTGCATAAAAAGCAGAATCTAACTAAAGCTGCTATAAACTATATTTTTTAACCTGTATGTTTTAAATAGCAATGTGACAATGTTTAAGGCGCTGTCACAGTAAACCAGGAACACAGGTCTATCAACTGGATCAGAACCTCTGCTTTTTTATGTTTATATTGAGTTTATACTGTTTTTCACCTGATGAAGATTCAACAATGACTGAATTCTTTGTAAAACATCTGTAAAAGTAAAACAAAGCTAATTTTGACACCAAGAAACTCTGGGCTGGACGATATTGTGTCTGTTAGTTTACTCTTAGTGATATATGGCTATACGATGTTAAAATGAAAACGATCTAAATGTGTTTGGAGTAAAAAAGTTAAAATTAAAACATTGCTTAAAAATGTGGAAGAAAGTCTTAGTCAGAATTTTTTTAATTTACTTACATTTTCAAATCTATTGTGAAAAAGGAAAATTCACATCCAAAACATTTTATTGTTATCAGAAAATAGATGATGAAGCTGTTTTGAAGTATTAACACCCCCCCACACACACGCACGCACGCACCCACGCACGCACGCACGCACGCACGCACGCACACACACACACACACACACACACACACACACACACACACACACACACACACACACACACACACACACACACACACACACACTCTAGCAATCTCATTTATCACTCGAGGCAGTGTCTGTCACTTGTTAGATTCTCTGTTATCAACCAAAAACACAAAAAACAACATGACTGTTTTAATAGCAGCACAGCTTCCTCTTCACAGTCTAATTTTAATCAAACAAACCCACAGCCAAACACACAAACACTCTTACCGGCAGATAAGGAAAGAAGAGATAATAAAAGCCATATGAACACAGACTTGTCTCAGTGATTGGTCAGCTTGTTGGATCTCATCCCACACAGACGTCCTCACACAGAGTAAAAAATACAGTTCATGAACATCAGATATAAAAAATAAGTCCACAAAAAAAAAATCAAACGTGGTACACAGAGGTAAAAAGTGGTCATTGTTTAATGGCTGCAAAGTGCAATTCAGTATTATTTTTATTTTGATGGTAAAATAGACAAATACCTTGGTGTGTTGCTGTAAATAATCATATGGAGTCATTTCCATTTTGCTAGGTAATGTGTCAGTTTATAGCCTACGTAAGTTCATAAAAAGGTGCTAAAACAAGTGCTGTTATTTGACATTATTAGATGAATAAAAAGTTTACTTTAAGGACGCACACAATCAGGCATTGATTTCTTTTTTAGCCAACATCAAATAGCCTATGAAAATATGCTGTTTATGAAACATCAAGTCCTTTACAGGCAAGTATAATACAACAACTCACTGATGTCAGGTCCTGCTCCTCTGGTGAGCTTTCTGCAGATTATTAAGCGCACTGCAATGGCCATCCAAAATATTTTCATAATGTTGGTCTGGTCCCTGCAAGGCTGAAGCTTGGATTCAGTCCAGACCTGTTAAGGACCCAGATAAGACTGTGGGCCCCCATTACATGGGAGCAGTGAAAAACTAAAGGGGACCCCATCAGAAGCATGCTTTCTGTTGGCTGCAGTCCCATCATCATAACTGACAGAGGATGGGTGATAATAAGAGCTGGCAGACGACCTGCTGACCTTGATCTATTAAGCTGTCCAGCACCAAACCTCCTTTTCACGGAGCTCTTCAGCGGATTCACGTCCATGTCTCTAACCTCTGGGAGTCACCCGGCACACACACTCAGCATGCGGCTGCGCGCTGGCTCTATTCGCAGGCCGACACGCTGCTGATCTTGGCGGTATTCTCTGTCCAGGGTTGCAGGTTCTGCAGGGCATACAGGGAGCTGTTCTGCAGACACAGCGGGTCCGGGGTGACCGGCTGGTTGATAGTCTTCTGGAAGGCCTCCTGTTGAAGCTGCATGAGGATCCGGTTGGCCTGCTGCCGCTCCGCCTCGCGCTCCTCCGCCGTCTGCCGCCTGCAACAGCGACGACAAAACACCAGATTCGATTAAAAAGACGAGCTCCATAAAAAGGCTAGACCTCAAATTTAGCCTATTGGTTTTTAAGGCCTTCGTATATATTTGTATTTTCCGGTCTTTGACATATAGGCCTAGGCTTTAACCAGGAAGAATTAGGCTCGAACCAGCACGACCCATTCTCCCTTCTAAGCCACAGACGCCAGGACCGATCCGGTAAAAAAGCCGAGGTATTCTCCTGGCGAAATTATTCTTTAGTCGACTTTTATTTTATTTAAGTTTGGTCAACGCACAGAATATAGTTTACTCTGCATGGGCTTCATTTCCCCCCTTTGATCCATGATAACATCGACAGTAAAACAAAAAAAATTGTGAACGCAAAATAGTTTATGGGTTAGGCTTTTCAAAATTCAAGAATCCCGAAAGGAGCCGTCTTTCAAAATAGCCTACTAATCTAAGTAGTATGAGACACAGTTGTAAATCTGGATTGCATTAATTCAGAGAATTCAGCAGTGCGAAAAATCGCTAATCAGTTGCTGTTCCCATTTTCTTAAAGCCTCATAAAAAACCGTGAAAAAATACTGACAAAATTGCTATTCTATTTTGACACCCTAATGCCCTACGTTTTTTTCTGTGAATTATTCGAATCTTTAAGAAAGTGCAAATGCGGAAAAAATTAAAATAATTTTAAGCCTATATGTGCATACCTTTTTTTTATATTGATCGGGAAAAAAAAGATGCTACAGGGAATCTGAAAAGTTTATGCAATAGCTTATTGACCTGGAATGCAGTCATTTCAAGACAAAATGTTTAGCCTAAAGAGAATATACTTTTATTCTGAAAGGCAGATTAAAATTCAAACTATAGAGGCTATTAAATTAATCTGTGTATCAAAGGAACATTTTAAATTTAACCACGTTTAAATGAATATTAAAAAAAAAAATGTTTAGTGAGGTAGGCTAGCCTAAATAAACATTTTCTCTCTTCCTGTTCTTTTTCTACCTCAATGAAACATTTAAAATGAGCTATTTCAGATATCTCAATGACTTTTTACTTTCAAGTTCAAATCAAAGGAGGCTTTAAATGGGCTCATATCAACTAAATTCAATAATAATTGTAGGCTATATAGTATAAACAATTATGATTTTATCTTCACACCCAATGAGAATGAAGTCTAATACAACACCTAATAGTAGTTTAATAGCTACCTACCTGAAGAAATTGCAGCTGAAACAACAATTTGAATGTATGATTTAGTGTGAAATAATAATTCTCTTTCAAATAATGTCACATAAGCAGATTACCATACAGTGATTTGAAAGAGATGAAAAGAGTAGGCACTTAATTATTTTTTTTGGTCCTTCAACCTCCCGCAGGCTCTCAAAACCACTGGGGGACCCCTGACAGTCCCTAGGAACCCAATAGGCTTCTATAAAGCATACAGGGCCCTTTTGGTGAGGTACAGCTCTCAAAAATAACCATCAAAATCACCATCTTCTCTGTTCATATTACAATATATCATTAAAAGGGGGGAAAACTGAAAAAATGATTTCTGATGAAATCAAACATTGCTTTACCTCCACTTGGTGCGTCTGTTCTGGAACCAGGTTTTGACCTGAGCATCAGTCATCTTCAGGGCTTTGGCGAGGGCAGCGCGCTCAGCAGATGCCAGGTACTTCTGTCTGTGGAAACGTTTCTCCAGCTCACAGATCTGCAGCCGTGTAAACGACGTCCGAGGCTTTTTTTTCTTGGGCGGTGTCCGGTTCTGGTATGGATGACCTACACGACGTGTCACAGTGAGGGGTGAGAGGGACACTGGACAGTTTGGGATATAGGACAAGAGGACAGGAGGACAGGAACAGAGGAAAGGAAAGGACAGTAAAGTCAGGACAGAATAGCTCAGGAACAGTCAAAGCAAGGTATGTCAAGGCAGCAAGACAGGAAACAAGCGAAGCAGCGCTGACAGAGCAGCACAGTATAAGAGAGTGAATATAATATCTCAATTGTGTTCAGATATACAGAATACAGTTTATAACCATCTTCATGCTGTAAACAACAATTGATTACAGCAGAAAAAAAACGAGTCAAACTGTATCATTTAATGTATTAACACTTTATTTATTTGGTTTTTATGCTATAACACCTTTGAGGTGAGAGTGGGTGTAGCTTTTACCAATGTAATGTAGGGATTTTGCTTTAAGAGTTTACTTTGAACTAAACTGATGGCCCTAGATGCAGAGGAGTTAAAGAATCACAAAGAGTTTAGGGACAGCGTCAGAACAGAGATAGAGATTACAGCTCTCTTTGTCCAACACATTACTGATACACTCAGGAGATGCCACATGTTACCATATAATGCAGAATAAACCCTAAAGGGAACAGAATAATTTTAAAGACTGTGGACACAAAATAGAAGTGTGCTTGACTGCAGGTATGTGGAATTACTAAGGATGACAGTATCATTTTTGGTATAGTACTCCAGTCCCTTGCAGCTATACACAAAATGTGAACAAAGACTTTGGTACCTTTCAAATATACTCAGTAATATTCATCATAATTTAGTATATGACATTCTACATACAGTATATTTCATCTTAAGTTATTTAATAAAATTAACAAATATTGGAAATACTTATAAAAGCATGCCATCAGTTGAACTTATGTGGAGGTGGAGAAGCAATCACTGAAATCACAAATCACCTTGAAAGCTCATAAACAAAGCACTCACTCAAGTTTTTTTTTAAATCTATTATTTCATTTTGACAAAGAACCAATAGAAATCATCCTGACTGGAAACAGTACAAAGCAGCCAGCAGGAAATTACAATCATCAGGGATTTAATTGATGCCCATTTCAGCAAAATAGTGATATCTGTGAGGTGGTGTGACTGCCAAGAGCCCAAGGAACAACAACAACAACAACAACAACAACAACAACAACAACAACAACAACCTATTCATCCAGAGTCCTGTGATGCAGAAGTATCTATTGCTTTAGGTTACAAAGCAGCTTCTTTCCACAAGCAGTAAAACTATCTAACTCTATATGCAACTTCACACTTGACCATAAATGAATATAACAGTGCCTCACCACTATACCATCGTCCGATAATAACAATCATTCACTTTGCTATTGACACTCCTGTGAAGGACTATGTTTACCTGTAAAAGTAGATAGGTCTGAATTATTATTGGATTTATTTTATTTGCTATCATAGACGATCTATTTTCGTATTGTTTTTCTGCATGAAGGAGCTACAAATGACATTTGATTATTGATCCCTGTGTTGTCAAATGACAAATAAATCCCGAATTGACAGACGTGAGTTTCCTACTATTTATATCTTAGAATAGGCTATAATGGTTACAGGTTGATAATCCTAAAACACTGAAAGTTGCTGACATAAATCTAGTATTTGATTAGGCTACTTAAGTTAATAAAAGGGCCTATGAAAATGTTGTGCCATGTCACTTTTATTTGTATTTGTCTGATTTTGACATTTAAATTGCTAGCACATTATTCACAGAGACAAAACATGATGTTAATTCAAGGTATGAATGAATCACTGTTATACCTTTAAGTACGTATAGCCTAACTGAATAATAGCCAGTCGTACACGGTGAGTGATTAATATCTCCTTAAGAGAAATACTGTAGTGTAAGCTAAAAACTAGTTGGCGAATCACGATGATACACATTGGATCTTTATAGCGGACGTTTTCTTAAAGCAAAAAGGCCTATGATGGGTTTGAAAATGTAGCCTATTTTTTGTTGTTAAGGCTTTTGTTATTTATGGGCTAGGCCTATGTAAATGAAAATTATTATGAAAAAAAGGCTATTGTATGATAGCCTATAGGCCCTTTAAAAGGCGATTTTACCTACCTGTGAACCTGTCTTTAGTGTAGCGGCGGTTGCTCTCCATCCAGGGGAACGTGAGCGCGCTCATGTTATTGATGCTCGCGCTGCCCGGCGGCCCAGATGAGTTTCCGCAGCTCAGAGGTCGGTGTGCGGGCACACGGATGACCCCGGCAGGGTTGACGTTGGTCCCGTTCGCATTCACACCTATGTTCATGTGATAAGCCCCGCCGAGGGCAGCCATCCCACAAGAGTTGCTGGTGCCGTTATATCCGGTGTTACCGCACGTGAAGCCGCCGCCGTTCACGCCATTGCTCACGCTGTTGTTATAAGCCACATGTCCGTAGTCCGGCTCGTGCATCCTTACGCCCAGCATGCAACTCTGCTCAACGTTGCTGAGGATCTGATCGATGCCAAAACTGATGGGCTCCACTTGCGAGTGGTGCTGCAAGTGCGCCCCCAGAAGCCCTAAGTGATCCATGGCCTCCGCAAACCCTGCGTTCCGGCGCGAGGAACACAGGTTGCTCCACGCGCCGCTCCCTGGACTCTTCCGTCTCGGCTTCTCACGTTTGAGCTCCGGTCGTTTTCTAGTGCGACCGCACGAGTGTGAGTCGGACTGTGTGAGCGTGCAGGATAGCGAGGATGGACTGTAGGCCTGAACCCACCCCCCTGTGCAGCGCGAGGACATCAATCAAACTGCCAAATAGACAGCTCGAGATTAAGAAGCAATTTTAGGGCAGGAAACTCGATTGGCTAAAAAACTGTGAGCTCTGTGGAGGTTTCACGGCGCACTTCATAAAACACTGATTAACAGCTGGACAAGATCAATAACACAACTGTAGGTGTATCTTATGCTCTCTCTCTCTCTCTCTCTCTCTCTCTCTCTCTCTCTCTCTCTCTCTCTCTCTCTCGCTCTGTTTCACAGTCTGTCTCTCCCTCATTCATAACCAAACAATCACATTCGTTTTAAAGCTTTGCATGTTTATCAGATTTTCCGCTGTTCCAGTGTTTCTGATTTTTTATTTATTTATCCTGCTTTTAAGCCCAATCATTAATAAACATTGTTTTTTCATTGATAGGCTAGGTATTGTTTGATCATTTTCCCTAGCCTATAGTCACACACATATGTCTAGCCTATAAAGCCAACCAGGCTGTTAAATTTAACTCAACTCTTTCCGTTCTTGGTTTTGTTTCGTGTCTGTGTGAATCTGATCAAGTGGCAAAACGATTAAATGCCAATAAAGTGCCCTGGTCTAAAAGTCTTCCCCTCAATTAAGATCTTTTTACAGTTTAAGAAGGCATCCGTTTGGTCAAAAACACCAAACAAATAAAATCTTTGACATTTTCTTGCTTAGGCAAATAAATAACCTTATAGCTTAGTTCAAAATGACAGTCTCAAAGTTGTAGTTTATCATTTGAAATCAATAAGACAATTTATGCAACATTGCTGCTTTGACCAAATGCTGCGGAAATACAACCTTAATAAAATGGCGTAATGGGTTTAAATGATACCATATAAATCACTGAAAAATGATTGATGTTTTATCAAGGCAACTCATTTATTATTATGAAGCTGGCGCCATTATTAATTCATGTTCAGAGTGCGTTTTCATTTGAGGGAACAGAACAGAGCTGTTAGGGCCTATGTATTGCTTGGATATTTAGTTAGCCTACATTATTTTTTCATTGCATCTTTTCAAGACTACAAGTAGCCCAAACCCCAGAGTGTAAAGTCAGATTTTAATAACACAAATAATTAAGTCAATATTTTAGCATTAGGGTGATACATTCATTAAAAAGTGGATGAACCAGGAAATGATCCCGGTTTATGCAACGGGTTCAAATGTGTTGTATTACAACATATGGATGTAACTTTGTTTAATCGTAGATCATAAATAACGAGCGCATTCCCCCCCACCACACACACGCACGCACGCACGCACGCACGCACGCACGCGCGCGCGCGCGCGCACGCACACACACACACACACACACACACACACACACACACACACACACACACACACACTCCAGAACAATTAAATGAAAAACTAAACCGTGTCGCTCATTGATTTTCTCTGCTCTAAAAGCCACTGGGACTTAATTACTTCACTCGGGTCATTAAAGCATTAATATTTTACATGCATTGAGCGGCTCTCATTGGTCAGTTGACCGACGTCAAATTTTAATGAATGTGGTAGCCTATCCGCTCGTTTAGGTGCACCAATACATTTAAATGGGGACCAATAATGAGCATTAAAGGAACAGAGAGAGAGGGGGCCAAATTACTGAGATGAATAGCAATACTGGAGCGAGGCAGCACACTTAAACTGAGGCTGTAGCCAATTCAAAGGCAGGTAGCTCCTGATCGCCAGGTAGGCGAATCCATCCTGTTAATATGGAACTCTAACAAATATCATCATGCGATGCTTTGTAAATGATAATAATATAACACATTTAGTAAACGCTTTTCCTTAAATGAATGGAAAAGAACGAAACATCCCCCAGGAAAATAGGCAAAAAAATTAACACATGTGCCATAGCCTAAACAAAGGGCGTAAAGTTAACGCTGTTTAAAATTATTTTTGTTTTTATTTAACTAAAAAACAAAATTAAAGAACTGCGACTTTTAACAAAAATAGTGTTTGAAATGCCAATGTGAGTGTTTCTGCGTCAGGAAACCGACAATCAGTGTTAAATGAAAGTAGTATCAGCACGAGCTGTGGTCAGAGATTGATGAAGACAGGCCTAACACGCCTGACAGTGACACTGACAGTGACGTCTTTTCAAACTCAATTATCGAGCGACCATTTTCATTTCAGCAGCTCGAATGTCCTTATGGGCTTTAGGAGAAAAATTATCTCCTCACTTCAAATGGAGACATTGATCGATTTCTCGCCTTTTAAGAAGCATACTTTTCACGGACAGAATAATCCCACTGCTGTAGCTGCTACTTCAGCATGATGGCTTTATGGGTCTGTAGAAAAAACACACAAAAGGAACCTGCGCTTCCCAAAATCCCTACAATGACTATAGCTAATTTCTTCACATTACTCATCAAGTTTGTATCTTTATTAAATTAAAACATAATGTTGTTCAAGTTCAGTTCAGTTAACAAACCAATCTTTCACAAATATTTGAATAAGTTTGTTGTCTTGCAGAAACTAGTTGCTACATAGCCTATTATGTTTGGCTATAGATACAACTTATTTTCAACAAAAAACTTTATTTATTTATTTTAGAAAAAAACTCAAGACTAACTGAATTACATTACCAATTGACATAGTAAAGCAATGTTGTTAAACTTATTTGGCAAACTGCAAAAGTTGATACTTTATCTACAGTCAAATGTTCACCATGCTCCTTTGTTTTCTGCCAACATAGAGATTCAGTAGTTTGAACACCAGATACTTGGTCTCAAAACACATCATTGACCACTGCATTCTTCAATCTTTTTAAGGTTAAGTTTAAATTAGGAGTAGTCAGCTGAATCTTTTGAAATGAACACTTAACGCTTCTGTCAGGAAATTTTTTGTGTCGATTTTACTGTAGACAAATCAGTGAACTTTGTCTTTGCTGATCCTGTCCTGTATGTGTTAGCTGTGTTGTCTGAAGACAAATCTCATCCTGCTGTCTTTTAACAGTCAGATGAATCACTTACTGTGAATCTTTTATTCAAAATATAAACAAAAGCAGTTCCTGACTATGTGCTGTAAATTGCTTCAAGTGAAACAGACCCAATGGCTGTGACAGGCATTGAAATAAATATATAGAAAAAATACATTTCTTCCTGATAGTCTTGATGTCTTACTTCATAGGCATCCGAGTATATTTTGGTTAATTTCATATCGAGTTAAAAGCTTCTCACAGTAGGTTCAACCAAACAATATGCCCCTTACCTTACTGTAAGTGTTTGTGTTGGATAAACTTACCACATACCCAGTTTGGGGAACCCAAGACTTTGATGTGAGCAACCAGAAACCTCTGAAGCTGAAGCCAAAGTAACATTTCCACAACTTAAATTTCCTCAAAGAGCATTTTGAGGCAGGCTTGAGAACTGAGTCAATCTCCATTAAACTCCATATAGAAATAACCCAACTCAACAGTTTAAAATGTATTAAGGCATACAGTTATGCATAATTAAAGAGGTGGTTGCTTAAAGTCAACGGTATGTCAGCGTCTTCTAAAACCTTTACTAATCATCGAGGTATAAAACTGATTTATAAAACCTTTTTCTGATCTTTCAATGCCACGATTGTTGTCTGCTTGGTTGTAGGCAAATGAACATGTGCAATATACCCGTTATATCTGTTGTTGGTAGGTAGGCAAAATTAAACCAACTGGTCTGTATCTCTGAATATTATATTTCAACCCAAGAAATTAATTTAATAAATTATTTATTTTTAAAAATCTTAGAACATTTTAAATGCAGTCATTAGCACTAAAAAGTTGGCTTCAAGTGTTGACATTGTAACCATCAGATATTTAATATAACTCTAATTTATTTGAACCGAACTGAAAACAAAAGTGAGCTAATATCTAAATAAAATCTAAAGAAACAAACAAAATATACTTCTGGACTACTTGAGATAAAAGAAAACTCCACACTTCTTAGTGATGTCTGCATTCAAATGTATACCTCTCAGAAATATCATGAAACACAAAGCAATAAGCCCCCCAACCAAAGAGTATTTAATAAACCCCCCATATTGTTGTTTCTTTTTATCTCATTGGTTCTTCTAGCCCAACACAGATGGCTGTTCAACATGTGTCTGCTTCTGCTCCAGGTTTCTGCATGTTAAAGGGAAGTTTTTCCGTGCAGCTGTTACTTTGCTGAATGTTGCCTCGTGTTTTGGTAAATTAATGTTGGGTCTCTGTAAATAGGAATGTAACAAAGAGAACGGTCTAGACTTATGCTTTTTGTAGTATATTGAGATAACATCTGTTCTGAATTGGTGCTTTACAAATAAAGATTGATGATAATTGGTGATAAGAACATGTTTGCAGTTTGTGTGTTTTACTTACAAAATACCCATTATAACAACTCAAGAAGTACTATGATCAAAAAATACCTTCATGCTTTTAAAAGGGAAAATTTGGCTAGTTGACTTCAGGTGTTGTCATAGTAACATGTCCGGTCTTTATCAGTGTCGGCTAAAGCTTTGTTCAGTCTTTTCCACTGCCCTGAATGCAGCTTGATCCTGTCTGATGTGTGTCTGTTCAGGGAGTTGGATGCTGCTGGACTTTGAGACTGACAGAAGTTAATTCTGACTCTCTCTGTCAGCTCTGAAATAATAGTGTGAGGTTCTGAGATGCAGAGATAAGTGAGTGATCATCCTGTTGTTTTAGTTAGTTACTCCATGATCCCCACAGCATCTCTCCTTCCTCTCAAGAGGAAACACATGCACATATACCTGGTTGTAGACTTACGTATAGACACAAATATTGTCAGGGAAACAGGCTGTTTTGGTCATGTTGGACGCCATCAGTGAGCATTTGTCAAACCTCCCCCTGCTTTGGTGTCACATTAGTGAGAAATGTGAGAAGCCGAAGACTCCATATTTTGTCTGAAGCACTTTGAAATGTTCTAGACATGAGGGAATAGATGCTCTTCAGGGGTTCCTTCAACTGCTGTCACCATAAATTGAACAATCCTCGACTGAACAATAAATATCCTCTTTAACCGGAAGCATCCATTCTTAGTCAAGCAAGAGATGAACTTCAAATGTCTTGTTTGGGGTTTAGCAGAAAAACCAAGGTTGAACAGAAAAAATGAGGGCAACCTATTGCAACTCATAATACTCACAAAGATTACTCAAGGAAAGAATCTGACCCCTTATGGAGGTGTATGTATGGACTGGTACGAAAAGCTGTGTACTAATGAGCTAAATGATTCAACTTTTGGCAGGGAGTATTCTGCTGTACTATCTTAAACCTACAAAGCCCTCTGGCAGATGACAGTGTTTTCAAAGGCCAGATTCAGGATAACATTAGTCCTGCATGAAAAATACAGCCTACTCATTCTCATCAGTGAAGAACGTTCAATTCCGGTCCAATTCAGAGTAATATAAACCACCCTGAAGTGTTTGGCGTAATACAAAATCTTTCAAATCGAGATGAAATTAAAAATGCATTTCAAACCTTAGATCAAATCCCAGGTAATAAACAATTTCAACAACGTATCAAAACTAAACAAACAAAATGATAAATTTCTTAGACTCTTAATAGATTCCAATCATGGTTTGTCCCATGAAACAAATTCTGTCATGAACACAGAGCATCCTATTTCAAGTGAAACTAAATAGCCAATAGCTGCAATGATTATTTTCAAAGCAGATGTTGCATTTGACTTTCAGTGAAAATTAACTATATGTAAAGCTTTTTAAAGGTATTTTGATAGAAAACAAATTTTGCCTTTATTGTTGAAACAGACTGACCTACAGAAAGAACCCTAGCAACAATAAATAGATGTCATGAATAGGATTTTGAGAAAACTGAAAAAAATGGCAAAATTGGACAATGTCGGGGTATAAGACACTGTGCAAAAGACTTAAGCAGTTAAATGTAAAAAAAAAACTTAGACTCTAGGGTGAACTTTTTTCTGTATATGTTAAATTGATTATTTCAGAGTCACTTAAAGGTTAATGAGTGTCATCAAATTTTCCAGAGTAGTGGGTTGAAATTGCAACCCCTCTGATAAAGTCAGGGAGTTTGGGTGCTATCTCCTGCTGCACAAAACAAAGGAGCATCACTGCTTGCACCCCTTAATATAAGGACATCTGTTTAATACAACCTTATAACGCAGAGCCAGGATACGTTATTTTTCTTGGTAGTAACAGGATGACTGGTTAATGTGTCTTTAGGTGTTCACTCACTTTTCAATTAGATTAGAAATTAGATTCTCCCCAACATTATGGTGAGCCTTCATATTCTGTTATTATGATTCCCCATGCTTTGCTTTAGTGCAGGGCTATTTTTCAGTCTGATGCCCACTTTAAACTTTTGTACATTTTATGAAAGAAGTAGCTTTTTTGTTCGGATTCTGTGGTTAGTACTGTGAAAGTCCTCTCTGAGTCAGAGGGCTTCTGTTTTCCTTCCTGCTGTGTGATTGACAGCTCCCTATCAGCGCACTTATCATCTGAATGTCAAGGACTTCCAGAAAATCCCATTTTCAGGTGATTGATGAAGAGCAGTCAGCAAATGTAGAGAGAGTGAAAGGGAAAGAGTGAGTCCAAGAGAAAACAGACAAACCTCACCTTAAGGTAGCAGTAAACCTTGGAGAAATGTGGAAGGAAATTTCCCTTGGAGAAGAGTTTGTTGTTGTAAATGGGTTGGTTAAACATGTATATTATAATATGAGTAAACATTAAGCATGATCTAATATTATGTTCTTCACGTGTGGATGCTTTTTAAAAATATATGTTCATTGTACATGTTGCCTGATTGATAGCAACACTGTAAACAGACTTTCAAATATCATTAATTTTAAAACATAAATCAGTATTGTTATTTCATTTGATCAAATCGTGTCTTATGTTGTGAACTAATGTTATTGCAATACAATTAAAATGTTCTCAAAATTTGTAGTCTTTAAGACACTTGAACATAAGGGTGTGTGATTTTACCACCGAATGCAAAAAAAGGAAACATTTTTTTTAACCATATTGAATAAAAGATTTGTTCAAATATTATGTTAGCAAAAAAAAGTATGACTAATTAGGACACTAGTCAAAATTATTCCCTAAACGGAATTATTCAGTTGCAACATTTCTCAAATGAACACTGATAACTGTGATACAACTTAAAAGAAGTATGTAGGCCACACAGAGCGGTCTACAATACAATCAAAGGCTTAAGAAAACCTTGACAAAAACAAACAGAAACAGAGAAGAAACTCTGGTTTCCTTTACCTAAAGGCCAACAGGACACCTGAACACAACACAAAGTTTTAACATTTTTTATCCTTTAAAACTTTGTTCCTTCTTCTCTGAAGACCCTTGTCCTTAAACATTGCTTTCTTGATTTTCTGACTTTGATATGCACTTTCTCTATGTTGCCTTAATAAACCCACTGACCCACATCATCCCTACTTTTCCCATATAAGGCCTCCTGTCAGCCAGGTTCAGTGTTGTTGACCTCTTCCAGTAGAATAGACAGAGTGGCTGATGGGAGGACTTGTTGGCTCTTTGTGAAAGAATGGGGATGAAACTGAGAATGTTTTATTCTTGGCCTGTGCTCTCAGAGCGGAAGATGAGACTTTTAGATATTGATGAAGAAACTTTTTCTCCGTATGATCTCAGACGTGGGTTACTGTGTGAATTTGCACAGGGGAAGATCCATGTTTGGATCAATCACTCAAACTGACTGAAAGCTGAATGGACACTCCACCATTTGCTTTGGAAGAGTTCCTTGAGATCTTAATGTGGAGTCTTGATGCTGCCATGCGAGTCCCCTCAAAGAGTAAACTATCATTAATTTAATTAGAAAAAATAAGCAGGCCTTTATTTGGAATGACCCCACAGCACTGTTTCCAGGACAACATGGTTCCATCTCATAAAGACTCTACTCCCACTTTCTCTTCCTTACAAAAATGCCATTTTAATCTACCAATTAATTGAACTCATTTCACTTTTTTTTCTCCAAATTTCTAGAGAAAATAAGATAACCCTGAAACTATTTTGAAGTTGTCCCTTTAACAGCTGAATAAAGTTTATTTATACAGCCTAAATGTGTGGCCTGAGAGTTAGTCCTTAGGACATTAAGGACGTATACACAATGATTAACAGCTTCATAAAAGTTACAATTTTCTTGTAACCTATGCATGATCAGCTATAAATTAAATATAGAAAATGATTTTTTTTTCAAAATACAACCAATGGGATGATAATGTTTCTAAATAAATACATTAAACTTTTCACAATTGAACAAAAAAACCATAGGACCCCCATACATCACAAACCGTTGACTTTTAAAATGTGTAAATGCATTATAAATGGTCCAAAAAATGTTGGGCAAACATACATCATTGTTATCAGCTTTCAATCTATCAACCCTGCAAAGTTGTGGCAACAAATTAGGGCAACATGTGTCACAAGAGCTATGGTCAGATAGACACAACAACAGAGCTGCAAAACTACAGTCCCTCATTGAATCCAATGTGAAAAGTCCTTTTTCAGACCAAACACAATCTATTACACAGACATACAAAGAAAACATCAGTCTAATGTCACTGTGCAGCAAATCCCACCATGAGGATGCAGGACAAGTTACACAGCAGAAAGCCATTTTAGCTAGCGTAGGAATTTCTTTGTGTGTGAAATCATGGAACTAAAGTGTTCTGTAAAGTATACGACTAATCTTCTCCCTAGTGTACATCTTTTTTTTATTGTGTTGACACTTTGATTCTTGGTGGGACACTTACAGCAAATTGAACATTTTACTGTAAAACTGTTCTAAAATCTAGTACAGTGAGTAATTGTCTGGTGTTTGTTTTCATCTTTTCTCTCTTTCTGGAGTTTTCACAGTTTCATGTATTATTCCCAGCCATAGACTGTATATTAAGATGGACTGAGCAAAGCAAACAGTCGTGTGAAGCCAAAAGATGTAGATGTCCTCCTGCTGAATGGCTATAGTAGTATAGTAATAGTAAAGGTCATAAACCCTGCCACCTCTCTGTTAGTGATTGAGACCATGATTAGACTTTTCTCAATAGGTGGGTATGTCCAAGTTTGTTTCACTGACAGCTAAACTGTTAATTTAGAAGAGACCTTTTGGGAAAGAGGACTGCATGTCCTTGTTGGTGTTTAAAATTCATTACACGATAAATTATCATCATAGCTCCACCTATTAACAATCATTTCCTGGTGTAAACAGCCAACATGATTAAAAACACCTGTGTGGGTGTACAAAGGCTTTAACAGAAAGGCCATGGCTCAAACTCAAATCAAGATGGAAATCAGATAAATCTTCTCAATCCCATTTTCATCATGACAGTTAACATCAAGCCATTGTGTGTTCAAGTCAGCTTTTTTCTGAGTTTATTTTTTTGATTCTATTAAACAGTATACAATTATGTTGACTAATACAGGTCCTGTAGTGCTGCGTGCACTGGATTATCAGAGTACAGCAGAAACGGCGAGAACGCTTTTCTAAATACTCAAAGACGCTTTGGCAAAAACAACAACCAAAACATATGGTTCCATAACTGTGAGGTTCTGCTTCAAATTGACACAAGACTCTTCCAAGGCTCTTCCAGCTGATTCCTACTGCGCAGACTCTGGTTGCAAATTTACAATATGCCAGTGCTCATCAAAGGTCATTTTGGTTCTATGGAAGTAGGCTGAGGCACGCTATCCATTTACATATACAGTCTAATCTCCCAACCTGCAAACTGCTTACTAAAACTGAAATATATTAGACATGTAAATCTTAAGAAAAAAACAATAACTTACTTTTAATTTAAATCAAGCAGGCTCTGATATTTCGCTTATTTTGAAATATTAGTGCCTTCTTTCAATAGGTGGATTAATCCCAGTGTTTGTTATTAAGGTACATTTGCTGTTGACCATAAAAATAACTATACAATTTTATATTTACTGAAAGTAAGGAAGAAGCTTGCTATCAGCTTGCTATACTATCTTTATATTCTTCAATATGGTAACTATTTCTATAAATTGTACTTGTTTTTATTATCTACTTCTTAACTCTTAAGTTCTCATGTTTGAAGCCATTAACTTGATAAATACGATGGTTATTGAAATATGATAATAGCCAAAAATACAAAAAGATACAATTTGGACGAGATTATCGTTAGGAACATTTTTCTTGAAGGCTTAAGGGTAAGGAATTTATTAAACCAATTTTAAAGAATGTATAAGAATAATCAGGTAGCCTTAATGAATGTAAACACTTCAGCTTTTACATCAAGATAATGGCGAGACACTCTAAATTTGCAAGTATTGGGCTTTTTGCAGCTCCTATACTTGATTTCAAATTTTTCACAAGAAAGCAAACTTGTTTCACTCAGGGTTTATGAAGTGAGGGTGCTTAAAGGCACAATTATCAATCAAGAAAACTTGGATTTATATCTGAATACCCCCCCCCCACACACACACACACACACACACATACACACACACACCCCCACACACAACAGGTGGACTGTGTCCGGTGGAACGGTAGCCCCTGTCAGCACCCTGAGGCCCCGCCATCCTTCCAGTGCATTGTGGGTGTCTCCGTCCTGTTCCGAGGCTCTGTGGGTCGAGTGCATGCTTCCTGCCGTCTGTGCTGGCTTGTATTGGATGAGTGGTGATTATTTTGGGTTCCAGTTCTCATCCACCAATTCTGTACGGGCAGCTGGGGGACGTTGCCTCCCTCAGGACAGATGGGATCATCCTGCTGGATTCAAACTTGTCTCCTTCTCCTTCTGACTCCTTAAAACCTTGTCTCTGTGTCTCACATCTTCAGCTGCTTCAGGTCCCACTGACAGCGATATGACTTACATCAAACTGAATGTGATTGACTTTGGGCCAAAAATCCTATTCTAATTAAAAAGTGCAGTGTTTCAATAAATGCTTGCTATCAGATATGTTGTTGATTCCCTGTACTTAAGCTCAAACCTTTATCCCAATTCTTTGTCTGCCTCTGTTGTGACCATATAATAGCACTCTGACTTAAGACCTTCTGTCGGTGTGCTATAGCAGTTAACATCGTGTCTTTTATTACTCAGTGGTGAGAGTCTAGTTGTCTATAGCTGTAGCCAACATGCACAGTCGATGTTGAGAACTTTAAGCTTTAGATATAAACTATAACTTCACTCTAAGTTGAATTAATAAACTCTATTACGACTATTATTATTGAAACAATTTCTAAGCAACTTACAACAAAATGAATGCCATCATGTTTATTTTTGGGCTTTAATGCCTTATTTAGAGATAGGACAGTGGATAGAGTCAGAAATCAGGGAGAGAGAGTAAGGAATGACAAGTCAGAATGGAGCCACAGGTCGGATTCAAACCTGGGCTGCCCGCTTAGAGGATTATAGCCGTCATACATGGGGCGTGCGCATCAACCACTAGGCTACCGGCACACTGTACAAATAGTTAATCTGTAACATAGGGAGCAGGCAAGGGAGTTGGCAGGAAAAAAAGCCATGTTTATTTTTTGTCTGTATTTTAGTGTTTAGAAATGGAAAAGGACAAAAAGCAAAAGTAAAACAGGTGTTTGTAAAATAAAGGATCCTGGTAAGCATGATAGATTTAAGTGCAAACTTTACCACTTAATTCATCCATAGATAGTAGACAAAGCGAAGATGTATTACTGCTTATATTTTGACATACGAGTAACACAAACATTTTGTAGTCTTGCAGGACTAGTCAGTCATTTAAAGGTTAAACTATCAACAATTACAACCTAACAGAAAATCAGTAAAACTGAAGCTAAAATGAAGTTAAAAAGACAAAAGCGATGTCCACACAGCCAAAAAAAAAAAAAAAAACTCACACACTTAGAAAAACAGACTGGCTGGTGCCTGGTTAGCCCCAGGGGTGTGTGTTGTTGCTTTAATGACGTGCTCAGATCAGATGGAGGTGTGGCGTCCTCCAGCTTCACCCAGAGAGGAGAACTGAGCTGCAGTAACTGACGCTGCTTCTCCTCTTTCGGTTCATCCCTTTTATCTTCTACTCTCATCTTTGTGTGACTGCTGAATTATCTTTTGGTTTTTACCTTTGTTTTCCTGTCTTTTACCTTAATTGCTGTGTATCCTGTAATGATCGGCCCCTCCTCTTCTCCCTTAACAGTTTTAACAGATCTGTCGGAGTCTAGCCAAGAGCTACTCTGTCACTTCATTAAGATGCAATCAAACTGACAAACTCAAGTGCAGCAGGCCCTGTTGTTCTTCCATTGTCTTTTAAGAGGAAGGTTGTGGTTTCTATGGTTTTCAGTTAAACAGTTTATCCACGGATGTGGCATCAGTGAGCTATACTGCAGAATGAGCAGCATGTAACAATAAACCCAGATCTACTTTTTACAAACAGAAAGGTCTTGCATACAAACTAACACAAATGTGTGTTTTGCTTACATTTGGGTATTTGTGTGTGTGTGTGTTTGTGTGTGTGTGTGTGTGTGTGTGTGTGCGTGTGTGTGTGTGTGTGTGTGTGTGTGTGTGTGTGTGTGTCTCAGTGATTCAGACAGCAAAATTAAGCCTCTCAAAAACTGAAGTGGTGAGTGTAGCAAAGCAGAGACAGATAGAAGAAACTAACTAACAGATAAGAAGGTGAGAGTTGAAAGTGTGTGTGTGCTTGTGTGTTTTAGTGTGCGGCATGTATGAATACATCTTCCCTCTGTTCCACTCTCTCATTCCCCAGAGGTCAAAGGTCAGCCCTAATTGGCTTAATGGACTGTCCTGAACTAAAACAAGTAAGTCTGAGGTCAGCCCGGATCAGAGGCCACTGAGGACATGAGAGGAGCAACAAACCAGTAAACAGACTGGTGTTAGACACAACACTGCCATCCAGCAGTCAGCTAGAGTTACTGAGCAGCTCCCTCTGTGGATGAAGGTCTTCATCATCAAAGGCATTAGGTGGATGAATACACTGCTGGTCTTCAACAAATAGTTCCAGCACATAACATTACTTCAACCCCAAAGTTCTTGATGTAGTTTTTTGTGTTTTTTGTGTTTCTGTGTGTTTTGAAGTCAAACTTTGAAAACTACAACTCAAACTCAGGTTAAGATGTTATTTTGCAGGCTTCCTTTAACAGACAATAAACTGATACAGGAGTGTTGCATCAAGAGTCTTAACTGCTACTCTCATGCCACCCTCAAACTTCTCCAAGGTGAACATGAAGATCAGGCTTCAAATTACACAACTCATGCCTGTAATGATTTGGACACAGCACACTGCTCTGTAGCAAGGCCTAGTTTTTAACATTTTTTTAGCAGGGGGAAATGTGATAGTTTGGCAAAGTTATAGTAAATTATATGGATTCATTGTATCCCTCTTACACTGATTGATTTAGTCCAGGTGGATGCTGCAGCTGGGCCAAAGGAACCACAACACATTTTTGCCTACTTTGTAGGACGAGCATCAGTTAGCTAACTGTGTGTATGTGAACTTTGGGCTTTCCAGCTCATAAATATCTCCCAGTGTGACAGGCCTGAGAGGCATGCAGGCAAGAGCTTCCGACCAGTTACAGGAAGTTGGAGAAACACACTTACCCAGGAGTTATGATAGCTTCTAACCCTTCACCTCAACCTGGAAAGTACAATCCAAAAACATGGACAATGCATGCTTTTTTGTCTTTGTAACAGAAATTCACATAGAACCAGATACTATCTGGGCTCATTAAGATTGGTTCTAAGGGTTTAAGGGGATAGAAAGATCAGTTTATAATCTCTCTTATTTTGTTAGAAAGAAAAGTTGAGTTTTGAAGAATTTAAAATAACTCTAACACGAAGCGTTTAAAATTGGTACTGCAAGTCCAAAGTCAAAACATTGGAGAGAGCTGTCTCACCCCAGACCCCTCCTCCCTAGAGTTGATGCGCATGCTGGTTGAATATCTCCATATTTATCCTAGTTTTACCAAGTTTCTAGTCATGGAGCTTATTAGAAAAAGACAGGCTTTTTAGGTCGGGTAGAAACAGTTATATCTGAACCAGTTTGCTTGCCCGCTTCCTTTGCTGCACCTGTTAGTTTGCCGGGATAACTGGTCTCATATCAGGCAAACCAAGGGGCGTCCAAAACCATGGCCATGAGGGGGTGCCTTAAAACCGACTACCTTCTGCGGGCAAAACAAATACAGACCATTCAGGACTGGAATCAGCTTTACCATCATGTCCAATGAATTTTTAAGTTCAGCCT